>CP139509.1:298514606-298620251 GCA_021014915.2 Artemisia tridentata subsp. tridentata | reverse complement strand
ACCACCTGCTGAATCCAGTATAATGTTGTTGTTTACCTCCCCTGTTGCTGTTGAAAATTTGTACATTCATATATGGATCGTGCATAATGTGTGTTTGTGAATGGGTTATGATATGACATAATAGACTATATATATAATGTAGAATTAGGGTTAAAAACATACACATCCAATCCTGTAGCCACTGCGAAAATCCCACACTAGATTACGCTATCTCTTATAATACTTATCCTTTTCTACGTGTAAATTTTTTTTATTATTTACTTGCTTTCTGGATTATAACTACTATCTCATGTGACGTAACTCACATCCTGATAAACGTGCTCGCGCGCAACCTAACATGAACCTATTTAAATGTTTATAAACAATTTCCTATGTCAAGTATAAGACCTTATAAATTACCATTTACCACTTTGCGTTAATTCGTTAACATACGTTTATAACTAAATATATCTTACCTGATAGAAGTATTTATGAAACCCTAAATTCATCACAACACCAAATAAGAATAACTAAATCCTACAACATAAAAGAACAACTCATTTGAGCTAATGTACAAGTTACCAAAACACCAGAAACCCTAATCCTATTTTAGTTCCCGATAAAACCCTAATTTCACATAACTGTGATTTTATGTACAAATTTCACAAACCCTAAATTATTATACGATATTTCTACAAAATATTAAATGTACAAGTTAATTAAGCTAGAGTACAAGCCATTTATGAATGAGAACATATATTTATAAAAACCTTGATAAAACCCTAACTATATTTGTTTCCAAAGCATAGTTTACAAACCATTCATGCATAATTCTTAAAGATTTATTTTTCTAAACTCACTAAATATTTTTACAAGTCTTTAAACCTAAAGTACAAGTGTCTAATGCACAAAACCCAAAAATTCTATTTATGTACTTTTAAACTTAATAAAAATTAACAAATAATTTTTATAACTTAATAACTTATTAAAACTATATTTTTCCTACATCCTAAATAAAAGTACAACTCCTTAAACTTAAGGTACAACTCTCCAATGCATAAATCTTAAAAACTCATTAAAATGTATTTAAAGCTTAATAAAAATTACATAAAAATTATATAAAATTAAGGAATAATTAAAATTATATTTTTCTTATTTTCTTAACCCTAGTACAAGTCTTTCAAGCCTAAGGTACAACCTACTAAAGCACAAAAATCATTTTTCTCTATTTATGTAGAATTCGATACAAGTAAAAATGTGTCCTATAATTTTAGAAACCTTCCCTAAGTAAACCATAGAATTAGAAACCCTAGTTTTACCCTAAACTCTAGATTACAAGCAAACTAAGCCTATGTACAACACCCTATTGCACCATTCGAACTAAAACTAGATTAGTTACCTCATCTAGTTCGAATACAACCATGAACCAACTAAACCCTAGAAATTCTTAAGCCCTAAGTATATATTTGGATGAACCCTAAAGTGCCACATCCCTCCTCTTCTAGAATGAAGCACACTTGTGTGGTTTAGAGACTTACACACCTTCATTTCCCCCTCCTACCTATGTGTCGCCCCTAACAGCCACCCACCTCATCTCCCTCATTTCCATAATTCTCCTAGAAGACACAAGAAACCCTAGATTACTCTTATAAATAGAAACTAACCTTAAAAACCCTAATCCACTCGCATCACTACACGAACCAATCCACACAGCCCCAAACCACATCATTACTGATCCCACTAGCCTAATATAAGTTCAAATAGACACAAGAGAGCAGTAGGAAGAAGCCAGGACCAAGAGAGTGTTTGTTCAAACCATATTTCACAAAATCATACCCTAGTCGACTTTTATAACAAGGTATGTCTATGGCTCTTTTTCATTCACTCTTTTATACTTATTTTGTGTCTAATAACATAATAGAACATGTCTTAAAATATGTCATAGCTCAGAAATCTAAAAATCAAATTATTTACTTCTTTTTGTTCTTATCGAGTAGCAAAAACAAACACACTAAGTTTATTTTTTTTTCGATATTTTAAGAACACTAGCCTATAAGATACTTACATATTGTTAAAGAGAATATTTTTAGAAGAACGTAGCAATTTGAATCACTAAAAATGAATAAACGAGTCAAAAGTTATGGTTAATTAAAGTTATATATAAACTATAAAAACTTTCTGTAACAGCAGACGAGTTTACGCAAAACGAGGCCTTTCTGGTCCGTTTCGTCGAAAACTCAAAACACGAAAGTTGTCCGGAACGTCGTTTCCTTCAAAAAGTCTTTAGACCTCGAGTCATAAAAACGTATAACGAATGGTGTTTTATTTAAATTCAGAACTGATTTTTAGAAAAGACAGCAGCAGACCTCAGTTTTGTATACTTAATTTCGAATAGTAAATGAACTCCTAAAATTCTATATTTTAGCATGATTAAAGAATACTAAAAGATCTAACTATAGGAAAAAGAATCACTAATTTTCATTGAGTATCAAGTGAGAACGAAGCACTTTTTGTTGAGTCATTTTCTGTGTCGAACAACTGTGGTTCGAGAGTTTTCAAAAATTATTTCGAGGTCATGCGTTCGAACCATGGTCTAATCTTTGGTGAAAATACTCTTAAAACACTAATAGATATTCTGGCTAAGAAGTCATAAAAATTTTCGTCACGAATCATGAGAAATAAAATGTTTTTGTGAAGAAAGGATATCGAGTGAAACATACTAGGAGTCTCAAGGGCTAGTTTTGCCAAAACTCTAAAAAGTTTCATGAGTTGGACTAGTTTTGCAGTCGAATAAAACCCTAGTGGTAAAAATGGTCGATTTTGAAACTTAAGGGTAGAAAGTGTAATTTAACTAAAGTTCAGGGGTAAAAGTTGTCATTTTCCTAAAGTTTAAGGGTAAAAGTTGTCAACCCTAGATACTTGAAGGTCTAAAATGAAAATATACTCATAAACCTTAAATTAATATTATTATTATTATTATTATTATTATTATTATTATTATTATTATTATTATTATTATTATTATTAGGAATTAAAAACCTAATACCGGAACTGAAAACGTAAACGGAAAATAAAACTTATATATTCCAAAATAATTACTGAGAACTTGACACACCAACCCAGGTAGCGTGCCGGAGACGTTTATCAACTTTCTTTCATTTTGTTTTCCATCGAGACTGCCCAGGTGAGTTCATAGTCCCACTTTTCTTTATACGTTTTTCTAAACTTGTGGGGAGATACATGCTATTAAACCGAACATAAGTATTTTTCTGTATGTTATTCTGATTAATATTGCCTAAGACACCTTATTTGTGTTAGCCGGATGGATAGTCTTTGTGACTAGTCGGATTGATAGCCAAATACACCATTACTTATATCATTTTATGATATCACCACACACACCCCCCTTAACGTTTAAGTTCATGAGACTTAGTGCAATACATAACGTACTGCGATATAACTGATTTATGTTTTACGTAGCTTATGTTCAAAACTGATTGTAACTGAAAACACTATGAATTCACTCAACCTTTGTGTTGACTTTTTAAGCATGTTTATCTCAGGTAACCAGAAGTATGATTCGGCACGGAGTGGTTGTGGACTTTCTTCTAATAAAAAGAGTGTTCATTTTGTTATCATTCAAGGAATAATGTATTTTATAATGTATTTTGAAACCTCCCTCTAGGACCTATCTTATGTACTCTGATATTTATAAATGAATAATAACAATTTTATTTAAAACGTCTCATTTCGAGTCGTTTTCTATCTCCATGACTGTGAACCATGAAGTAACACCCCAAGCTTATATTCCGCTGCGTATCTCGAAAATGGGGGTGTTACAGATTGGTATCAGAGCTTGTGGTTATAGAGAACCAAATGTTTTCAAACATTGGACTATAACCGATTTTCACAAACTTAACCTAAAAGTCCTCCGTGCCACAACGCTGCTGAAACACTACTTGTTTATTTTTAAATAGTTTACCTAGTGAAATATTTATCGGGTGGTTACAGAATCCTGGTTTCCCCTACCCATTCTATTCCTCTTATGTCGGACTCGGATATTGAAAAATATCACGACAGTACCGGACATCATGATAATAACTACATCCTCATCACCACTACCACGTCCACTTTCCTACATACATACCGTCTGTCCCAACGTCTACGCCTTCACTATCGTCTATAAGTTTCCATTTCCCATCTGTCCCATTCTCACTTAGTGAAGAAATTAGGATCATTATCGCCCGATATCATGCTTTACCCCGATCACCTATTTCCGACATCCCTACTCCGCCACGAGTATTTGAGGTGGGTTAAATTCCGTAATCGGCACAGGAACGACAACCGACTATTTTCACCCTACTGACGCGATTAGAACAGTAAGAAGAACAGATCGAGACTGCTTAGGTCATCCCGATGAGCTATCTCTAGAATGCATCGAGGGTATAGAGTTGAGGATTCAGAGACCATGAAGCAGAAGATGGACGAGAATCGTGAGAAGGAAAAGAACTGTCATGAGCAGCTGAGACGAGAAATATCTATGACGAATTGAAGATGTTAGAAAAGAAGAAATGAAAAGGAAAAATGAAGAATCGACGACAGCTCAGACGAAGAACACTATTTTGGAGAAAATAGTGGAGATATGCAAGATAGATATTAATAGTAAATATATATCCTCGTCAGCATGATCGTCAAACTGAAAAGTTGACTCGGAAGAGTTCTGGGAGCCACTCAATCAGATTTATATCTACCAGCTTTTGTACAATATCTTGACCATGAGATATGTAGCATAAATACGACGCTTGTACTAATTTTGTTATCTATAACAAATTAGCAAGTTATTTATGACTATATGTGTTTTTGATTTTATTGTATTTTGCTGTGTACGGTATCGGTTGACGTGGACCAGTGATGATCATCCTACCTACGCGTATGATAGTATTTGGACATGTTGCGACCCTATGATTATCATAAGTTTTATCTTGATAATCTAACATGTACAAAATATAAACGTATGTTTTATTATGGTTTTCATAGAAATATGCCTCGCACTTCCCCCGAACCACCCATGTCCCAAGCTGCTATCCGAAAGCTTGTCGCAGACAGTGTTGCTGCAGAACTAGAAAGACAAGTAGCAGAATTTGCTCGTACCGGAAGCACTAGCCGACCCAATGGAGAAAGCGAGCCCGCTAATGCTCGCAAGTGTACTTACAAAGACTTCATAAACTGTCAACCAACTTTCTTTAAGGGAACAGAAGGAGCTACTGAATTAGCTCATTGGTTTGAACGTATAGAAGTAGTCTTTGTAAGGAGCGGATGTACCGATGACTGCAAAGTTGCTTTTGCTATGGGGACTTTATTGGATGATGCCCTGTCTTGGTGGACTTCGACTACCCAGACTATGGGTGTTGAAGCAGCTCACCAACCGACTTGGGAAGATCTCAAGAAGAACATGTTGAGGAAGTACTGTCCCCGTACTGAAATTAAGAAGTTGGAGGATAAGTTCCACCAACTAGTGGTGAAAGAAACAGATCTTAAGGCCTACAATAGAAGGTTTCAGGAGCTTGCTCTCCTATGTCCAACTATTGTACCTAATCTGGAGAAGATGTTGGAGAAATATACCGAAGGACTACCTCAAAACATTGAAGGAAATTTGATTGCGTCCAAGCAACAATCATTGGAAGAGGCGATTACTATAGCTCAACAGTTAATGGATTTTGAAATCAAGTGAAGTTCTACTCAAGGCAGTGATGATCACAAGCGAAAGCTTGATGATGGAAGGACCCCCCATCACCACAACAACTACCAGCACAACCGTAACCACCACCAACAGAATCGTCGACAGGAGACTACCAAATTCAATGCTGTCCCAACTGCTGAAGGTAGTGGTTATCGTGGGAAGCAACCCTTGTGTAATCGATGCAAGATGCATCACACTGGGCATTTCATTGCTAAGTGCGGAAAATGTCAGGGAATAGGTCACAAAACAGAAGACTGCAAGGTCATAGGAAATAGGGAACGGCCAGTAGTCATGATATGCCACAGATGTGGTGAAGAAGGACACTACAAGAATCAGTGCCGAAAACAGAATGACATCCAGAATAACGGTGCCCGTGGAAGAGCGTATGTGCTAGGAGATGGGAATGCACAGCCGAACCAAGACTAGTGCAGGAGAATGAGAATTCATTAAGATCCCGACAATGTCAAGGAATGACATCCCTATTTAAGCAGAAGATAAATTACCGCTATAGCTAAATAAATCGTATCGTAAAACGCCCTAATCATATTTCCTATTGTACTCTACCTTAGTTACGACGAACGTAACCTAAGTGTATCAACTATCTTTTTACCGTATGAAATCTTTACCTTATAATATTTTCGTAGTAATCACAATACACGTTTCTATTCCATCTGATCTATTCGTAGTCACTACACTCTCATCTCACCAGAAATTTGGTTAATATTAGTATTGACCATTCCGTAGGAATTTCACTTAAACCTTAAGATTTATTTTAAGATTAACTCATTAGTACCCTAGAAATCCCTGACTTATCACTGTAGAATGAACAATAAATTTTCTTATCTTTGTGAAAAATAATTATGTTGTCATTTTACAAAAACAAAACGTTGAACACCATCTAAAACAATTTGGAAAATATAAAATACCACAACAACTGGACCAAATATCACATCATTCGGTCCTCAGTTATGCATAGCCTGGCCAACTATGTATAATTTAGGAAGAATCATGTCATAAGTAGAACAGTTAACTTTTCATATTTTCAAATAACGATTTTCATTCAAAAGTAAAATTTTGAGACAAAACAAATAGTTCATACTAATTCCATTTTAAATGTCTACAATTTCCACCCATCACCTCTAAGATAAGAAAATCAAATACGGACAAGATACCCAAACCTTTTCCCTCACATTCCGACCAACATAGACCAAATCTCGGGACGAGATTCCCTTAACGGGGGGAGACTGTAACCACTGCGAAAATCCCACACTAGATTACACTATCTCTTAGAATACTTATCCTTTTCTACGTGTAAATTTTTTTTATTATTTACTTGCTGTCTGGATTATAACTACTATCTCATGTGACGTAACTCACATCCTGATAAACGTGCTCGCGCGCAACCTAACCTGAACCTATTTAAATGTTTATAAACAATTTCCTATGTCAAGTATAAGACCTTATAAATTACCATTTACCACTTTACGTTAATTCGTTAACATACGTTTATAACTAAATATATCTTACCTGATAGAAGTATTTATGAAACCCTAAATTCATCACAACACCAAATAAGAATAACTAAATCCTACAACATAAAAGAACAACTCATTTGAGCTAATGTACAAGTTACCAAAACACCAGAAACCCTAATCCTATTTTAGTTCCCGATAAAACCCTAATTTCACATAACTGTGATTTTATGTACAAATTTCACAAACCCTAAATTATTATATGATATTTCTACAAAATATTAAATGTACAAGTTAATTAAGCTAGAGTACAAGCCCTTTATGCATGAGAACATATATTTATAAAAACCTTGATAAAACCCTAACTATATTTGTTTCCAAAGCATAGTTTACAAACCATTCATGCATAATTCTTAAAGATTTATTTTTCTAAACTCACTAAATATTTTTACAAGTCTTTAAACCTAAAGTACAAGTGTCTAATGCACAAAACCCAAAAATTCTATTTATGTACTTTTAAACTTAATAAAAATTAACAAATAATTTTTATAACTTAATAACTTATTAAAACTATATTTTTCCTACATCCTAAATAAAAGTACAACTCCTTAAACTTAAGGTACAACTCTCCAATGCATAAATCTTAAAAACTCATTAAAATGTATTTAAAGCTTAATAAAAATTACATAAAAATTATATAAAATTAAGGAATAATTAAAATTATATTTTTCTTATTTTCTTAACCCTAGTACAAGTCTTTCAAGCCTAAGGTACAACCTACTAAAGCACAAAAATCATTTTTCTCTATTTATGTAGAATTCGATACAAGTAAAAATGTGTCCTATAATTTTAGAAACCTTCCCTAAGTAAACCATAGAATTAGAAACCCTAGTTTTACCCTAAACTCTAGATTACAAGCAAACTAAGCCTATGTACAACACCTTATTGCACCATTCGAACTAAAACTAGATTAGTTACCTCATCTAGTTCGAATACAACCATGAACCAACTAAACCCTAGAAATTCTTAAGCCTTAGTATACATTTGGATGAACCCTAAAGTGCCACATCCCTCCTCTTCTAGAATGAAGCACACTTGTGTGGTTTAGAGACTTACACACCTTCATTTCCCCCTCCTACCTATGTGTCTCCCCTAACAGCCACCCACCTCATCTCCCTCATTTCCATAATTCTCCTAGAAGACACAAGAAACCCTAGATTACTCCTATAAATAGAAACTAACCTTAAAAACCCTAATCCACTCGCATCACTACACGAACCAATCCACACAGCCCCAAACCACTTCATTACTGATCCCACTTGCCTAATATAAGTTCAAATAGACACAAGAGAGCAGTAGGAAGAAGCCAGGACCAAGAGAGTGTTTGTTCAAACCATATTTCACAAAATCATACCCTAGTCGACTTTTATAACAAGGTATGTCTATGGATCTTTTTCATTCACTCTTTTATACTTATTTTGTGTCTAATAACATAATAGAACATGTCTTAAAATATGTCATAGCGCAGAAATCTAAAAATCAAATTATTTACTTCTTTTTGTTCTTATCGAGTAGCAAAAACAAACACACTAAGTTTATTTTTTTTTCGATATTTTAAGAACACTAGCCTATAAGATACTTACATATTGTTAAAGAGAATATTTTTAGAAGAACGTAGCAATTTGAATCACTAAAAATGAATAAACGAGTCAAAAGTTATGGTTAATTAAAGTTATATATAAACTATAAAAACTTTCTGTAACAGCAGACGAGTTTACGCAAAACGAGGCCTTTCTGGTCCGTTTCGTCGAAAACTCAAAACACGAAAGTTGTCCGGAACGTCGTTTCCTTCAAAAATTCTTTAGACCTCGAGTCATAAAAACGTATAACGAATGGTGTTTTATTTAAATTCAGAACTGATTTTTAGAAAAGACAGCAGCAGACCTCAGTTTTGTATACTTAATTTCGAATAGTAAATGAACTCCTAAAATTCTAGATTTTGGCATGATTAAAGACTACTAAAAGAGCTAACTATAGGAAAAAGAATCACTAATTTTCATTGAGTATCGAGTGAGAACGAAGCACTTTTTGTTGAGTCATTTTCTGTGTTGAACAACTGTGGTTCGAGAGTTTTCAAAAATTATTTCGAGGTCATGCGTTCGAACCATGGTCTAATCTTTGGTGAAAATACTCTTAAAACACTAATAGATATTCTGGCTAAGCATTCATAAAAAATTTCGTCACGAATCATGAGAAATAAAATGTTTTTGTGAAGAAAGGATATCGAGTGAAACATACTAGGAGTCTCAAGGGCTAGTTTTGCCAAAACTCTAAAAAGTTTCATGAGTTGGACTAGTTTTGCAGTCGAATAAAACCCTAGGGGTAAAAATGGTCGATTTTGAAACTCCAGGTTAGAAAGTGTAATTTAACTAAAGTTCAGGGGTAAAAGTTGTCAATTTCCTAAAGTTTAAGGGTAAAAGTTGTCAACCCTAGATACTTGAAGGTCTAAAATGAAAATATACTCATAATCCTTAAATTATTATTATTATTATTATTATTATTATTATTATTATTATTATTATTATAATTAGGAATTAAAAACCTAATACCGGAACTGAAAACGTAAACGGAAAATAAAACTTATATATTCCAAAACAATTACTGAGAACTTGACACACCAACCCAGGTAGCGTGCCGGAGACGTTTATCAACTTTCTTTCATTTTGTTTTCCATCCAGACTGCCCAGGTGAGTTCATAGTCCCACTTTTCTATATACGTTTTTCTAAACTTGTGGGGAGATACATGCTATTAAACCGAACATAAGTATTTTTATGTATGTTATTCTGATTAATATTGCCTAAGACACCTTATTTGTGTTAGCCGGATGGATAGTCTTTGTGACTAGTCGGATTGATAGCCAAATACACCATTACTTATATCATTTTATGATATCACCACACACACCCCCCCTTAACGTTTAAGTTCATGAGACTTAGTGCAATATATAACGTACTGCGATATAACTAATTTATGTTTTACGTAGCTTATGTTCAAAATTGATTGTAACTGAAAACACTATGAATTCACTCAACCTTTGTGTTGACTTTTTAAGCATGTTTATCTCAGGTAACCAGAAGTATGATTCGGCACAGAGTGGCTGTGGACTTTCTTCTAATAAACAGAGTGTCCATTTTGTTATCGTTCAAGGAATAATGTATTTTATAATGTATTTTGAAACCTCCCTCTGGGACCTATCTTATGTACTATGATATTTATAAATGAATGATAACAATTTTATTTAAAACATCTCATTTCGAGTCGTTTTCTATCTCCATGACTGTGAACCATGAAGTAACACCCCAAGCTTATATTCCGCTGCGTATCTCGAAAATGGGGGTGTTACAAATCCGAATGAGGCTAAGATCACAATCAATATTTTCCATACTTATCAAATACTAAAAATATGATGATTGCGTAGTATCCTTTATAGAAATTCGTCTGCATAATGTAACAAAAAAATTAAGGTGGTTCAGTGGGTAACACATGACATAATATGAACATGGTATTCAGTTCGAATCCATGCATGTGATTTTTTGACCCATAAATTAACACGTGGATTCTTGCATACGTGGACTTAACGTGCTGATGTCGCCTTTGACGTAGACTTAATTATGCTGGCGTGGACTTAATTGTGATGATGTGGCTTTATCTAGTCATGTTTATCCTGTTATATATATATATATATATATATATATATATATATATATATATATATATATATATATAACAAGCTTGGTTTATCTATTTCGATTGTTCGTTTCCTCTGTGGTTGACTTTATTCTTGCACTCTGTCTGTCATATTCATATACTCATGTGACACTTTCACTCCATACTCGAGATCTCATTTATCGTCATCTTCTTGTGATGCGGATAAATGGTACCCAAGCAAAAGTCAACTAGAGTCACACGAGGACGAACTGCCGACACACCTGTCCCAGCAAGAGCTGTGCAAGGCAGGACTGCTTAAAATGCCACCCCGGCAAGAGCCGCGCAAGGCAGAAATGTTGAGAACACCAGGCCGACCAGGGCCGCGAAAAACCCACCTGTGTAAACCAAGCAACGATCGATCAGCTTGTCAATGATCGTGTAGCCGCCGCACTCGCAGCCGCAAACAACTCAACCACCAACACCGGAACGTCAAGGCAAGTAACCAACAGCCGTGGCTGCACTTACTCTGAATTTTGAAAGATCATGGTTCAAGGTTTCGGAGGAACAGAGGGATCCGTTGGCCTGACTAGGTGGATTGAAAAGCTGGAAACCGTGTTTCACATCAGTGGTTGTAACGATGACGACAGGGCAAGTATGCATCTTTCACTTTCATGGATGCCGCTTTGACCTGGTGGAACAACTACATGAAATCTGCCAACATGGATGTTGCTTATGCTATGCCGTGGGATGACTTCAAGGAGTTAGTGGTTATGAGTTCAAGAAGTTGGAGATAGAGTTTTGGAACTTTAAGGTGCAGAATAACAACATGGCCGCTTACAACCAGAGATTCCAGGAACTGGCTTTGCTATGTCCTGAAATGGTTCAGACTGAGACGAGATTGATTGAGAGGTATATCGGAGGTTTGCCAAAGTCCATAAGAGGAGATGTGACTACCTCAAAGGCTGCAGATCTCCATGAGACCATGGAAATTGCAAACAAGTTGAAGGACCAGGAATTGGAGGATGTCCCAGAAAAGAGTACTGGCAACAAGAGAAAGTGGGAAGACCACTCAAAGGGTAACAACAGTAACTCTCAAAACAAAAGGCAGGAAGTGGCAAAGGCTTACACAGCTGGATCAAGTGAGAGAAAATGGTATGATAGGAATGCACCTCTGTGCAACCGCTGTAAGCTACACCACAAAGGCCAGTGCACGGTTAAGTATCACAACTGCCAGAGAGTGGGACATTTGGCCAAGAATTGCAGGTCCAGACCCCTAGCCACTGCTCAAGCAGCACCACCCAACAAACGTAGGGCGGAAGTCACCTGCTATGGATGTGGTGAGAAAGGTCATTACCGTAATGAATGCAATAAACCCAGGAATCAGGGAAACAGTGGTGGTCATGGTAACCAGGGAGCAACAATTAACAATGGGAACCAGGGCAATGGAGGAGGAGCCCGTGGGAAAGTTTATGTTGTGGGCAGAAAGGAAGCCCAGGACGACCCGAACGTGGTGACGGGTACGTTTCTTTTAAATAATCGTTATGCATCAATATTATTCGATACGGGAGCAGATAGAAGTTTTGTGTCGACTGCTTTTAGTTCCTTAATTGACATTGCTCCAACCACCTTAGACAACGTCGTAGAATTGGCTAACGGGAACTTAGAAAGGGTAGATACCATTATAAGAGGTTTCTCTCTAAACTTGTTAAACCACCCATTCAATATCGTTCTCATGCCAGTAGAGTTGGGTAATTTTGACGTCATCATAGGGATGGATTGGCTATCGAAATATCATGCCGTCATCATCTGTGATGAAAAGATCCTCAGAGTACCCTATGGGAACGAGTTTCTGATAATAGAAGGAGATCGGAGCGATCGTGCACGCTCGTCAAGATTGAGCATCATCTTGTGTACGAAGGTACAGAAATGCATCGAGAAAGGATGCCACCTCTTTCTAGCTCATATTACTGAGAAGAAAGAGAAGGAGCCCGGAGAGAAATGATTGGAAGACATGCCAATCGTGAGGGATTTCCCAGAAGTTTTTCCAGAAGACCTACCTGCACTCTCGCCCGCCAGACAGATCGAATTTCAAATTGATTTAGTGCCAGGAGTCACGCCCGTAGCGTGAGCACCCTATCGGTTAGCACCAACGGAGTTACAAGAGTTGTCTAATCAGTTGGCTGAACTATCTGGGAAAGGTTTTATCAGACCGAGTTCTTCGCCCTGGGGAGCTCCGGTCCTGTTTGTTAAGAAGAAGGATGGATCCTTCAGGATGTGTATCGACTATTGGGAGCTGAATAAGCTAACCATCAAGAATCAATACCCACTCCCGAGAATCAACGACCTATTCGATCAACTACAAGGTTCATCAGTTTACTCCAAGATTGACCTGAGATCAGGTTATCATCAACTCCGAGTCCGGGAAGAGGATATCCCGAAGACTGCATTCAGAACCCGATATGGCCATTATGAATTCCAAGTTATGCCATTCGGCCTAACTAACACACCAGCCGTATTCATGGACCTCATGCATCGAGTGTGTAAGCCGTACTTGAATAAATTCGTGATTGTGTTCATTGACGACATCCTGATATATTCTAAGAATGAGAAAGAGAACGAGGAACACCTCAAGCTAATCTTAGAATTATTGAAGAAGGAGGAGTTATATGCCAAGTTTTTGAAGTGTGAATTCTTGATATCAACTGTGCAGTTTCTAGGCCACGTGATCGATAGTCACGGCATTCACGTGGATCCCGCAAAGATTGAGTCAATAAAAGATTGGGTGACACCCACAACACCCACCGAGATACGCCAATTCTTAGGACTTGCCGGTTATTACCAAAGGTTTATCGAAGGTTTCTCTAAGATAGCGAAGCCTTTAACCTAAACTGACACAGAAGAATGTGAAATATGACTGGGGAGATAAGGAGGAAGAAGCTTTTCAACTCCTTAACGAAAAGTTGTGTAGTGCACCTATTTTGGCCTTACCTGAAGGTAGTGAAGACTTTGTTGTTTATTGCGACGCTTCAGACAAAGGTTTAGGAGCCGTGTTAATGCAGAGAGAGAAGGTGATAGCATATGCTTCCCGACAACTGCAAACCCATGAGAAGAACTACACAACCCATGACCTAGAGTTAGGCTCAGTTATGTTTGCACTTAGAATCTGGAGGCACTATCTCTATCGCACAAAGTACGTGGTGTATACCGACCACAAAAGCCTACAACACATCTTGAACCAGAAGGAGCTGAACATGAGACAGCGCCGATGGTTGGAATTGCTTAACGACTATGATTGTGAGATCTGTTACCATCCAGGCAAGGCAAATGTTGTTGCCGATGCCCTCAGTAGAAAAGAGCGGATCAAACCTCTCAGAGTCAGATCATTAGGAATGAAGATCAGTTCACCGCTTCCAGCGAAAATTCTTGAGGCTCAGGTCGAGGCACTCAAGGAAGAGAATCGACCGCGTGAGAAGATTTATGGAATGCCAGAGAGTGAAAATGGCTTCGTAAAGAGATCCGATAGAGTTTTGTGTTATGAGGACAGAAGTTGGATCCCGCTATACGGAGGAATTCGTGATTTGATCATGCACGAATCCCACAAATCCAAATACTCCATCCATCCAGGATTCGAAAAGATTTACTTGAATTTGAAGAAGCTATACTGGTGGCCAAACATGAAGGCCAATATAGCTGAGTACGTCAGTAAATGTTTAACGTGTTCGAAAGTCAAGGCTGAACACCAAAGACCATCCGGTCTACTTGTACAACCTGAAATTCCAGAATGGAAGTAGGAGCGCATCACTATGGATTTTATCACCAAACTGCCTAAGAAATCGAGCGGTTACAACACGATCTGGGTAATCATGGACCGTCTCACTAAATCTGCTCATTTCCTTCCTATAAAGGAGAACGCTAGCATGGACAAACTTGCATGACTGTACGTGAAGGAAATTGTCGCAAGGCATGGTGTGCCTATTTCTATCATCTCTGATCGAGATAGTTGTTTCACATCTAACTTCTGGAAGTCGCTCCAGGACGCATTGGGAACAGACCTCGACATGAGTACAGCTTATCATCCTCAGACTGATGGTCAGAGTGAAAGGACTATTCAGACATTAGAGGATATGCTGAGAGCTTGCGTGATTGACTTCGGGAACGGCTGGGATACGCATTTGCCTTTAGCCGAGTTTTCCTACAACAACAGCTACCACACCAGCAACAAGGTTTCACCATATGAAGCACTTTATGGTCGTAAGTGCAGATCGCCAATAAGCTGGGCTGAAGTCGGAGAAAGCCAACTTACCAGATCAGACCTAGTCCACAAGACTACCGAGAAAATTATGCAGATCAAGAGCTGAATGCAAGCGGCTCGTGGCCGTCAAAAGAGCTATGCTGACAAGAGGCGAAAAACCCTTGAGTTCCAAGTGGGTGATAAAGTGATGTTAAAGGTCTCGCCATGGAAAGGCGTGATAAGATTTGGTAAACGTGGGAAGTGGAACCCTCGTGATAACGCTCAAATTGTGCATGTTTTTAGTAGCGTTATTCGTGTTTTTATGTATGCTATTTGGTTATATTTATATGCTTTTGTTACTAAATCGTACCAAAGTGTGTTTGCAAAGCATATGTGGCCAAAAATAGGAAAAAGGAAGAAAAAGATGAGAAAAATGAGAAAGAAGGAAATATTTATGAAAGTGCGAAGATTCTTATACCAAGACCCAAGCAAAAAGGCATTTCAAAGAATGAAGGTCCAAGTATTCATGTTGATTAGCTTCAAAGATGTTGAAAAGATCAAGTTTGGATGAAGAACCAAACACCCAAAAAGGAAAAATCAAGCCAAGACAACAAAAGTCCAAAAAGTCCCAAACAGCAACCATACATCCGATCAGTCGCCGCCCGCAACCAAATCGGATGGAGGCAATTCCGAAGACCAATCGATCGGTTGGCCATATTACCGATCGGTTAGAAGCTTGCTGATTTAACAAAACTTCATCATTAAGTTTTGTCTTTTCATATATCCGGTTCTAATGTCTTCTAATAAGGATTCTAGGCTCTTCTAAACTTCTTGGAGGACAAGTGAAGCATTAATGAACCAAGACCCTTGGGAGGAGTATTAATAGGATCATTTATGGAGTATTAAGGGAGCTTTTCCTTAATCAAGAAACTTGTAATCATCAACCACTCATAAAAATACTCTCAAATTCGTCCTTTGAAGTCCAGGAAACTTTGAAGGATCAAGAAGTCATTATTTGGAGGTCAAAACATCAAGAAATCAACACCAATCCTTTGGGTATCATTACTTTATCATTTGTAATCTATTTCCAATCATTGTAAGACTTTCAATTATGGTTTCTAATGTTCAAAGTGCTGAGATTATGTTCATGTTTGCTATGAGTGGCTAGTGCCTTTGTGCACTTGCTTAGATGATGTGTATTACCAATTGATATGCGTATGATTGTGATGACATGTTTTAATTCAATTTCAAGTTGATTCTAAGATCCAATCGTGATTAAGTTTTGTAGTGACATTTGTTGAATCAAGTTTAACTAGTTGCTAATAATTTTAAGGGTCGAAAGAACTATTGTTATTCAACTAGTTATAATCATTTGTCTATGAATGATTGTTTTTTACCCATTATTCTTGGTTAAACAAAGAAAGTTAATTGTGGTTGTAATGAGAATGCTTTTGTCTATCAAAAATAGGATTGATGGTAAACCATTTCAAGGGTCGAAAGATTAATAGTTTACTCTCAATTGTGACCTTTTGTCTATGATCGGTTACCTTTTGTATTGACCATTTCCTAAGCTATTTGATTAAGCAAAAGATTATTTTTGTGTTTAAGGTACACCAACTTATGAACCTTGAATCGGTCTTGAATTGAGTGGTTAAACGTAATGCTTGTTTTTATGAACTAAAATCTTGACGAAGGTTTAATTTGTAGAAACAATAGATTAGTTCACCAAACTAATTATCATAACCAACATGTTGTCCAAAAGTTATCACAATCATGCTTATCAAAAAGTAGTATACTAGTCTCAGCAAGTGTAGTTTTAATCATCTGAATTATTCTATTTTTCATTACTTGTTAAGGAATTTACTTCTAGTAGCTTACAATTCGATTCACTACACAAATCCCTGCGAACGATCCCGACTTACCATCATAATCTTGCTATAACGGACGAGTTCACTTGCTCGTATGTGTTGTTTCTAGATTCGGTAATTCGACCTTTATAAATTTAAAACTTGTACGTATTCACAACACATCAAGTTTCTGTAGGTTTTAGAAGTTCATAGTTCGTTTCATAAAATAAAAAAAAAAAGTTTTTCCGAGCTGACCATCCGATCAGTATTCCATTCATCCGATCGGTTGCCCATTTTTCAAATTTACCGAGAGCTTCAGCCGATCGGTAGTAGCATTCATCCGAATCGGATCACCCCAAACTTAATTTACCGAGAGTTCTATCCGATCGGTAATCCATTCCATCCGATCGGATCCTTAGCCTTGATTTTTCAAATTGTTTCCATTCTTCGCTCGTGTGTTTAGACATTGCCTCGATTCTCTTGGGAATTGTATGAACACTCGATCAACCGGAATAGAACCAATTTCACCTTTTTCAGATCCCGAACGTTTAGTCCGAAGACCAAGAAGGAAAAGAAAACCATTTGTTCCATTAGCCAACCGTGTACCAAGAGTACGAAACCCACCATTTGAAAATCTTTATGAAGCTAAATTCACTGAGCAACCTTTTCCCATGGCTGACGATAGACCCATGTGGGAAGTCAACCGAACCGTAGCACCCACTCCTGGAGCTGCTATTGTTACCATCAACCTAGGTGACAATTTCACCGTGAAAGGTCACCATCTTTCTATTATTAAAGACCGTCAATTCGATGGCCGTTCGAGGGCCGATCCTCACAAGCACATTGCCGAATTCATCGAAATTTGTGGCATGTTCCGATATGGCGACACCAATGTGGATGCCATTAAACTCAAACTTTTTCCATCATCACTTGCTGGAGACGCAAAAGTGTGGTATAATGAATTAAACCCAGGAACTATCAATACTTGGGAGGAGATGAGGCAAGCTTTTGTTAGCCGATTCTTTCCACCTGCCATGTTTGATCGACTCATGGGAGAAATTTGTGCTTTCACACAAGACCCTAACGAATCACTCGTCGAAGCCTGGCTTCGTATGAAAGATTTACTTCGTAGTTGTCATGGACATGGTTTAGGACGAGGAACCATTATCCAAATCTTCTACCATGGACTAGATGAAGCATCTCAAGGAATTCTTGATGCTGGAGGAATTTTTCTTTATAAGACTCCAAACCAGGCATACCAATTGCTAGAAGACCGAGTTCTTCTCAAACTCGACGGGTCAAAAGATGCCAAAACCAAACCCTTACAAAAAACCGTTGCTTTTGCCGAAAGTTCCGATACCTCTAAACTCATGGAGAAAATGGAAACATTGACTTCCAAAATCGACTCGCAATACAAAGACCTTAAAGGAGAAATGAAAGAAATGCGAGACGGTTGTAACAACTGTGGAGGTAATCACCCATCATCAGAATGTGACGACCAACCAATGGACCAACCCAAAGAAGGAGAAGCCAATTATGTCCAAGGAGGATACCGTGGAGGCGGTTATCGTGGAAATTATTACGGAAAAAATTCTGTAAATTGGCAAGATCGTCAACAAAGGGATAACAACCGTGATTCTCAACCACGAGTAGACAATCAAACCACACAAACCTTTGACAAAAAAGCGGAAGAATCCGATTTTGAGAAAATGATGAGAGAATTCGTAACTGCTCAAAAATCAACCAATGAGTTCGTCAAGAACCAATTTTTCAATCTCAAAACTAAAGTTGAGCAAGGTCAGAAAAATCATCAAGCATCGATTCAAGATCTTGAAAACAAATTTGGTAGACTTTCTGATCAAATTTCTTCCCGACCATCTGGTTCGTTGCCAAGTAATACACAAACCAACCCTAAGCCAACATCATCTGGATCGAACGATAAAACTTATCGTCCACCACAGACTCGAAATGAGTATATCAATGCTGTATTCACAAGAAGTGGTCTTTCTTATGATCCACCACCCAATCCAAATGATACCACCATCATTGATGATGATAGTGAGGAGGAAGAAGAAGCCAAAAAGGAAAATATCACAAAAAACACCACCCAAACCCATCCCACCAGTTAAGGCATATACACCAAAAATTCCATATCCTCAAAGCCTTAAGAAAGAAAAAATGGAAGAACGTTATAAGAAGTTTGTTGAAATAATCAAAGAGGTTAGACTCAATGTTCCCCTCGTTGATGTTTTAGCTGGAATGCCCAATTATGGGAAATTTTTGAAAGAACTTCTTAATAACAAGAACAAGTTGGAGCAAATATCCGCTACCTTTCTGAATGAAGAATGTTCAGCTATTGTTCAAAATAAAATTCCACCGAAACTAGGAGATCCTGGAAGTTTTCTGATTCCGTGCACGTTAGGAAACAACATCACATGCGATGCTTTAGCCGATCTAGGTGCAAGTATCAATTTGATGCCCTATTCGTTGTATTCTAAACTTTCCATCAATACCTTGAAACCTACAAGGATGAGTATTCGATTAACAAATCATTCTTACCAATATCCTGTTGGAATTGCTGAGAATATGCTTGTCCAAGTTGGTAAATTCATTTTTCCTGTGGATTTTGTGATCTTAGAAATGGAGGAAGATAGTAGAGTACCTCTTATTTTAGGAATACCTTTCCTAAACACCGCTGATGCAATCATCAAAGTAAAAGGAAAAGAACTCAATCTTGGAGTTGGAGATGATAGAATTACCTTTTTAATCGATAAAGCAATGCAATATCCATATTCCAGTGATGATACTTGTTTTAACATTGATGTAATCGATGAAGTCACTGAAGAAGAATTGGATGCATTACTTGACGATTCGGATCCATTCATGACTACTTCAGAAAAAATTAGTGAAACAAACTTTGATAAAGAATTCGCTGATTTTATGGAAGTAAAGTTTGAAGAAGAAGAAGAAACAGAAGTTGAAGAAGGAGAAATAGAAGAAGATTTTGAGGAAATCACTTTTAATGATCAATTGAGAATCAAAACATCTCTTCAAGAACCACCAACTGATCTTGAGCTGAAACCACTTCCCGAAAATCTTGAGTATGCTTACTTGGAGGATAATTCACTTCTTCCAGTAGTCATATCTTCGTTCCTCAAAGATAAGGAAAAAGAATGTCTCATTTCTGTTCTCAAGAAGCATAAAAGAGCTTTTGCGTGGAAAACATCTGACATCCCAGGAATTAGTCCTGATTTTTGTAAACACAAAATCAATTTCAAAGAAGATGCAAAACCCGTTGTAGAAAGACAACGTCGACTCAATCCCAACATGAAAGAAGTTGTTAAAAAAGAAATCATCAAACTTCTTGATGCCGGTATCATTTACCCAATCGAGGATAGTCCTTGGGTGAGTCCAGTTCACTGTGTTCCGAAAAAAGGAGGAATGACTGTTGTGACTAACGAACGGAATGAATTAGTTCCTACTAGAACTGTCACAGGATGGCGAGTATGTATTGATTACAGAAAATTAAACAAAGCCACCAGAAAAGATCATTTTCCTTTACCGTTCACGGATCAAATGCTTGAGAGATTAGCAGGGAACGAGTACTTTTGTTTCCTTGATGGTTTTTCAGGATATTTCCAAATTCCCATTGATCCTGTTGATCAAGAAAAGACTACATTCACATGTCCCTTTGGAACTTACGCTTATCGGCGTATGCCTTTTGGTTTGTGTAATGCACCCGCCACTTTCTAGAGATGCATGATTGCTATATTCCAAGACAGGCTTGAAACATCGATGGAAGTTTTCATGGATGACTTTTCAGTTTTTGGAAGCTCATTTGAAGCTTGTCTTTCTAATCTCGACAAAATGCTCGAAAGATGCGAAGCTGCACATCTTGTTCTCAATTGGGAAAAATGCTATTTCATGGTGACTGAAGGAATTGTGCTAGGACACAAAATTTCCAGTGCAGGAATGAAGGTTGACAAAGCAAAAATAGATGTTATCACCAAATTACCACCTTCAACAAACGTTAAAGCCGTTAGAAGTTTTCTAGGACATGTCGGGTTTTACCGTCGTTTCATTAAGGATTTTTCCAAAATATCTCGTCCAATGACGAAACTTCTAGAAAATGATTCTGTTTTTGACTTCAATGTAGATTGTATGAAGGCATTCGAAACATTTAAAACCCAATTGACTAGTGCACCCATTATGGTTTCACCTAATTGGTCACTACCATTCGAGCTCATGTGTGACGCAAGCGATTTTGCAGTTGGAGCTGTATTAGGACAACGTGAAGGAAAACATTTTCGTCCTATATACTTCTCCAGCAAAACACTTAATAATGCGCAACAAAACTATACGGTTACGGAGAAAGAATTATTAGCCGTTGTTTTTGCTTTCGACAAGTTCAGATCTTATCTTGTGCTTTCAAAATCAATTGTGTTCACTGATCATTCAGCGCTCAAATATCTGTTTGCAAAACAAGATGCAAAACCGCGTCTTATCCGATGGATTTTGCTACTCCAAGAATTTGACACCGAAATCAAAGATTAGAAAGGAGCAGAAAATCTAGCTGCTGATCATTTGTCTCATCTTGAGAATCCAAACTTGGAAGAGTTAAAGGAAGACGAGATTGACGATTATTTTTCTGATGAAACTCTCATGACTGTTGATACAGCCGATGAGAAAGAAATTCCATGGTTTGCTGATTATGCAAATTACCTCGTTGGAGGAATTCTCAAAAAAGGATTAACTCATGGCCAACGAAGTAAATTCTTTTCGGAATTAAAAAATTACTATTGGGAAGAGCCCTATCTTTTCAAGATGTGTCCCGATGGAATGATAAGAAGATGTGTTTTTGGTTCTGAAACAAGAAGAATTCTTGATGAATGCCATCATGGCCCGACTGGGGGACACTATGGTCCTTCCACCACAGCTAAAAAAGTTTTTGATGCTGGATTCTATTGGCCGACTATTTTCAAAGAAGCTCATACTCTTGTCCAAAACTGCGATGCTTGCCAAAAATCCGGTAGTCTTTCTCGTAGAGATGAAATGCCTCAAAAGAGCATTCAAGTCTATGAAATATTCGATATTTGGGGAATCGATTTTATGGGACCCTTGCCTAAATCGCACAAATACGAATATATTCTCGTTGCTATTGATTACGTTTCCAAATGGGCCGAAGCAGAAGCTCTACCCACAAATGATGCTCGTGTTGTTGTCAATTTTCTCAAAAAGCTTTTCGCTCGTTATGGAATTCCCAAAGCCTTAATAAGTGATCGAGGAACCCATTTCTGTAACAAACAAATGGAGAAAATTATGAAATGATACGGAGTACATCATCGTTTCGCAACAGCTTATCACCCTCAGACCAGTGGTCAAGTCGAAAATACCAACAGAGCCTTAAAAAGAATACTTGAAAAAACGGTTAAAGACAATCCTGCCGTTTGGTCAAGAAAACTCGATGATGCTCTGTGGACATTTCGTACGGCTTATAAAACTCCAATTGGTACAACACCATACAGACTTTTGTATGGAAAAACCTGTCATTTACCGTTTGAAATCGAACATCGCGCTTACTGGGCACTCAGAAGCTGTAACCCTGATCTCAAAATAGCTGGAGAGAAGAGATTCTTGCAATTGCATGAACTCGATGAACTAAGACTCCAAGCTTACGAAAACTCGAAGCTCTACAAAGCTAGAACCAAAGCGTATCATGACAGAAAGCTTAGAATTCGGAAAGAATTCAAAGCTGGAGACAAAGTTCTGCTTTTTAATATGAAATACAAGTTCAAAGAACCTAAGCTAAAACCAAAATGGTTCGGCCCATATATAGTGAAACATGGATTTCCATCTGGGTATGTTGAATTACATGACAAGCAAGGTGGAAGTTTCATTGTTAATGGTCACCGAATTAAATTGTATTATGATAAGGAGCAAATGAACGAGATTTCTATCAAAGAGATTCCGCCTGAATCAGACTATGAAGAAATAACATTCATGGCACCCTTTCCGGCCGATTTCAAGAAAAACACTCCATGGGCCGAGGAATCTGGTTATATCTATGATGTTCTTCCTAGACCTTGGGAAAGAATCAAATTGGAAAATATAGATGACACTGGAGAAGGAATAGTGATAGGAAACGTGGTGTATGTTCCAAAAGTCTCAAAGAAGAAGAAACCAAAAATTACACCAACGTAGCAAGAAGGAAGTTTGAGTCCGGCTGATGACTCGTTAATAAAACAAGCGCTTCTCAGGAGGCAACCCGTGTGTTTTCTATTTGCAATTTTACTTAGTTTATTTTTCAAAAGTGATTATATCCCGAAGTTTCTCTAATCCCTTAGTTGAACTTAAGTGTGGGGGTGTATCACTAACTTTTAATAAAACGTAGACATATTTCGTGTGTTTCTTTTTGTTTTAAGATTACTGCAAGTAATGATTACAAAGTATGGACACTTGGATCAAAGAATCTTCTGGAGCAAGAAAATATGGTTTATTCTCTTATTTCCCTATTTTCATTCATTTCGTTTATCACATTGAGGACAATGCTTAACTTAAGTGTGGGGGGGTGAATAGGAAAATAAGGATAAATTCTAAATTTCGAGCTAAATTTTAAATTTTGTTTGCCCTTTTTATCTAGTTCTTTTTCATTTAAAGGATTATATATTAGAGTAACTGGATCTATCCACTGGTAAAACCTGTAATTTTTGAAAAATTGAGATGTGTCCCGATTAATATTGCAATCCATTCTGGGATCGATAACATTAGCTAGCACATATTATAGCCCTTTTCACTATAATTGTGAGGATTTAAGCCTGTTTCGTATATAGCATACATCTCTTATGCTTAAATTTTTTGCTATAAGTATGCCGGTGATTTTATTTATTCTAGAACTTGTACTTTTAAATCATTACGAGACCGTTGTGAGATCATTTTTCTTAGTGATATAAGTATATATGCGTGATAAGAGGCAACCTTAGGATTTAACCCAAATAAGCCTTCCAAATTGATATTTAACTAGTTGCATTGACTACTTAACCACCAGTATAAACCCTTTTGTTAGCGTTTATCTTTAGCGCTAGATACCCCTAGTTACACCCTCTGAGCCTATCTTTTTCTTTTGATAAAATCCAGAAAAATACAAAAAGATTTTACACTTTAGCCTAGCCTTACCTTTAGTCAAGTCTTGGTTGGTTGCTAGCTATTTGGCAAGATAGATGTTATGTGGGAAATCATGAAAGTACGAAGAAAGTTGTAAACTCCAAAAGTAGTTATCCAAATGAAATCATCGCAAAAAAAATAAAAAATAATAATAATAATAATAATAATAATAATAATAATAATAAGTCATCGCAACAATAAGGTGACAAAAATAGCCAATGAGCTATGAAATAATGTAAAGTGCAATCAAGTGTGGAGTTTTTCAAGAATGCATGATAGCGGTTTGAAATAGCTAGTAACATCTGGGCAGTAGACTTTGACTATTTTGTATATTCATTCCTTTCAACCTTTTCTAAAAAATATAAATATCCCATGCCTTATTCTTACCCTTTTGACTTTGTGAAATTATCAAGTGTATGGACATGTAGTGACCATCCGATTTCTTGAGGAATTAAATAACGTTGCTAGCAATCTAGTGTGTATTCTAGTGACCATCCGTTATTTGGTGATGCGAGAATTCGTTGCTAGCGATCTATTATGTTTTTGCATAAGGTAGTTGCACATCAGCCTTGCTTATCCCTCGAAACCTTAAACCTGAATAAAAGCCCTCTTTGATATCTATACTTGGTGCTCACGCCATTTCGGTGTAGTTTTGTTTCTTGTACAAGCTTATGGTAATATTTAAATCATGACTGAGCAAATGAGTGTGATTTCTCTTATATACTCCACCAACTACAAATGAGTGTTTTGAGTGAATTATATTTCATTTCCATTCGTGAGGTGTTTAGTAATGTATATCAAGCAAGAAAATCATTTGGGTATTGTCAACCATCTCGATGCTTCAACCATAAAAGCTTAAAATGATGAAAACTTGTACCCGTACTTGGTAGATTTGCATCACATCTTTTTAAACATCCCTGTGTACCATGTGGATAATTGTTTTTATTGCTAGATTTGCTTGAGGGCAAGCAAAGTTCAAGTGTGGGGGATTTGATAACGCTCAAATTGTGCATGTTTTTAGTAGCGTTATTCGTGTTTTTATGTATGTTATTTGGTTATATTTATATGCTTTTGTTACTAAATCGTACCAAAGTGTGTTTGCAAAGCATATGTGGCCAAAAACAGGAAAAAGGAAGAAAAAGATGAGAAAAATGAGAAAGAAGGAAATATTTATGAAAGTGCGAAGATTCTTATACCAAGACCCAAGCAAAAAGGCATTTCAAAGAATGAAGGTCCAAGTATTCATGTTGATTAGCTTCAAAGATGTTGAAAAGATCAAGTTTGGATGAAGAACCAAAGACCCAAAAAGGAAAAATCAAGCCAAGAAAAAAAAAGTCCAAAAAGTCCCAAACAGCAACCATCCATCCGATCAGTCGCCGCCCGCAACCGAATCGGATGGAGGCAATTCCGAAGACTAACCGATCGGTTGGCCATATTACCGATCGGTTGGAAGCTTGTTGATTTACCAAAACTTCATCATTAAGTTTTGTCTTTTCATATATCTGGTTCTAATGCCTTCTAATAAGGATTCTAGGCTCTTCTAAACTTCTTGGAGGACAAGTGAAGCATTAATGAACCAAGACCCTTGGGAGGAGTATTAATAGGATCATTTGTGGAGTATTAAGGGAGCTTTTCCTTAATCAAGAAACTTGTAATCATCAACCACTCATAAAAATACTCTCAAATTCGTCCTTTGAAGTCCAGGAAACTTTGGAGGATCAAGAAGTCATTATTTGGAGGTCAAAATATCAAGAAATCAACACCAATCCTTTGGGTATCATTACTTTATTATTTGTAATCTATTTCCAATCATTGTAAGACTTTCAATTATGGTTTCTAATGTTCAAAGTGCTGAGATTATGTTCATGTTTGCTATGAGTGGCTAGTGCCTTTGTGCACTTGCTTAGATGATGTGTATTACCAATTGATATGCGTATGATTGTGATGACATGTTTTAATTCAATTTCAAGTTGATTCTAAGATCCAATCGTGATTAAGTTTTGTAGTGACATTTGTTGAATCAAGTTTAACTAGTTGCTAATAATTTTAAGGGTCGAAAGAACTATTGTTATTCAACTAGTTACAATCATTTGTCTATGAATGATTGTTTTTTACCCATTATTCTTGGTTAAACAAAGAAAGTTAATTGTGGTTGTAATGAGAATGCTTTTGTCTATCAAAAATAGGATTGATGGTAAACCATTTCAAGGGTCGAAAGATTAATAGTTTACTCTCAATTGTGACCTTTTGTCTATGATCGGTTACCTTTTGTATTGACCATTTCCTAAGCTATTTGATTAAGCAAAAGATTATTTTTGTGTTTATGTGAAATGTGATGTGATGTTATTGAAATTAAATAAAAAGACAAGGAAACATGTACATTAAATGAAGTAAGGTTCAAGTAAGAAAACATGGGATTAGGGATGGTAGAGGGGCAGCAATATGGAGAAAAAAAAGGATAGGAATGGCTAATTAATGAAGTTGTCTAAACATTGTATGAGTTAGTGTAGTTTATGTGTACATTAGGTGTTTTTTTTAGTATAAATAGTTAGTAGTGTGGCAGTAGAAAATTAGGTTTTATTTAGCTTAGTTTTAAGGTATGTTGTAATTTTAGCTTATTTAAATTCCCAGCAGTGTAATTTTACATTTGTTTTAATATAAATTTCAGTATTTAGTTTTAATCTTTAAAAATCCAAAAAAATAGTGTAGGTTACTGACTGCTTATTTATGGCTTATTTCGTGTTGTTCTCTGCTTATTTGATCCTTATGATGATAGTTGATGTTAGTTAAGTAGAACTAGGATAGCTCAGTTTAGTTTTGCCTTAAAAAAACCAAGAAAAGCCAAAAACAGTTGATCTATATATAGCTTATATTAGTGCTTATTTGCTGTAGATATTGTTTCTTAGGTCTTATTCAACTTAATACATGTCTGTCTCACCTTGTCATAGCTTATATTGATTTGTTAGTATTCAAAATCTCAAATTCAGTGACAGAAAGGGGTGTTTGGATCAGTTTGACTTTTGAGGTCAAACCTAGTTTAGGTCATTTTGTGAATTTCAATTGGCTTTAATTTGATAATAGTAATTGTTTAGGATTTATTTTAACATGTTTCTAGTAAATTTGTAGGATTTGCATAAGTAGCTTGAAATTTTGAGGTATGAAACTGTTTAGGGGTGATTTTTATAGAACAATATAGTTAGGTGCATTTAGTCAGTAAAACATACTTAAAATAGCCTTTAAAAGTAGTATAGTATCTGGTATCTAGGTGCTCTTAGTAAAAAAAAAAAAAAAAAAAAAAAAAAAAAAAAAAAAAAAAAAAAAATCAGAACATGGTTATGAATGGCTAGTATACTTTCTACTTTTAAAGGCTATTTTAAGTATGTTTTACTGGCTAAATGCACCTAGATACCAGATACCAGATACTAAGAGCACCTAGATACCAGATACTATACTCCTTTTAAAGGCTATTTTAAGTATGTTTTACTGACTAAATGCACCTAACTACATTGTTTTATAAAAATCACCCCTAAACTGTTTCATACCTCAAAATCACCCCTAAACTATCAAATGAAATATATATATATATATATATATATATATATATATATATATATATATATATATATATATATATATATATATATATATATATATATATATATATATATATATATATATATTATTTTTACTAAGAGCACCTAGATACCAGATACTATACTACTTTTAAAGGCTATTTTAAGTATGTTTTACTGACTAAATGCACCTAACTATATTGTTCTATAAAAATCACCCCTAAACTGTTTCATACCTCCAAATTTCAAGCTACTTATGCAAATCCTACAAATTTACTAGAAACAAGTAAAAATCAATCCTAAACAATTACTATTATCAAATTAAAGCCAATTGAAATTCACAAAATGACCTAAACTAGGTTTGACCTCAAAAGTCAAACTGATCCAAACACCCCTTTCTGTCACTGAATTTGAGATTTTGAATACTAACAGACCTATATAAGCTATGACAAGGTGAGACAAACATGTATTAAGTTGAATAAGTCCAAAGAAACAATATCTACAGCAAATAAGCACTAATATAAGCTATATCTAGATCAACTGTTTTTGGCTTTTCTTGGTTTTTTTAAGGCAAAACTAAACTGAGCTATCCTAGTTCTACTTATCTAACATCAACTATCATCATAAGGATCAAATAAGCAGAGAACAACACGAAATAAGCCATAAATAAGCAGTCAGTAAGCTACACTATTTTTTTGGATTTTTAAAGATTAAAACTAAATACTGAAATTTATATTAAAACAAAAGTAAAATTACACTGCTGGGAATTTAAATAAGCTAAAATTACAACATACCTTAAAACTAAGCTAAATAAAACCTAATTTTCTACTGCCACACTACTAACTATTTATACTAAAAAAACTAGGGTTTCTCCTTCTGGGATTGTGCTTTTCTTGTGAGACGAATTCCATAGTGCCCTTGTGCTTTCTTCTTGACCCTTGGATTTTGCTTGCTCCCCACAACATCAATTTTAAGCCGTAGATGATAATTAGTCCTTTTGGATCAATGAGGTGGCAAAGGGGTGAGGGGAACACAACCATGTGGGTTTCTTTGGCTGGTAGCGAGGGTGAAAGTGATGGTTGGGTTATCAGAAGGTTAGGCGGGAAAGGAGGATTATCAGGGATGATGAATAGTGCTAATTGCTAGGTTGGGGGTTTGACCAATGGGTTTGACCCGTGTTTAGAAAATATGGGGTGTGGGCTTGGTTTTGTTGGGCTTGTGGGTTTAAAAGGGTTAAATGGGTTATGGGTTATCTTGGATCCGGTTACCCTTAGTTTAGGATAAAATGAGTATTAAACATAAGGACCAATATTGTAGTTTAGGAAACTTCAAGGGCCAAATCTGCCAACATAGCAAAGTCTTTCTAGGGGCCAATTATGCCAAGTAAGAATAATCTAAGGGCCATGTTGAGATTTTCGAGCTTGAATTTAATCCGAATAAATAATGTCTTCCCGGCATCGGCTTTTGAACTCTTTTCCAAATGAAGCTCGATTTTGTCCATGTTTGCCCCGTTTTCAATCCTTTTGTAGCTAAAACTCATAAAACACAATCCAAGGATATACGTAACAATATTTGGTCCAATTGGGTATTTTTGGTCATTTTTGTGGGGTTTTTCGGGTATAAAATGACGAGTAAAAGGCCACTCATCATCCCCCCACACTAAGCAATTGCTAGTCCCTAGCAATCCGATCATATAAAGTAATGAAAGGATTAAAATTACCAAGACTATCCCGTTTTGACTTTATTATAAAATGCAAGTAATTTAAACGAGAACAAATGTAAATATCATGCTTGATTTTCAAAAAATGGCATCATGGAACGAGAATCACACAAAATGGGTGACTCCGGGGAATTGTAATCGTCATCCTCTTTTTACACTCCCCAACTAAGTTTAAAACCCTTGTGCAAACGTTTTTGTAAAATGCTAACACTACTTATATTAGTAATCTATGTAAGCCGAGACTTAACTTTTCGCTCCCACAATTATTCATAAGTTAGGTGTGTGTGCTTGTTTTCAAATTTTTGACCGGAAAAATCAACATTTTTATAAGACTTTGACGAATACTAGTTGAAAGGTTGTTTTAAATTTTGCAAGAAGCAAGTTTCGCACATTTATTCATAAGCAACATAAACAAATAATTTTCATACATTTTTCATTTTTCATCACTTTTTCACTTTTTTTTTTTTTTTTTTTTTTTACTTCACTTCTTATTGTACCATAAACTACGGAGCTTCACGGGGAAATTCCAAGACCTTATACCTTTGGAATAAAGGATCCAAGGGCCGTTACAACGGAGAATTCCAAGACTCTAGACATTCCGAAAATGAGGTTCCAAGGGTGTTAGACCAAGACCTCATATCTTCCTGAATAAAGATCCAAGGGCCGGTGTAAGAGGGTAGCCAAGACCTAAACGCCTTGTCGAAATAAGGATCCAAGGACCGATCTCGAACCGTAGCTAAGGACTTATTTATTCATACTCAAAATTTTAATTTTTGCAACTTTCAAGCAACGTCTCACTTTCATTTTGCATTCTTATTATGTTTTTAAGAAAGTATGCTTGTTCCAAAATTTAAATAAAACTTTGAACTAGTATTTGTCAAAATCGTATGAAAAATATAATTTTTGTGTTCAATCGTTTGAAAATAAGCACTTATTAAGTCAGATTAGGAGCTCCTGGGAAGAAAAGCCATAGATTACTTATATAAGCTCTAAAGAGAACCAACTACTCCACGCTTAGCATTTTCATTTGCACAATTCGTAAAAACTTAGCCTAAAAGTTAAGGGTAGCAGCTAGATCAACACTCTAGCAGAGTCGGGATTCTCCTTGTTCTAGCCTAATCAAGTCTAAACTTCCACTAATACCGAAGCATTAATGTATAGCAAATTATTATTTATTGTGCAAAGCACTTCTTTTTCATGCAATTTTTAATTAAAAAACGATAAAAATTTTAAAATTTTGGTCAAAACGGGGGTGCTAGGGTCTAGTAGGTACAACATGTAAAAAATTTTAAAATTTGGGTCAAATTCGCAAGAATCCCCCTCCCCCCCGCCCCCACACTTAGAATTGAATATTGCCCTCAATATTCAAAGTACCGGCCTAAGCCGACACTATAGAACGTAAAAAGGTAATACTACCATCTAAATGTGGAAACGAAATCTTTTTCACAAAAAAGGATTAATAAGATATCCCTGGATAAACATAAACATAAACATCGGATATTGGGCGGCTGGATTGAAAACAGGCGCATCAATCATCACGATCTACGGGAATCCTGAAAACAAAGGCAAACACACAACAACAAAGCAACAAGTAGAGGAATTCCCCCACACTTAGTGTTAGAAATAAGAAAGAAGATAGAATGATAAGCATGGGTTGCCACCCACGAAGCGCTTGTTTTTGGTGAGTCGCTAAGCTTGACTCGTCGCCGAATTTAATTGTCCATGGGGAAAGTTTGGAGATCCGGGACAACCATGGATGGTATGTCCCCTCCAAAATAATGCTTCAACCTATGACCGTTCACTTTGAAGTTGGGACCGTCGGTTTGAGATAACTCAACGGTTCCATATGGAAAAACTTGAACAACGGTGAACGGCCCAGACCAACGGGTTTTATGCTTACCCGAGAATATCTTTAACCGAGAATTGAAAAGAAGGACTCGATCACCAACGTTGAAAACACGGTTTTTGATTTTGGAGTCATGAATTATCTTTGTTTTCTCTTTGTAGATTAAAGAATTCTCGTAGGCTTGATCCTGAATCTCATTTAATTCATTTAATTGAAGCTTTTGGTGATCGCCTGCGGTCTTTAGGTCAAATTTTGCATGTTTTAAGGCCCAATAGGCTTTGTGCTCGAGCTCAATCGGTAGATGACACGCCTTTTCGTACACAAGCTTGTAAGGAGTACACCCGATGGGTGTTTTATAAGCCGTGCGGAAGGCCCATAGTGCATCATCTAGTTTGTCCGACCAAGAGGCACGGTTTTCGCCTACGGTCCTTTCCAAAATTCTTTTCAACCCTCGGTTGGAAACTTCCACTTGCCCACTAGTTTGTGGATGATACGCGGTCGCAAGACGGTGCGTAACACCGTACTTAAGCATGACTTTTGCGAATTGGTCATTGCAAAAGTGCGTACCGCGATCACTAATGATAGCACGAGGAGCTCCAAACCAAGCAAATAAAGATTTCAAAAATTTCACAACTACTCGGGCGTCGTTGGTGGGGAGCGCTTTCGCTTCAACCCATTTAGACAAATAGTCGACCGCCACGAGTATGTACTTGTTCCCTCGTGAAGACGGGAACGGGCCCATAAAATCGATGCCCCAAACGTCAAAGATCTCGCAAACTTGAATTGCATTTTGTGGCATTTCATCCTTTTGCGAGATTTTGCCTTGACGTTGGCAAGAATCACATGACTTCACCAAGTCATGGGCATCACGATAAATCGTAGGCCAATAGAATCCAGAATCAAACACCTTTTTGGCGGTGTAGTTCGGGCCATGATGTCCCCCGGTGGGTCCATTGTGGCAAGCCTTAAGAATATCCATGGCTTCTTGGCCATGAACACACCGTCGGATGACTTGATCCGCACAAATCTTAAACAAATAGGGGTCGTCCCAAAAATAATGCTTAACATCTTTGAAAAATTTCTTTTTCTGTTGGGACGACATCCCTTTCACCACAAAATTCCCCGCATGGTAATTTGCAATGTCGGCAAACCATGGGGTACTTGGATCATCTTTCAAAGAAATCATCCCAAGTGTCTCGAGAGGAAATGTTTCGGTAATTTCCTTTTTCTCGAGAACACCTTGATGAGGATTTTCAAGTCTAGACAAATGATCGGCGGCGAGATTCTCCGCTCCTTTTTTATCACGAATAGTGACGTCAAATTCTTGTAGGAGGAGAATCCACCGAAGCAATCTCGGCTTAACATCTTTCTTAGCAAGAAGATACTTGAGAGCCGAGTGATCTGTATACACTATGGTCTTAGATAAGACGAGATATGGTCTAAATTTCTCAAAAGCATAGACAACGGCCAATAACTCTTTCTCGGTAGTAGTATAGTGAGATTGAGCATCAGTCATTGTCTTGCTAGCATAGTGTATCGGTTGAAAGTGCTTAGATTTACGTTGCCCCAGGACTGCCCCAATAGCATAATCACTTGCATCACACATTAATTCAAAGGGCAAGTCCCAATCGGGGGCAACCAAGATCGGTGCTTCCGTTAATTTCTTTTTGAGAATTTCGAATGCTTTGATGCATTCGGGAGAGAAGAAGAATGGAGCATCTTTTTCAAGAAGACGGGTCAGAGGCCGGGCGATTTTAGAGAAGTCTTGAATAAATCGTCTGTAGAAACCGGCATGACCAAGGAAACTTCGGATTCCTTTTACAGTGGTGGGATGAGGTAGTTTTGCGATTACATCGACTTTGGATTTATCAACCTCAATCCCGGCATTAGAAATTTTATGGCCGAGGACAATGCCCTCCTTGGCCATAAAGTGACACTTCTCCCAATTTAGAACAAGATTGGTGTCTTCGCACTGTTTAAGCATTTGGTCTAAATAGGAAAGGCAAGAAGAGAAAGAATTTTCGTACACCAAAAAATCATCCATAAAGACCTCCATTGTTTTCTCGATCATATCATGGAATATGGCCATCATGCACCTTTGGAACGTGCCCGGAGCATTGCATAAGCCGAAAGGCATACGTCAGTAGGCAAACGTTCTGTAGGGGCACGTGAAGGTGGTCTTTTCCTAATCTTAGGGATCAATTGGTATTTGAAAATACCCGGAAAAGCCATCGAGAAAACAATAGAACTCATTTCCCGCTAAACGCTCAAGCATTTGATCCATAAAAGGAAGCGGAAAATGGTCTTTACGAGTAGCATCATTGAGTTTTCGATAATCAATACACACTCTCCATCCCGTGACGAGACGTGTAGGAATCAACTCATTTTCATCGTTGGTAACAACGGTCATACCCCCCTTTTTGGGGACACAATGGACGGGACTAACCCACGGGCTATCAGAAATAGGGTAAATCATTCCGGCATCAAGGAGTTTTAGAACTTCCTTTTTGATCACCTCATGAATTTTCGGGTTCACCCTTCTTTGTTGTTGAACCGTGGGTTTAAAGTCATCCTTCATTAAAATTTTGTGAGTACAAAACCGAGGGTCAATACCCTTAATATCTGAGAGTTGCCAAGCGAAGGCACTCTTATGCTTTTTGAGCACATCAAGAAGTTGAGCCTTCTCCTCATCTTTTAACTCTTTAGAAATAATGACGGGTAATTTGTCGGTATCCTCTAAAAAAGCATATTCAAGATGAGGAGGTAAATCCTTGAGCTCGAGCTCCGGAGGATTTTCAGTAGACGGCTTAATTTCTTTAATTTCTTCATGTTTAATTTCCATCGGAGGGAGAGAAGATGTCGGATCTTCATTCAATAATCTTTCAAGCAAAAGAATATCTCCCTCCGGATCAAGATAAGAATCATCTACTTCCGGTGAAGTTGGTGTTTCAATAGCAAGAAAGTCCTCGACCTCTTCCAAGAAGAAATCACCTCCCTCAAACGGAGTGAGGGACGGGGAAGGGTCGGAAAGAATAGGTTGAGAAGAAGGAGTGGGATTGCCACTCAAGGATTTATCGAAAAATCCAAGAATTTCTTGAGAATACTCCTCCAAGGCAACATCAATCACATCAATTCGATTAACCGAGACGGAATCGTGATTGGAGGAGTATTTGAAAGTTCGGTCGAGGTTAAAGGTTACGGCCTCATTATCAACTCGTAATGTTATTTCTTCACCATATACGTCAATCAAAGCACGCCCGGTCCTCAGGAATGATCTTCCAAGAATTAGAGGAACGCGGGGGTCGGCATCAAAATCTACCACCACAAAATCGGCGGGGAAATGGAACTTCCCCACTTTCACAAAAACATCTTCGGCTACACCCTTAGGAAGAGTAATCGTCCGATCGGCTAGCTTAAGAGTCATACATGTAGGGGTCAGTTCTGGGAGAGAAAGCTTGTTCCAAATGGATAGCGGCATTAGGTTGATGCTTGCACCAGGATCGGCCAAGGCGATGCAATCAACCATCCCCGGAAATTCACATGGAATAAGGAACTTTCCGGGATCTCCAAGCTTTTCTGGAAGCTTTTTGAGGAGAACCGCTGAGCAATTCTCATTTAGAGGAGTTTTTGCTAGTTCAAATAATTTTTCTTTGTTGCTCAATAAACCCTTAATGGTGGAAGCAAACTTAGGCATCAGAAGTAAAGCATCCGCGAAGCTTATGTCAAAATGCAAATCTTGGAAGATTTGAAAGAATTTCTCCATTTGATTTGAAGCAAACTTCGTGTGGTGATTGCTTTCATATCACCCCTCGGGTTAGCAATTGTGTTGCTAGGAAGAGAAGATGTACCCGAGGTTGAGGGTTGATTCATTTGTAAAAAACCACTCATCATTTGCTTAAGCTCGTTTGTTTGTCGAGTCATTGTCGTATCGATCTCTTTCTTAAGCTCAACTTTCATGTTATTGATCTGATTCTGCATGGCGCGTATGGCAACATCGTTTGTCTTCATATAGTTCGAGAGTTTCGGAGAAGGTTGAACTTGTGGAGGAAGAGGTTGTTGATAAACTTGTTGCGGTGGAGCTTGATATTGTTGGTTTCCTTGGTTAAAATTAGTTCCACGGTTTTGATTGTAATCTTGGTTTTGATAACCTTGATTATTTTGAGAAAAACGGTTTTGATTGCTTGGAAACGAAGGAAAACCGGGTGGTCCCATTAGGTTACTAGCATTTTGAGGACAAAATCCTTGATTCTGATTGTAGTTTGCAGCTGCTACGGTAGCATTGCAAACTTGGCTATCGGTAGCTTCACAATTGTAATAAGGATGGGGACCACCACATATAACACAAGTTTCTGTAACTGCTTTGACGGGCTCCGATTTCTGATTCTGGAGCTTAAACTCTTTCATCATCATACGAATAGCATCGGTAAGTTCGGCCATCTCCGATGGATGGGCCGATGAAGAAGAAGGGGTGGAAGAATTCACTTTCGAAACAACCGGTTTGTTTCGTGAAGTGGGAACTTTGGATTTGTTTTCGATAATCATTAAGATATCTTTCGGCATTCGACTCAAGATATTGCCACCAGCGGCTGCGTTGAGTGAATCTTGATCCGATTGAGTTAAGGCATTGTAGAACGTGTCGATTTGATGTAATTCTGAGAAACCGTGATGTGGGCATTTACGTAGGAGATCCTTAAATCGTTCCCATGCCTCACCAAAATTCTCATCAAACCGTTGTTGGAAATTTGTGATTTCATTCCTGAGATTAGTCATTTTAGACGGAGGAAAGAAATAATTCACGAATTTATGGACGAGATCTTCCCAAGTATGGATCGATTGAGGGGGTTCTTTTTCAAGCCAAATCCGGGCCGCCCCCTCAAGGGAAAATGGGAATAACATCAATTTCATAGTGTCATTAGTGACATCCTTATGGTGGTTTGTGGAGGTCAACTGATTAAACCATCGGATGTGTGCGTGGGGATCCTCTCTTTCAAAACCATGAAATTGATTTCCCTGAACAATTTGTATCAAACCGGTTTTAAGCTCAAAATTTGTGTTGTTAATTGGTGGTATAACAATAGCATCTCCATATCCCACGGTGGGACATTGGAGTAACTCTTGCATAGTACGTTGATCCTCGGCCATTTCGGTAATGGGAGTATCAACTTGAGGACGTAGCTCGGGTACGTTAACTCTTTTGCGTCGACGAGAACGACGAGTCGGTAAGAGAGAAGATTTATCAATTAAGTTTGATTTGGAACGGGTGAGCATACACCAAAAATAAATTTAAAAGAAAAATGAATTTGGAAAAGGAAAATCTTTTTGGTTTTTTCAAGGTTTTTCAATTTTTTTGGATTTTTGATAAAAAATATTCACAAGATAAACACGAAACTTCACGAGGAAGGTTCTTCAAGTCACTAATCGTCAAACCGTAATGATATTTTCGCAACACACCTCCCCGGCAGCGGCGCCAAAAACTGATTGTAGGTCAAGTACGTCACAAGTCAATCTTTCACGAAGAAAAGTCAACGTGCAACAATTAACGCACAAATCAATTATAATAAACCGGATAAGTGAATACCCGGGTCGTAGTCCCAACGAGGTGTGAAATTGAGGATATCATTTTTGGTTCGGTATTAAAATGCTTGAAATACGGATTTCAATTTTGGTTATAAGTCTAGGAAAACAAGATTTAAAATAAAGAAAACGCGAATAAAAACGAAAATCTAAAAACGAGCCTAAACGTCAAAATCTTTAAAAATTAACCCTACGAGTACCAAATTAATTTTCCTACGTCTTAAATGACAAAAGAAAATTTTGAAAAAAAAGAATTATATTTTTTTGACTTTTTAATAATTAAATACGAATTTAAAACTATTTAAAAGAAAATAAATGACTAAAAATACCTAAACTATTTAGAAAAATCTGAAAATTTTTGGGAAAGTACTTTATGTTAAACTGAAGCTAGGAAAAATGTAAAAGAGGTCCCAGCTTATTTCAATAAGCTGGGAAAAAGCAATAAGGGTCGAATAAGCTTAAAAGGAAAGAGGTGTTAAAAATTAAATATTGCAAGACATAACTAAAGAAATCCTAAGGGTGCAATGGTAAGGTGTTGGTGTTGTGAGTTAGCAGACCTGGGTTCGAGTCCCAGGTTTGCAACTTTTCTTTTTATTTATTTTTTTATTTTTTTTTCTTTTTAAAACTCAACAAATAAGTGAAAATAAGCAAATTGTAAAACTGAGAAGCTTTTTGAAACTAAAAGATAAGCCCAGAATAAGCTTATCTTAACTGATCAGTTAGGAAAAAATATGGAAATGAACTCAACTATGCCAGAATTATACCGCCTGATATTATCTATGAATGACGCGCTCTTAGGATGTTCATTCTTAATAAGTTGTTTGAGCAGTTTAGGTGGCTCTTTTAGTTCAGTGCCCAACTTAACCTTACCTCTACCGCAACACAATGAGTATGACTTGGAACTGCCAATGGGTGCTCCTCTTATTGACTCGGCATGCCATAACATTGCACCACAAGATTGACATTCAAATGTTGGATCACGATGATCAATATAATCTGATATATGGTAATACGTGAATGAGATATAAGTGCTTTCAGATATTTAATACAAAAATCACATCCTTTAACAGATACGAATGAATAATGTTTTTCTAAGTGTTGGTTTATAATTCTTTACCTTTCGAGATTCCAACAAATGCATGTCTATTTCTAGATTTATCGACTACAGGATCAGTGTGGTTGAAGTTAATACGCCTTGCAGATTGCCTAGTAACCAGTCTACCTGTAAGCTTATGACGATCAGATGCAAGTAAAGAGGATTGGCCATTGGAGACTGTATCGCGTTTAGAAGATGTGGAACCTATGACACATTATATTAAGAAAATGTACTTGTAAATCAAAGCTTATATATGTATATCGAATGTTGGATAAATGCTGACTTAGTAATGTAAATATGTACCTAAATTGAATTTGACCGGCGTCTGCTTGCGAAACCTTGAAGCATTGTTGTTTCGTATGAATGTTTCTACAAATCCATAGCATATATAATAAGTAGATATGGAACGTATCCTTTTTTAGAATTGTGTTGTGTGCGATTACCATTATGATGAAAAGCTAAATACCTTTTGACGTTGGTTCGGTATTACCACTACCAACAACCGAAACATTAGGTATTGTAGTCTTTGGAGTTAATGAGCCAACAGGCGTAACATCGTCAAGCGGTGTATCTAATGAAAAAAACACAAATTAAAATTTCCTATACACATAATATAAATATGATAAATTTGTTAACATAATGAATTACGTGTTGAAATGTCGCTTTTACGCGGACGTCCCCTAGGTCGAAGAACTTTAACCGCTTGAATCGAGTCAGGAGATAAAGATGCAGGAGTTCTTTTTCCTAACACATACCATTTTATTTATGAGTAACAATAACATTAATTTTTATAGATGCGCACAAATTAAAATTTGTTATAAAAACCTTTATGATGAAATGTTAAAGTTAAGATGAATACCTTTTGTGCTTGTTTCAGTAGTTTGATTATGCATTTCTCTTGTACAGGGTATTCCAGTAGAATTTTTGCTATTAAGAAATTGATTACGTGTACCTGAAAATAAAATTAGCATAAATATATTGTTAGTTGATAAAGCGAAATAAATAAATAAATAAATAATAATTCGCTTGTTATTGTGGATATTAAGTTAGAAGCAAACTTTTAGAAATTTCTGTAAGTGGAGATCTTGAAGCCTTTCTATAGAGCTTTCTTATGGAGAAATCCACTAAAGGCGCATCCGCTATCCAAACATGAAACACAAATAAATAAATGAATATAAATTCGAATAATTTTGAATTAATGAGACATGAAGAGTAACATGTGAAAGTGCCTTACCTAATACAAATATAATCAATATAAACTTCATAAACACATAATATAATTAACCACAACAAAATGAAACATACTTTTATTCATCTGAATACACGCCTGCCTCGTAGATCGTCTTCCAACATCTTTTTTAGAATTAAGTAACTCGTTACACGCACCTGAAAATAAAATAAATATAAATAGGTTTATAGTTGTTATCATCAAAATAAAATAAATATACATAGCTTTATAGTTCTTATCGAGTCACAAACTTTCAGTGAGTAGAGGTGTTGAAGCCTTACTTCCAACCTTTCTAATCGATAAATCAACTAAAGGTGCATCATGTACTGGAACATGTGAATGTGTTTGGGGACTTGATAACAAACTTGGAATTGCTTTAGCTTTCCTCTTGTTCTTATTCATATGTGCGTTTGCTTGATATACTAACAAAATTTTAAAAACAACAAATCAAACTATTAGAATAAATAGTCAAAATGTTCTATATGAGTTGTATTTTTATTAATGATCAACAATAAAACAAATACAGATGATTATGGATAAGAAATAACATACCTTCGGGTACCGACATGCCATGTTTTGGTTTTGCATGATTCTCTTTATCTTGTTGATTTTCTTTCATGGAGATGAAAATGAATACTGGTTGTTTTGTAAAGATTGCTTTGATCAACCTTTGAATGTCACAAAAAAAATGTTTATTTTTTAAATCAATCTTTACATATATATGGTATAATTAATTTAAATATTTAAGTTTCCTAATTTCATGCAAATCAAATGCAATTTAAACTCCTATAATGTTGGATGATATTTTAAAGATCAAATATAATGATAATAAAAATCCACATGCCATAATAGTGGACATTTATACACACACACACACACAAAAACACACAAAAAAAAAAAAAAAAAAAAAAAAAAAAAAAAAAAAAAAAAAAAAAAAAAAGCTCCTCCTATAATTCTATACAAAATATAAGGCAAGTTAAAAATACATTGGTGCATTGATATAGTTGGGGTTGGACCTACAAAATCTATTTTCTCCTTTTGTCTACTACACCTCGAGATGTGCAACGAAGGTCATTAATCACAAAACAGCTGCGGTAATCATTCTCACCACTGACCATTCATCTGTTCTTCATCAAATCGTTACTAATCTGACTTAATATTGTAAGATTTTTGCTTTTCTTTGTAAATACTGTTACCTTTGATTGTTAGATAGTTGATCAAAGAAATATGTTGTTTGTAAACCTTTGATTTGATACTATTATTTAGAATCAATGTTTAATTTTATGTTATAAATGATCAAAACAAATGTGTTTTCGGATATACTTTGAACAAAGGTTGCATGTGTTGTTGTTAGTAAGGTAGATATCACATCAAGTATGATGTAACTAAGATAATATGTATTTTTTTAGATTGTTAACTAACTATGAAAGATCAGATTATGAACTTAAATTGACCATTATAAGTTGTTGTTATGACTTTGTGGATTACTATTATTCCATAAAAAATACACATGCTTAACAAATTTAATGGTGAGTAAACTGAATGTTATGGTGTGTGTATCGAATCGGCTACTTATGATGCTCTGTAGTTGTATATGTTACTTTTAAGGATATTTGCCTATTTGTAAATATGTGAAGAAATTGTTAGTGCTGAACAATATTTTTTTTGTTGTACATATACAAAATCTCATCTCTTTTGTGAGATAATTTGATCAAAGGTTGCATGTTGTTTTTGTATTAGTAATGTAAAGCTCACAGGATGGGTGTACAAAATTTGTTCATATGTATTTTTTGTAATTGTTAAACAATGGTATAATCAGGATCAAGTGTTTCTTGTTTCAAATATGATGAATATCACTACATAATATAGGTTAAGTAAATTGAATATGGTTACGCTCCTTGTTCAGATGTAGTGTAAAGCCAATGCTCTGTTTTTGTTGGTGTGAAGTTGTATACAATCTTTTAATAAATTTTTATTTACGTGTAGGCAGACATTTGTATCGATTTCATTATCCTGCAAGATGCGGACCACTTTGTGGAATTTCAGGTAGTTGAAATACTAATACCACAATAGTCTAACATAAAGTACGTGGAGTGTTGTTGTACTCTAAAATTGAAATATATTTGAACTTTATATTGTAGGTCTTACCGGAAGTTTACAATCTGGAAGCATACAACGGTAACTCGGAAATATACATCATATCCGCAGATGGGTATCGTTTCAAAGTGGAATTAGTCAAGCCTCGCTACGGTCTGTGGTATTTAACAGGACCAAAATGGACGGCTTTTTGCAATCGCAACTTGAATGAAGATGTACACATGCTGCACTTAGTAGAAGAAGGCGATGACTGTTTCTATGTAACTGGCTACTTAAGAAACGGACAGGAAGTCGGTGGTTATGACGGAAACAGAGCTACTTATTCAAGGTTCAAGACTGTTGTTTTGCCCGACCCTCGTTTGCCTCAGGTACTCAAAATTAAAATACTTAAAAATTGCAATTCATAAAGTAGAGAAATCTTAGTTAGCATAGGTTTTGCATAAGAACTTTTAAAAATTTTGATGTTACACTTTAATACTGTCAATTCCCGCTGAACTACTACCGGGATTTGATGAGCTTGATGAGCTGACTATCCAAGTAAACAGACAGCATTTCGAGTGTCATGTGCGGCGTGTGGCAGTAACAGGGAATACTGGCACTTATGTGTATCGATTGTTAGGTGAGGTCTAGAATTCGTTGGTGGAATCTATTGGTCTGGAGGTTGGAACGACATGTGTGTTCGCAAAGAACAGGGGACACAGTTTGTGGCTGGATGCGTTTCACGATGACGGGAGCATGATAACACAGGGCGTTTTCAAAGGAGCAGCTACTCTAAGGAAGGTTCAACTACCATTGGAGTGGCATGAAGAGAGTAAGTGTTTTATTTTTTATTATTATTATTTATTTGTTTGCGTTTACATAATACTATAACTTATTAGGTATGTCTGCTTAAATAGATTGGTAACATATAAAATAAATACTTGTGATTTGTAGAGGACGATAGAATGAAACGCATATGCTACTGGCCCTTCCACACTGACCATTTTGGAGAAAATAATAGAAGCTTCTACAAAAGCTATGCCCAGATCCAGTGCCGCAACAGATTGGTACTTGAATTTATTGTTTTTTGTATACATATATATTGATTGTTTAACATTTGGTTAATACTAATTGCAAATTAAAATATTATAGGCAATCCCTGCAAATTTCCTGGCGAAACATCCTATGCACATGTACAATAAGGCGCTCGTGATTCACCAGCATTATAGAGAGGAAATGAGAGTGCAAATGGAGCCTCACAGGGATACTCCAAACAGAACCAATCATGTAAACATTTTTGGGCAGTGGAAGGTGTTAGCGGAGGCATGCCAATTCCCATATACCAAGGTGATAAGGTTCAAGTATGTGTCGAACGGGGTAGAGGTGGATGCGGAAGACGGTGAAAACCCTCATTTCCCGATATTCCACATTTGTTAACCTGGTAAATGGTAGAGCCTGTTGGTAGTTGCTGGAAATGTCCTAAACAATTCCCTATTCATGCTTTCTTTTGGGTTTTGTCTGCTTCAAGTACAATGTTTGTGGTACTATTAATTGTGAACAGATTTAGCTCAGGTAACAATCGAATTTCATATGTATGTTTCGGTACTTATGATTAGGTGTACAAAATGCACGTACGTGCAAGTTGAAAAAAACATTGTAGTGTTATGTAACATAAAACTACTATCAAATTAAGAATCCATTAGCCTTTTCTTAAGCTTGTTAATAATTGAAGTTTAAGGTGTTTTTGCGTATAAAACTCCATGATTGTGTAAATAAAATGTTAAACTTCTTTAAACACGATACTTAAAAATATATGATAGCTATTGATTGGGAACATTATAAGTGATTCAGAAGTTAAATTTAATAATCTAAGACATTAAAGTTAATATTGAAAAAACTTATTATAAAGGAAACATTTATAAAGTAAAACCACAAATTTAACTATCAAAAATCATCATCGTCATCTTCATCATCGGTGGAATCATACCCTAGAGATTCATCATCAATGAAAATGTCTGTATCATATCCATCGGATACAGACCGGGCAGTACCAATGTCCGAATCTTTTAAATCTTCTTCTGCTTCATCATCAATGTATTTGTTATGATTATCAAAAACATGAGAAGGGTGAGGCAGATAATTTATATTAACCCACACACCATCATCACTTATGTTGTTCTTGTTATTAGTATCCTCATCAGTTTCTTCATCAATGAGAGCAAAATTGTGGCTTTTAGATAGTGAAGTTTGTTGTTCATGAACTTGTGTTTCTTCATCCGTAAAGTCATCCAAATGGTGCAAATGATTAGAAGAATGATTAATGAATTCGTCATCCTTTTTCTTTGATACTTCTTTAAATTTAGATGAAACTACATTATCAAATTATTGAAAATCATCAGTGTCTTGATCAATGTCTTCAACAACAGGTTCATCAATGAAATGGTCCAAAACCTTCTTTGAAGAGTTAGTTTGTGTACCCTTGTGGGTTCGCTTAAACCTGATCTGGGTTTCATCATCAGACTCCTAAGATAATAATGAGAAGAGTCACAAAGGTTACTACTATCTCAAAAAGTTAGTATTGTTGATAAAGGAAAATTATACCACCATTATTAAACATATAATAATGAAATAAAATATTTATCACGAAATTAGAATATTTGCATACCAATTTATCTTGATTTTCAACATGCTCTTCAAACTGTTTATTTTCACGTTTTGGTAATACTTCATCATCATCTGATAAAACAATATGAACAACATTATTTTCCAAGAAAGCAGCATCCTTTATACCTCTTTTGCGTTTGCTGGGGAAGGGTACCTCCTGTAAGTTTGTTAATATAAGTTAATTTCATAAATCAAATTTATTCTTTTTGTTTTAAGGTTCATGTTATACACATACCACTTCATCATCAGATAAAACGATAACAGTTGAGTTTTTGTTGTTTACATTGGTTGGTATGTTTGAACCTTCTTCCTTGTTGGTAACCTAATGAAGGAATGTAAAAGTCATTATTAAGAAATCAACAGAATATTATATGAATATATGTGGATGCAATTTTTTGTTTAAACATATGATATAGGAATATGTTCTGAGACGATATAATATACAGAAATGATGGTTACCTTAGATGATTTCGTATGAACCATTTCTTATTGATAAATGGAGGTTTATAAGCTATGAAAATAGGTTGAGATTGTTTAGGGTGAGGTTGAGAGTTTAAATAAACTGTGAAGAGATAGAGATTTTAGTAAATGATATTGTTAAAAAATATTTAAAATTGAAGATTGAAACATATCTTTTAAAAGTTGCTAGTTTGTTAGTAGTAACCTGCAATTTTGGAAATGATTTGGTTTCATTCCGAAGTGTAACAACCTATATGATCAATACTTCAACACTTTTTAAGAATTTTGAACCAAAAAAAAGCTGACAAAATGCTGGTTCAATAAGCTTTATTATTGCTGCTATGATTGGAACTTAATGCTGCTGTCATGTCAACTTAATGCTGCTACAAAGTTTTTAGTGCTTCTAAATCTAAAGTTAATACTGCTGTTGGTCTTAGTTTCAAGGTAATTATAACTTGTATACTTAAGTAAACATGTAACCGTGAGAAAGCATTGATCATGTGGTATAGTGTTGAATGCAGACATTTAGGAATAATATTGCGTAAATAATCTTCAAGTTAAATATAGACTTTAACCAAACCTTGTGTAGTGTTATTTGGTGTTTTCATACTGGAACCCCTTTGGTAACTGCAAATAATTATATAAGCAGTTGTTCTAAAACCACAGTTATAATCATGAAACAAAGGATAAATAAAGAGCAAATCAATAAAAAGCCAAATTTTGGCAATATTGTTCAACACATACCATCTCCATGGTACTTAAAAGATAGCAATTACTTCCAAAAGGAAGCAAAGAAATTGTCAAAATAAAAATAATAAAAAACAAACATTGTTCTTGAAAAGACATTTGCAAAATTAAAAATCAAAATGATAAAACCATGTAGTTGTTGGAAGTGATCTAATCTTTTGGTTCAATCTTGACTTCGACCAAATCTTGTTGAGTGCCTTTGACTGATTCATCCTCGGGTTCGCTCTCAACCTCATCGAGATCAACAATAACACGTTGCTTCTTTTCTGCACTTCCAGATGGTTCACCTGCTGCAGGACGTGGCGACAAACCACGGATCTTCTTTGAACTGAAACTTGAGGAACTTCCAGGAGCTTCACATGATGTAGGAGGTGACTACAAATCCAACACACAGCTCAAACTGGGATCAGAGATGCTTACTTTTTTTATCAGAGTAACAGGTGTGTTGAACTCCTGATTTAGAACCTGATTAACAAAGAAAATTACTCAAATGTACGATACTATAAACTTTGAATATTTGTAATATCTTAAAATGTTATATGATAGTTTACCTCATCAGGCACATCGTCTACCACGTCATCTTCTCAAAAGTCTTTCTTAAAATGGTTGATGAATTCAACATTTTCAGAAAAACCATCACACCGATAGGTGTGGTTGTTCCTGTTGACATTGTACTCTGAGTAGTAGATCTTAAAGAGACATTTCTTCCCTATTATGTTGTCCACCTCCTGTGGCCAGTATTCATCTGGGTCCATACCATGGGTTTCCATCAATTCCCAGGCAGTATGCCCGGAAAGCTTGGAAAACTAGGTGTTAAAAAAAACCACATGGGCGGAACCCGTATCATCAATCAGCCTTAAAATTACCTTAAACCTATAACAACAAAATAAACATGCATGTATAAACTTGTAAATCTAAAAATTGCTAATAAAATATCGCAAATAAAGAGTGTGAATTTAATGTTTGTTACCTGAATAAAGCCTGTACAGAGCCATGATCCTCACAAACAAAAACAGGTTTGCGATTCCTTCCCTCAACAACATCCACTATTTTGTTACACGTTTTACACGTTGTGTACGCCCAGCCATTCTCTTTGTGGATCCTGTGTATTGTTGCTAAAACAATACAATGTGAATCATGCATTTTACAATTGAAAATGTGTGAATTCAATGAATGAAAATATGTGAAAGATAATTCGTGTAGAGTTTAGAATCAGAATGAGTAACAGACCGGTTCACAGTCACGGATTGCACCAACCATCTTTTTCACACATCTACGAAAAAACTTATTCATCGTTTGAACCTTGACTTTCGGTGAGAAAACCTCAATCTTGAGCTGATCACGCTGAAACCCTTCACGCTGTTGAACCCTAAAATAAAATTACAAAACAATATAAATTAATAATATTAATAAGAATGAAATATTCAATTGTTGCAGTAAGTTATATAGTAAAAAAGATAACAACCTTGTTTTGAATTCAATGATCTCTGGTAGGTCACGGTTGACAAATATCTTTGAACCGAAGAGGGCATTATGAACTGCGGCTGACCCTGCTTAGTGCAACATTGAATACATATAGTTAATAAAGAATAAAATAAGTGAATGTATTAGAAATAAGGTAAGAAAATGATGCACGTACCGTCCCAGTACTTCACTTTTCCCAGTTGAAGTATAACCACCAGATGATCAATGGCGTCACGCTAGTTAGCATACTGATCCCACATGGTCGCCCATTTGTCCCAGAAAGTGAGGTTCAAACGATTTGCCCTGTATAATATACATACAATAGCTTATAAATAAATATTAAAATCATTAGCATGACTTGGGAAAAAATATATATTATAATAATTCGTATATTTATACTTACTCAGTGTCCTCAACGACAACTGTCCTACGGAACTTTTTCCCACCTGCAGAAATAACAGGAACAATTTCCTCGATACCAACCACTGAGCCAATGACATCTGTGTAAAAAAAATATCGGTTGCATATAAGTGACAGAACATATAAATGTTATTGAAATGTTATTGATCAAAATGGATCGAGTACGTACCAACAGCGTCGTTATCATAGTATTGGTAATGTTCAGGATCCCCCAAATGATTAAATGGTTCTAAAATAAAACCATGTGTGTTGTTGTCAAAAGGTTCAATACGTGTGACAATGGTTGTCTTGTAAAAACTTATTTTGAACCTATGCGGCAACAAAGGAAGCTTTCCCCCATTTTCAAACAGTGGCTCGAACCGAAACATAAATTCTTTCTTTATGTAGACCTGGATCCTAGTGTTCTGCATTGGACATATTATGTGTTTCATAAAACTGTATTAATAAGGTATTGTATACATAGAAAAAAGGTTAGTGAAGATACCTCCACATCTTGCAGCACAAGATCAAGGCTGTATGGATCATTTTCAGCATTCAATTTATGCGAATGCCAAATTGAGATACATCTGCCTCGAACTGCTATGTCATCCAACATAGGATTCACTTCTTTAAGAGGTGTGATTTTTTTATCCTAACCATTACCTGATATATAAAAATTAAGCTACAATTATACTCGTATAATAATGAAAACAACACAGCATGTAAAGATAAGGATTTGCAAGCAAAAAACATTCATAAATACAACACTTATTAAACCATAGATAAGCATTTACAAACAAACAGCATTCCTAAATACATTGTTTTATAATCGTATTTACGTATCTAAAGATAAGGATTTGCAAGCAAATAGCATTCCTAAATAAGGATTTGCCACAAAACATCATAGAAAAAATAAATAATAAACAGGATACAAATCAATATAAATAAGGAGTTGAAAGAAAACATACATCAGCTTGACCAAAAAACATACGTTAAATTACTTAATTGCATATAAAAACATCATATGAGTAGCAAGAAATTATTAACAATGTATCAAAGAAATGACTAACCTCCTGATCCACCGGAACCACCAGCACCACCAAAACCATTACCTGATATATACAAATGAAACTACAATTATAATCATATAATAATGAAAACAACACAGCATAAAAGGATTTGCAAGTATTTGTATTTAAATATCTGAAATCGTAAATACCAGTATAACATTCAGTTACAAAACTAAAACTTGTACTACTCTAATGTCCAAACCCTCATAAACATGCATAATTGCAGCCCTAACAAAATTTTACTGCATATAATAACCCTTTTTGTTTTTGATCCAATGTGCCAAAGAAACATATGTAAAGATCCTTGATGCTTTTGTACATTCAGACTGCAACTTAAAGACAGTCATAACTATAATATGATACATAACTTATATTGAATACATGCTACTATCATCTCTTTATGAAATAAAATTTATGTTAGATCCTTGATTACTTGAAATAGTTCCCTTTTACATTAACACAGCAAAGCGTATAATAATGAAAACAACACAGCATATAAGGATTTGAAAGTATTTGTATAAGGATTTAGAAACAAAGTAACAACATTCATAAATATATTATATTATAATCGTATCAACAAATTATTTAACTGCATATAAAAACATCATATGAGTATCAACAAATAGGATTGCTAAGAATAAATAGCATTCATACGAATTTGCAACCAACACAGCATAATAGGATTTGCAAGCAAATAGCTTTGCTAAGAACAAAACATCAATCAGCCTAAAAAGAAATGTTAAATCACTTAATTGCATATAGAAACATCATATGAGTATCAACAACATTATTAACAATGTATCAACGAAATGAGTTACCTCCTGATCCACCGGAACCACCAGCACCACCAAACCCTTTGAACCTTCAAAACCTCCAAAACCTCCACTCTTTCTGAAACTGCTACCTGGTGCTGATGGTGATTTTTGGTATCCCATGTTACCAATTTTTTTCCCTAGAAACCTATTCATAATTGACTTTGTGATATGAAAAATATATGTCGATTGATAAATGTGATGTTAACAAATCGGTGCACCTTCTGTCTTTATAGATAAAAATTAGGGTTTTGGAAAAGATTTTGAGTTTCAAAAAATCCGTGATTTTTGTGATATGCATTTCAAATTCAAAATGGATCATAATCATTAATGAATATATTAAAAACAGTGAGTGAATTATGGAATGTGATATTCGGTTTCAAATTGAATAGCAGAGATTTTAGTGGAGATAATTAAGGGGTGTGTTATGCATTGTGCTTTGATAAGAGTAGCAGATTCGGATTGCAAATCAGATACAAATTAAACATGACATATTTGTTTTCCAATGTCTATCACAAAAACATAGCTGGTCCAGTGGTTGGAGTGTTGGTTGTGGGGATAGTGACCAGGGTTCGAATCTGAATATGGTCTAATTTTTTTAATTAATTTCGTGAAAACTGGAAAAAAAATCATGGAAGGTGTGTGCCAAGTGGCATTGAGGTGGATTAGAAATGATGACATGGCATTTCCATGTCATTGTACAACAAAAGTTGCTGCCAGTACGTGTCATGCTTAGCCTCATATATATGTAAAGATTACATGGAAACACAACAAAGACTTATTTCAACATTCCTAACGCAATACTATTACCCCCATATTTTATCCACGTCGATGGCTAGAACCACAAGTGGTACGAGAAGCGCTAACACCACGGCCAAAAATTCATAATCTTCTTCTGGAACGTAGGCCAAGTATATAGCAGCGGCAACAACATACACAATCGCGAGAATGGTAACAATATGCGGCATTTTGAAGAATTAATTTGGTGGTAGAAGAATGAGGATTAAAAATGGGGTATTTATAAAAAGGAAAGTAGCCGTTGGGCTACTGTTCATAGCCATTGGGCTACTAAGGAACAAACTAATTCATCATCTACAAAAGCTAAAGTTCAACAACTTTCTCTACATTCATTAAGTTCTCATCCGAAATCTTCATTGTTAAAGACAATTTTCGACGTCAATAACTTGATTTTCACAAAACAAGTAATTAGGAACCATGTTATTTTTAAGACTAATTACTAAAACATGATAAACCTTAAAAAAATAACAGACTTCATTCAAAATGAAAATTTGTTTTTTAAGTCTATTTGACTTTCAAAATAGTGTTTTCACATGTAAAACAATAAAATATAACTTATAAGTTTTCATAAGTGAAACCAAAATCAAACATGCTCACCTAGTCACATGATTAACATAAATCGAATCAGGAGAAACATTTAATTGATAAAACACTCAGAGGAATTCAGTACAATGAAATGACAAATAAAGATACATCACTAGTTACTTTATAAAACAATTGACACAAGAAACCATAATTAATCGTCAACATGATTTCAACATCTAACGCGGACTGAATCTCAGGACGAGATTCCATTTAAGGGGGTGAGACTGTAACCATCGGTAAATTTCCACTTGTATTAATATTATAATGAAAGAATACTTATCCATTTCTACGTCTAATTTTTTTTTAATTAAACGTTATCAGTTTATCTAATCACAACAACTAACTAATGTGATGTAACTCACATTCTTAATAAACATGCTCACACGACACCAACATGCCCTGTATTTATTACAAATAAACATTCTTAATATGTCAAGTATAAAAGTTTTCAACTTTTATTTACCACTTTACGTTATTTCTTTAAAGTACGATTACTTAACGTACAAACTAAACATTTGCCATCTATTAGAGTTTACACGAAACCCTAATTTATTACAACTATTATTTCACGTAACTAAACCATAAACCCTAAAGTACAACACTCTAAAGCCAATGTACAAGTCATTAAAGCACGAAAACCTAAACTTTACTTTACTTCCCGTTACAAGCCCTAAATTTACAATTCTATGATTTTATGTAAATAAAATCACAAAGCTTAATTAATATGTACTTGATTTTTATTAAAAAAATTATAAATGTACAAGTCTTTCTTGCACATGTACAAGTCCTTAATGCATGGAAACTAATTATTAATATAAAATCTATTATAAACCTTAGTGTACCTATTTTAAAACACACAATACAAGTTCCTTATGCACAAGCTTTAAATAAGATTTTTACAACACCCTAATGTCTATGGCACAAGTGCTTAATGCATGGAATTAAAATCTATACTATTAATACTCTAAATCTAATCAAGAGGCTAGGAATAAAACAAGTATATGCATATGTGTTCATCTTTATAACCATTCGAATCAAGAGGCTAGGAATAAAACAAGTATACGCATATGTGTTCATCTTTATAACCATTCGAACCAAACCCTAACCTTGTGGCTATGGATCAAACAACAATACACCATGTCACCTTGTTCCTTAACTCCTACGACATTTTCAAGAGTTTTGGAATTTTACATTTTCCGGTTTTGCGTTTTACGCGTTTTACGCGATTTAAGCCTACGTTTCTAGGTTTTCACGACTTTAAGCATCCCGATAGAACCTATCACTCATTTAATATGCTAATATAGAGTATATTGATAAGTTTTAACATATTTATGAGTTTCATATTTTTAGAATACCCGGTTTTACGTTTCTTGACTTAACGGCTAGATCAATGAACCTTAGATCATAAGTAAAAATATAGGATTATAGTGCTTTGTATTTTGGTCATTTTGCCACTTGGCTCACCCCATAACTCATCCGTATGAATAAATTAGAGCCAAAACGGTAACAAGTGTAAAAATCTGAGTAACATATATCAATCAGGTAAAATTCATAAACCTTGACTAGAAACCCCTGTTGGTCAAAACATAAAAGTTTTAGCTAACATCATAACTTAAATGTGGCCGAAAACCGGGCATAAAACAGAGTCGTATAGACCTACTTATGGCCATTTTCGCGAGACTGTAAGTTGTTGTAACCAACAACATGTATATAAAAGGGTAAATTAGTAATTTGACCTAGGTTAAGTAACTTTAGGGGCAGTGGGACCCACAAATCTAAAAATTTCATTTAAATACTTTTCCGAAGACATAAAAGCCGAGTCGTGATCATTTATGGTTTAGAAATAACGGGTAGATTTAGACGAAAAAACTTAAATAAACGAAAATCCCAAACCAGACTTAAACACTTATACAACTTTACAAACATTAAGTATCCAGGCATAATTAATATAATAACTATATAAGGCATGTTTATATATTCACTTCGTTGTTTTAGAACCTAAGACATAACATCATATTCTAGGTTGCACGTAGAGGTTTCCCCGGCTTATCCATCGAATCCGTTATACGTTTTGATATCATTAGTTCAAGGTGAGCTTCATAGTCCCTACTTTTATACGTTTTGAATTACTTTTGGGAGAGATACATGCTGAACTACTTTCATTTACTTTCACAAGTACTCTAAACTTCTACATATTACTGTGAGTCATAGCCCCTCTTTTCTTATTTTAAATTCTTTGGGGGAGATACATGCTCGTTTTACTTACAACTCTTATTCATAAACATTCTACTCGATTTATGAAACACTCTATTTGTTTACTGAAACTTATTATATGTTGAACACAAGTATTTTCTGTGTGCTATCCTGATTAATATTGCCTAAGACACACTTTTGCCACTAAAAGTCCCTCATATCATGAGCCATTAATCACTTGCGAGTGAACGCAAATTTAGTGAATAGATCTATTGGCAGTTGATGCCCCATTTGTGTTGCTGGAATAGTAGCCAAATACACTTTATTTGAGACTAAATAGGAAGTTGGCAAACGAGGGCCTTGTTATTTACATTTTTATAATGTCAGTAACTTATATTATTTTATGATATCACACACGTTAACGTTTGAGCTTCATGAGACTTAGAGCAATATTACGGTACTATAATGATACGGTACTGTCACCACTAAATTTATGGGTGCAAACACGGGGCCCACTGTCTATTAAACTAGAAACTTGTGTTTAACTAATTATTATGAAAACATAATGGATTTCACTCAACTTTTGACTATCGAAATTAACTGTTTTACTTATAAACTCTATGAACTCACCAACCATTGTGTTGACACTTTTAGCATGTTTATCTCAGGTCCATAATGAACGAGGATGGCACGGAGGGGCACAAATACTGATAGAAGGCTAAAATCTTGTAAAGCACTAAACTAATCAAACCTTATGTACAAAACTAAGCTATACTATATCCGTGACACTCAACAATAAGTAAAGATGATGAGAAGAATGGTATAGATCGTGTGATGTAAAACCTTAGTCGAATGCTTCTATTACCATGAGAGAACAAGATACAAAACACACACATACACACACTCTCACCTTTACAAGACTTTGAGGCACACACAAATAGGTGGAGAGTGTGTGTATTTATAGTTGAAACATGGCCTTTGTTGCCCTAAAAGGCCTTGGGATGGGCTTGGTGTTGGACTTGGGCTTTTGATCATTTATCTTAACATTTACTTAACAAAGTCCAACACTAGCCCTTACAATGTTATTTATACTACACGACACATACTTAAATATTCATACAAATGACCATCACTTTTCTATAAAATACAAAAGCTAACAATCTCCCCCTAAGGGATGGTCATTTCAATAATGCACTGGTGAATGGTCTTTTGTCTTCAACGTCTTTATCATTGTGTGTAGTTGTACAATTGTCTTCAATCAATGTTCCTTCATGCATAGTGATCTTCAAAGTAATCGTCCTTTGGTGGATGTTCTTGCCTTGATCAAACTCTTCTCGTGATGATGCGTCGTGTCCTCCAACATACTCATACCTCTTCTCCTTATGCTAACAATCTCCTCATAATCTTTCATCATATGACATATGAACTTGTCCTTGACATCTTGATTAGCCTCTTGACTTTGTTGTTACACTTGGTCGTTAACTTGATCTCCTTGTCTTGAACTTTTAACACTTGAGCTTTGATGAGGAATGTTCTTCATAAGTATGAGTATGATGAGGTGAAGATGATTGATGAATGGGATGATGGTTAATGGATGTTTAGGGTAGCTGCATAAAACTGTTAGTAATAATCATCCAGCGCTTATGGGTTAGGACTTCGAGATCGTCAACAGCATAGTGTGTAGACTTTCTCTAATTTCCCCCAGGCCGTTCTGAACCGGATACCCCCGAGAGGGCTTACACGGAACACCAAAGTGCACCCACGATTCAGTGAGTCGCTAGAGTTCACCCTACGACTGTAGACCGTTTGAAGCACGTAACCATCATGATAAAACTCGGCAAGATCCTTGGATCTCATTAAGACTCTTGTACACCTTGTGTCCTTTTTGGTGAACACAAGGGTATTCATATGGAAGTGTTCCTAACGAGATATTTTGATGAATCTCATGGCTCTAGACTCTATAATGTGCGTTTTGGTTTTTAGTAGTCGGAGGCATGGAGCAGAGTGCCACCTTTTCAATATCAACACATCTCGGAATGAGAGGCCGATAGATTATGTAGTGTTCTCCGTGAGAATGAAACAAATATCTTTTAAGAGATATCTGAGTGGCTAGGAGGGGTGGTGCAGTGCGTCACTGGGTCCATGACGTCTTGTCTTCAATATCAGTATCACCTTAGTGAGTACCGATAGCAGATGTGTTGACCCGGTTTCTGCCCTAAGTTTTCATGGAGGGCTATTTCTTTTCACCCTTTCATTCAACTTTTCTTTTTAATTCTTCAACCCCTTCTGTCCCTTTCTCATTTACTCCTTTTTTTCAATCTTACCTAAGGACTTCTAATTCTAATCTATTGGAATTGTCCTTGGGTAGATCCCTCCGGCTTTGGTGGATCATAAGACGGTTTTCCTAACCTTAGTCACCTTATAACACCATGACTATCCTAGATTTGCCATAAAACCTTTTGAAAATCTCTCAAAGTATTTATGAATAAACACATTTTTGTTAACACTTCGAGAGTTTTTAGATTTTTGAAACACTCCCCCTTCACATGTGCTCATGCATTTTTTAAGTAAAATTGCACATGTTGGGTAGAGTTCGCACATTTGAATTGATCGATATTCAATGAACATGACCTTCGCGAGACACGCTTACATCACTAGTTAGACTAGCTTGAAATTATTACCCGTCCTGGTCATATTCAATGATCATCTCTCGAATTGATACAGTCTACTCAGACAAGTCCTTTGCGAGACACGCTTACATCACTGGGAAACCAACTTGAAATTATTACCCGTCCCGGACTAGTCTTTTCGATAACGGACATTAAGTTTCGTCAATTCGAGGGTTAGAACTGAGTCTGTCTGTTGAGCATATTTTGAGATTCCACGAACTTTGATCACATTTTAATCACGTCCTCTTTCCTTATACTTTTTCTCCCCCTCAAAAATAGCATGTAGAGATATTTTTTATTTTAACTTGATTAAAATGAAAGCGTTTTGGAGAGAGACGGAGTTTAGCATGAAGATGGAACATTTTATATTTTAAAGTTTATACTCCCCCTTAAATAAAGCATATTCATTAAACATTTGAGTTTAAAAATCATTTAAGGGTATAGAGGGAGTTTGCACTTTTGAAGGATCTTGAGCACATAATTTGGAGAAAGATTTTGAAAAATATTTTTGAAAAATCTTTCATGTGCTCAATGATTCTTTAATTTTGTTTGCCATTAACAATGCGAGTCCTAATCAGATATAATCAGAAGTCATCATTGTAGCGCGGGTCTCGTACTTAAATGCACGAAAGCCGTAAAGAAGAAAGTTGTTAGAACGACATGTTTTAGAATTTGTTTAAATGAACTCTCGCTCAAGCATCTGTACATGCCCGTATCATTGTTGAATGACATTTCTAGGTACGTACAGAATATTGATTTATACAAGAGACATGTCGTGAGAAGAATATTTTTGAATTTTGAATTTTATATATATATATATATATATATATATATATATATATATATATATATATATATATATATATATATATATATATATATATATTTATGTCTTTTTGAAATTTTATATTTTTATATTTTGTTTTTGTTGGTTTTTCAAATTTTGTATTTTGTTTTTCAAAAAATATTTACATGCGAAGCTTCATTGAGATGATTCAAGAAGATTCGAGAAGACTTTCTAACTCTTCGGGAGTTAGGCTTCGCATTCCAATTCGACGAACTAAGTATTCAAACCGCTCTTTTGGGAGGGCCTTAGTAAATAGATCGGCAAGTTGGTATTCAGTCTTCACGAAAAATAATTCAACAGTACCCTCTTCGACGTGTTCCTTGATAAAGTGGTAGCGGACTCTAATATGCTTGGTCTTGGAGTGCTAAACTGGATTGCACGAGATGGCTATGGCACTTTTCGAGTCACAATACATAGGTATGTGATTGAAAGAGTAGCCATAATCTGTGAGTTGTGTCCTCATCCATAGAACTTGGGCACAACACACAGATAGAGACACATACTCGGCTTCTGCGGTTGAAAGCGCTGTGCAGTCTTGTTTCCTTGATGACCAGCCTACTAGATTCTCTCCCAGAAATTGTGCTCCTCCGGATGTACTCTTTGCAGTGACTTGGCAACCAGCATGATCGGCATCTGCAAAGGCTGTTAGATTGAACTCCGAATCCTTCGGATACCAAAGTCCAATGTTAATGGTTCTTCGAAGGTACCGGAAGATCCGTTTAACCTCTTTGAGGTGAAGTTCGGTAGGCCTTGCCTGAAACCGTGCTAATAAACAAACAGCAAATTGTATATCGGGTCGGCTAGCAGTTAAGTACATGAGAGACCCAATCATGCTCCGATATTTCTTCGGATCACTGGGTTTCCCATATAGGTCAGCACCAATTTTGGGTGAAGTGACCATTGGAGTACCAACAGAGTCACAATTTTCCATTCCATGTTTCTTTAAAATCTCAATTGTATATTTTGCTTGATTAATAAAAATACCATGATGGGATTGATGGATTTGAAGTCCAAGGAAGAATTTTAATTCGCCCATCATAGACATTTCAAATTTACTTTTCATGAGATTTGCAAAAAGTTTTGAATGTTTCGGATTAGTGGACCCAAAGATTATGTCGTCCACATAAATCTGAACAATCAAAATGTCATCATTAAACTTTTTGGTAAACAAGGTCGGGTCAATTGTTCCTTTGGTGAAATGATTTAACAGCAAGAAAGATGAGAGTTCATCGTACCATGCCCTTGGGGCTTGTTTTAGACCATAGATAGCCTTTTTGAGCTTGTAGACGTAGTCGGGATGATCTTTGTCAACGAATCCATCTGGCTGACTCACGTACACCTCTTCCTTCAGAGTTCCATTCAAGAAAGCCGTCTTGATATCCATCTGATAGACCGTGATGTTCTTGTGAGCCGCGTATGCTAAGAAAATCCTGACCGCTTCAAGTCTAGCTACTGGCGCGAATGACTCATCAAAATCGATTCCCTCTTCCTGTCTAAATCCCTTGGCCACGAGACGAGCTTTGTTTTGAATTACAGTCATCTCTTCATCTTTTTTGTTCTTCCATATCCACTTAAGATCAATGACAAGTTTGTCGAGAGGTCTTGGTACTAAATCCCAAGTGTCATGAAGTCGATATTGGAGAAGTTCTTCCTGCATTGCTTCAATCCATGCATCGTCTGACATTGCTTCCCGAATGTTCTTTGGCTCTTTTAAACTGACTGAGCAGGCAAAGATGCACATATCACAATCGGTTGCAAGTTGTCTTCTCGTCTGTACTGGCCTTGAAGGTTCACTAATGACATGTTCTATTGGATGGTCTTTAGTCCACTTTAATGTTGAAGGGTACCTTGAATCTAACGAATGCGTGTTTGATGGTTCATATAACCGAGAAGAAGATTCAGCAGATTCCGTAGCAAATGGGTTTTCAAATGGTTCTTCTTCTTCTAACACAGCATCGTTTTGGTGTTGTTCTTCTTGATTTGGTGTAGTTTGAGTTTGCTCATCAACTGTTGGTAAAACAATCTCAATTACTGGAATGGCAGGAGTAGATGTAGATGATGTTGACGTGGAGGGAGTTGGTGCTTCAGCTTCAATTGTAGTAGATGCATCCTGGAGTGTTGGTGGTGGTTGTTGTTGAGCGGGTGCAGCGGAACGTTGTTGTGATGTATCTATTGAAGCTCCACCATAGTATTCATCATACATAAACTCGAAGAAATTATCCAGTTCTTGATTTGTAGGTTTATCAATGTTAGTTGACTGAGCTCCTTGGGGTGTGAGTTCTGAACTGATGTGTCCAGAAGTTTGACTTTGTGGTGCGGGTCCTAATCCGATACGATTAGAAGCCATTGGGTTAAGCGCGGGTTCTAGAGCGAGTCTCTCAGAAGCCATTTGTGAAATCTCATCAAATTTCACGTTCATCGTCTCCATTACTCTTTTCGTTCTTCTATTATACACCCTAAATGCCCTCGAGTTATCAGAATAACCAATGAAGATACCAATATCACCCTTAGCTTTCAGCTTCCCCAGATCCTCTCTGTCATTTGTAGGATAGCACAAAGCGCCAAATACATGAAGATAAGAGATATCGGGTTTTCTGTTGTTCACTAGTTCGTATGGGGTTGTATTGAATCTTGGATGGATTAGGGATCGGTTTTGAGTAAAACAGGCAGTGGAAACAGCATCAGCCCATAAAAACAACGGTGCACTGGAATAAATCAGCATAGTGCGAGCAGCTTCCACAAGCGTTCTATTTCTTCTTTCAACTACTCCATTCTGCTGTGGAGTTCTGACTGCTGATGTCTGGTGAGTAATTCCAGTTTCTTCGAAATATGCTCGTAACTCCTGATTTGTAAATTCCGTGCCATTGTCAGTTCTTACAATCCTAACTGGAGCTTGAAGTAGAACTTGAATTCACTTCAGAAAGGTGATGATGATTCCAGGTGTTTCGTCTTTTGATTTCAAAAACCTTACCCATGTATATCTTGAGTAATCATCGACAATCACAAGAATATACTTCCTCCCATTGATACTCTCAACTCTCATTGGGCCACATAAGTCCATATGCAATAGATGTAACTTATCAACCGAACTGGGAACGGTTTTAGGTTTATAAGTTGCCTTTTTGCTCTTGCCTTGTTCACATGATGGACATAAGTGTTCTTTGGTGTATTTGAATTTAGGAAGATCGGTGACGATGTTATCTTTGGCAAGCTTTGTGATTGTGTCAAAGTTGAGATGGGAAAGGCGTCTATGCCACAACCAGGATTTAGTGTCGTCAGCTCTTGTCATAAGACAAATTGGTGATGACGAGGCCATTTGCTTTATGTCGATAGCATAGAGATTGGTTCCATGATTTCCGGTTAAGAGATCATCACCAACCAAGTTCCTAACAAAGCATGTATTTCTTCTGAATGCAACCTCTAAATCTGCATCACAAAATTGTCCGACAGAAAACAGGTTGTGTCCCAATCCTTCGACATAGTAAACTCGAGTGATTAAAAAATTCCCAAACTGTAGATCTCCATAACCCAGAATAGCTGCTACATGATCATTTCCAAACCGAACTGTTCCCATGAACTTCCATACAAAGTTGATCAGCAGCTTCAGATTCTCGGTCATGTGCTTGGAGCAACCCGAGTCGACGATCCAAAGACATATTTCGATAACCTGCCAATAACAGATGATTGTGCATTTGGAAACCGTTTATCATTTGGTTCCAGGGGGTTAGGGATAACAGTAGAAATACAATCATAGAAGGTTTTTACTGGTTCTTCCTTAGCCATTTTTATTCTACCATTTTCTAGACTAAATTCTCTACCCGTTGGAATCCATACGCACATCTTAAGATAGTTCCTAGGCAGCAGACTACTAGTTGTTTTCTTAGACTTTGCAATAAGTCTTTGAATGTATCTAGTCTTAGCAGTATTTTCTGAAGGAACATCTTTCTTAGCAGGCATATCATTCACATGCACAACATTAGAAACAATATCATCACACACATTTTCAGACAAAGATTTCTTGGTCATTAAACAAACAGGTTCATTACATGCACTAGAAATATTGTCTTTAACATTACATTCAGATGATAAATGTTTCTTCTTGGAAAGCGATAAAATCCTAGGGTGTTCTTCTACTTCTTCCGTTTTATTCTTGTTATCACTCTTAGAAGCAGGCGCGACTCTATTCCTTGTATTGCTCTTAGGCTTTGGTCTGCTGCTCTTAGAGGTACTTTCTACTCCTGTAGAAGGTAAGGCACACTCATTAGGATTTATCTTGTTGTCCTTTGAATCAGTGTTAGCTTTCCTAGTCTCTTTTGGATTTTCCTTAACACTTTTGTCTATCGCCCTATATGTTTTAGATGTAGAGGTAGATGCAATAGTGGTACTAATCCTATAAATTCCAGGTGCTATCACATTTGGTGTTTCGACAACTACTTTCTCTTTTGCTTTTTCTTTGGGCAAGGGTGAAGGAGCAGATTGTGAAATTGACATTTTTGGTTTTGCAATAATTTCTTCACCCTTCCCTTTTTGACATTCAAGCTGAGATTTCAAAAGATCAATTTGTTTTTGCATTTCATTGTAAGAATGTTCATACGACATTTTATCATACTTGCATTCTTCCTTTTTCTTATCCTGTTGTTTAAAATATGTGACATTTTCTTTTTCAAGCTTTGCAAGAGCATTTTCACATTTTGAAACAATTTGAGAAGTCTCAGCTCGAAGTCTTTCATCATCTTCGACAGAATACATTTGATAAATAATGGACATAATATCAGTTGAAAGAGCTTCTTCAGAGAGTGCGTCATTTTGTTTTTCCAAAACTTTGATTTTTTCAATGTTTTCATTGGCTTCAATTACCAAGGATGTGTGGTCCTTGACAAATTTAGTTACTTCTTTGACAATTGCGTTCTCAACATGAATTGCTCTTGCATGTATGCCAGATACAATGGGAGTAATCTCTGTTTCGAACATCTTTTTCTGTTCAGTTTGAAAACTTGAAAACCAATCGTTGATTTTAGTATTAGTTTTGGTTGCCACAACATCTTGAAGCATTTCAACTCTCCTTTTAAGATCGGCTAAAAGTATTCTAGCTTCACTTGCGGAAGTGTCGGTAGAGTACATTTGTTCGATGTTAGAAAGGTTTTTTGACACAACTTTGAATTTTGTGGCAGCCACTGGTTTTTTGAAAAACAAAGGTGACTCCTTTTTAACAAGATGAACACCAGCAAGTTTGTTTGCTTCATTATAATCAATTGGTTTGATTTCTCTATTTAATTGTCTCATTTTGTTTCGACTCTCTTTCGTAAGCTCAATCGTTTCATACGAATCATAACAAGTAGGTGGATCATGCACATCATTTATAAGATTACCATTAAATAGCACATTCTGTTTTTGCTGAGCTTTCTTAAAATAACCAGGGTTTTCACAACCAAGAGCCATTTTCTTTCTTGTATATAAAATCGGGTTTTTGTCGTTAATTAACATATTAATCGTTTGAGTTGAATGACCCGTTTTTACAAGCAATTCTTCCAACTTTTTAATAGTTTCCTGTTTGTCAAGTACTTCATCAAGAAGTTCATCTTCTCGTTTTGAAAACTTTGAATGCAACTCTTTCTTTTCTTTTTCAAGATCAGAACAAGTTGATTTTTGTTTAGAAAGTTGGTTGGTTAGATCAGAAATTTCTGCTTTTAAGGATTTAATTTGCATGTTCAATTTAACATCAAGAGTGTCGTATTTGATTTGCAAATGTTTCTCCCTTGAAACAGAATCACTGTAACCAGTTTCAAGTTCTGACAGTCGTTTGTGGTGAAATTTAAAAGCTTTTTCGTTCACCTTGTATCTCTCAAGCTCAGTGGTCAATTTTTCATTAGCGGCCTTAACATTGCTATTGATCTTTTTGACCTTTTCAATTTCAATACCACAATTTTGCAATAATGATTCAAATAAAGCACGTGTTTCCTCTTCAGTCTCAGTATGCTGTGACTCGAAGTCACCGTTAGGATTCATATCTGGAGTAGCCAAATTAGTATTACTACAACTTGGGGAGTCCATATATGTATCATAAATGAGAGTAGGAGTCGCAGGATGCTATTCTTATTGAGGTGTCATATCAAATATTTCATTATTGTGACATGTAGTATATGTAGGTACCTCAGATATCATATTAGCATCATAAGCAGGAGGTGCTTCAGAATCCGTGTCATATTTAACCTCTTGAAGATTTGCCATGAAGATGCAGTTGGCATCGATATCCTCCAAATCCTCTGCATCATCCATCAGTGCCATGAAATCATTTTCCTCAGCACTTAACTGAAACCCTGCCTTGTCCTTCTGAGCTAAGAGCAAAGCTTTTTGAAGATACTCGGGATCTTTCTTTTTTGGCTTGGAGGGACAGTTTCTTGCTATATGACCAGTACCCTGACAGTTAAAACATTTTAACACATTTCCTTGATTCATATTCCCAACATTCCCAGCAACTGGAGCAGCAACATTCCCAACCTGATTTCCCATATTCTGACCTCTTCTATTTCCAACAACTTGACCCATCTGATTCTGATTACCCATAAACTGACCTGTATTTTGATTTCCCATATACTGCCCTGTATTTTGATTACCCATCTGAGGAGCATATCCTTGTTGATTCCCATAACCTCCAACCATTTGTCCTTGTTGACCCATGTTGAAACCCGGTTGAGCAAACTGCCTGTAGCGAGTGTTCGATGCAACCCTTTGATTATTGTTGGTAGGTGTGGAATAGCGTCCTTGGACAACTCTTGATAGAAGGGTGAATGCTTGAGACAGTGCAGACATGTCATCATTAGGATTGTATGGTGATTCTGGGTATTGTTGTTGTGGAATGACTTGTTGTTCATGAGGATAGAATTGTTGTTGTGGGAAGATAGCAGTTTGTGGAGAGTATTCATGTGGCATGTAGTTCTGAGTGGGAGTTGATGATGATGATGTGTTCACTGTAGAAGGTGATGGTGACTGAGCAATCAATGCTAAAGGATCATGTTTTTTGGCAAGCATTTCTTTCCTAACCTCATCTGCCTCTTTCTGGTTTTGTTTCAAGAAATCATATAGTTGATCATAATTCACTTCATGAAGGTTCTTTGTCTGATTAACAATTGTAACATATCGTCCCCATTCCTCTGGAAGGTTGTTAAGAAACTTGATGTTTTGGACAATCTGTTTTGGTGTTAAGTTGTTCCTTATGAGCTCATTCATGATAGTACAAAACCTTGTGTAGTAGATTTCAATAGGTTCAGCTGGAGTGGATGAAAATTTTTCCCATTCAGTTAGAAGCTTGTTTTCAATGTCTTCTTGACCAATTTCAGTTCCATGACATAGCCTCCTAACTCATTCCCACATATCATAAGCAGTTTCACAGCTGTCAACAGCACAAAAGATCTCTTGTGGTAAACCAAGTTGAATTAGGTGCATGGCTAAGTCATCTGCTTCAATCTGTTTCCGATCCTCTTCTGTGTATTCTTCTTCTTTCTGATCACGACAAGATGGTGGAACAGGAGGATTTTGATTCGGATCACCAGCTTCTTGAATCTGACGAGGTTTGAAAGGACCATTCTTGATGGAGTTGATCAGAAGTTTGCCTTGTCCATTAGGTTTTGTTTTCAAGTAACGAAGCATACGGCTTGTCCATGGAAGATAACTACCTTTCTCTAGCATAGGAGGACGGTTTTCAGCACCGGCTGCATGGATGTCTTGTTGAGTAGTCATTGTTGATAATGTTGTATTATAAGGTTGATTGATTCAGGATCGTTGCAAAGAAATAGGTGTTGTGATTGTAGATGTTGTTTGTGAATTCTTGGTTCGAATTTATGTAAACGAGTCCAAAGTTGCCAATATCTGTCTCAATTGCGAAACTGGTTGGAATTGCGAAACGGTCACCAATTGCGAGAAACTTTGTCAATTGCGAGAAAGTCACCAATTGCGAGAAAAGTCACCAATTGCGAGAAAAATCACCAATTGCGAGAAAAGTCACCAATTGCGAGAAAATCACCAATTGCGAGAAAAGTCACCAATTGCGAGAAAATCACCAATTGCGAGAAAATCACCAATTGCGAGAAAGTAGCAGCAATTGCGAGAGACAACTCTGAATTGCGAAAGATAAAGCAATTTCGAAAGAATTTTCAAAATTACAATTTCGATCACGTTCTCAAACTTTTATACAAAAGATGAGAATAATTCCAAGTCGAGGTAATTTCACAAACTTATACAAGTAAGGAAACACCGAGTCCAGTTCCGAAGATGCTGATGAATTGCGAGAGAACTTCAATTCCGAGAAACCCTTTTTACTCGAAATTCAAATTCCAAAACACAGGCAATTCTGAGAGATTTTGAATTCCGAGAAACCCTTTTTCCAATCGAAAATCTTTACAAGAGATTCGATTTTTCCGTGAAGAAGCACCTTTTTATCAACTTCTTATACAAGAAATGATAAAAACAATCCGTAGCAAGGAGATTCGAACCTTGGATCTTTGTGGCGTTAAATGTACGATCAAGATAACCACAAACCTCTCGTTAAACACAAAAAACTTACCAACTAAATCCTTAAAAATACTCGTAAAACACAAAAAGGTAGCAACTTTATGTCTAAAACTCACGATTTATGCAAAAAGATAGAACCTTTTTATGAAAAACTTTCGTTAAACTAATCAAACAAACACAACTAGAACCTAGATCAATGTTTGGCGAATGATACCACTTGTAAAGCACTAAACTAATCAAACCTTACGTACAAAACTAAGCTATACTATATCAATGACACTCAACAATAAGTAAAGATGATGAGAAGAATGGTATGGATCGTGTGATGTAAAACCTTAGTCGAATCCTTCTATTACCATGAGAGAATAAGATACAAAACACACACATACACACACTCTCACCTTTACAAGACTTTGAGGCACACACAAATAGGTGGAGAGTGTGTGTATTTATAGTTAAAACATGGCCTTTGTTGCCCTAAAAGGCCTTGGGATGGGCTTGGTGTTGGACTTGGGCTTTTGATCATTTATCTTAACATTTACTTAACAAAGTCCAACACTAGCCCTTACAATGTTATTTATACTACACGACACACACTTAAATATTCATACAAATGACCATCACTTTTCTATAAAATACAAAAGCTAACAAATCTAATTATCATTCGAAACTTATTTAACAAACTGTAAAACTACTGGGACCTCATTTTGTAAACTCTGATATTTATAAAATTCGAATGATAAGTCTTTTAAAATGTCTCAATTAGAGATCGTTTTCTATTATTATAACTGTTGTGCCATCGAGTAGCACCCAGTTTGAATTCTGCTTCGTATCACGAAATTGGGGATGTTACATATTGAGATCACTCGTATTATTTGCTTAATAATATTGAATCGTTGTGGTTATAACTGTTTCATAAGTTACTGTTTCATTAATCATACTACCTTGTTTATATTCTTCAAACCACTAAGAAGTAGATTACGCATATTTTTTAGTGTGCAACAAAGTTTCAAACAAGCTCGGAAAGATCCGTGTTTAGGACTCACAAGTATTGTGAAAGCTAAAATAATCATTAGATCATTTAAGCTAAGGTTTTTTAGGCCTTTATCTAGGATAATATCAATGTTCATAAGTTATAGAAACAAAGCGGAATAAGAACAAAGATATTCAACAAGATTTTTCATTCATACATCTTCCTCCAAGCCCCAATTCTAGGTGATCAATTCTAGAACGGTTACAATCTAACAGGGATCAAGGTAAACCTTGATTGCCTTGGGGCTACAAACACCTAGACGCCTACATTGTGAAAAACGTTTGCTACTCACGTTTTTCTTTTTCTGTGCACACTAAACAATACGTCCGATGTCCTCTTTATATATTAGAGGATTAGGGTTACAAAGGAAATAATATAATTATAGACTAAATCTTTTAACAAATAAGACATATCTTCTATATCTTCCATCATTTTGTAGATTTCCATAAAGTCATATTTAGTCCTTCTTGTCTTCATTCTTCTTGTTTTATCTCATCAAATCAATAAACCCAACAATCTTCCCCTATTTGATGATGACAAAACAACCACGAATCTTGTATGAACTTCCCTAGACGAAGTAGAGAATTTGAGATAATTAAATCTCACTATGAATGAAACAATCTTCCCCTTAAGTCTTGATTTCCTTTGTACTTCCATGCCATGCTACCACAACATCTTTTCCCCTTTTTGTTATAATCAAATAGGGAATGTATGCAACTATGATCTTGACCACCAAAAATCAATATCATACTTCTAATCTAAGCCTTCCAATGTCTCAAATTACCCTCCATGACGCACAATAAGAAAAATGAACTTGATCAGTAGAAACTTCAACTAGCAGTAGTAATAAGAACAAGCAGTAATAAAGATCAAAAACTTCCCTTCGAGTGGTGCATGTACATCAAATGATTAAATACATCATAAGAAAGCTTCCCCTGAAATCAATGTGTCAATCATCTTCATGATTCTTCAAATCTGTAAGCTCCTTGTAATGATCACTAATGAAGAAAATTAAGTATTACCAACTTGATGTTGAAGTAGAACAACCCAAACTTGTGTCTTATATCTTGTACTATATATGTGACTTCAAACGTATACCCAAAACCAATGTATAAGGAGATCTCAATCTCTTGACAAAAATCCTCATCTTCTATGAGACACATAACCAAAGTGATAGCAAATGTGAGCATTAAGCACCATAAGTTAGATCACACACCTTTGCTAGACTTGTCAAGTCTTAGTCATCACTTGAACGCGCGAACACGTTATCTTCAAAGTGTAACACCCACTTTAAGATATGATAAGAACACAATCCCGAAAAATTCCACTTCATCATCAAATAAGTGATAATTAACCTTCTTCGTAATCAATTAGAACAAATAAAATGAGCCTTTATAATATGTTAAAATCCAAAAACCAAACACCTGTGTGTGTCAACAATCCAATTCTGCCAAATACTAAATCAATTCCATCTGTTTGTGTTGTCCGAGATCTTCCCCTGAGAACCAAATTAGTTCTGTCCGATATCAGACAAAGCTAGCAGTACAAATAAATATCTCGGACACCGCTGGCAGTATAAACTATTTCAAGCCTAGCAGTATAAACAAATGAACTTAAGACGTAACAGTATTAACTTGATAAGGATCAACAGTACAAAGTTAAACACAGCAGTACGAATATTCTTCAAGCAGTACAAACTCGTGAATAACTAGCAGTACTAATTCAGAAGCATAGCAGTACTAAGTGTAGCAACAGCAGTAACTTAGTAAGCAGTACAAACTTACATAACTGGCAGTGTAAACGTGATGTGAGAGCAGTACTAACTGAAAACCTGAAGTAGCATTAATAAACTGTAACAGTACGAACTAACCATTCAGCAGCTTTAACTGATAACAACGAGCAGCTTCAATAAACTACACTAAAAATCCATACAAACCAGCAGACTTAACGACCAAAATTAGGGTTTGTTTTCCTTAAAAACCTTCGATTGAAACAGAAGATATCAAATCAATTATAACACCCCAACCCGGCAAGGGTCAAAATGTCACATTATGGTGTCAACATGTCACAACTAGTAATTTCAGGTCATTTTCCAAACCTCGACAATTTACTATTCATGAGTTACTATTCATAAAACACTATTCACCGATCATTATTCATCATTTCACTATTCATCGTTTTTGAAGCCAGTTTGAGACTTTGAGAAGTCGTCAAAAATTTTACTATTCACATGACACTATTCATTCCCAGAGGGAAATCACTATTCATGGGCATCATTCATCATGTCGTAAACTAGGTTTACGAGTATTCAAATGCGCGTAACCAGTTAGGTTTAGCTGCGTATTCATGCATCATCAGTAAAGACACATCATACAGACTAGAGTAGTCTGCATATCATCAGTAATATCAGTAACATATCAGTTCATGCATGTGTTTGTGTGATTTTCATTAACGTATGCATAATTGTTTAATTAACGTTACCACTCAGTCATTTCTATCAACAGTAAATCAAATACTCCAGACAATGATCCTAATACATTTTCAAGCTAATTATAATGATATAAAGATTATATTATTACTTCACCCGGTGTTTTTAAACCAATCGTTACATTTTTCATTTGACGTTTATAACTCCGTCGATTTACGAAATTTCAATCCGATTATCATTCTAACACCCGATTCTTGCAAGGAACATGATTTTACAATTTTTACCACTTCGTCGTATCTCATTTCACCTCGTCACGAGTTATTTCTAGTTAACTCGGTACCCGATAACACTCAATGTATACACAAAACAACTAAACACTTACACTAATGGGACACTTGGCAAGATTACATCAAATCTCTTCATTTTAGCAAATGTGTGCCGCCCCCTACCCCCCCCCCCCCCCCAATTTAGCTTAATACTTCCAAATGTAATTAATGAATTTGCTTGCATTTTATTTCCATCCTCCACTAACTTAACACATACTATAAACAACTAGCTAACCAAGAAAGATCAAACCCTCTCCACCTTCATCACCCCAATCGGCCACATCAAGAACAAGAGGAGAAATCCATAGATTTTTCAAGAACAAAGCATAATCATACTCCATTTACTATCCTAGTTAAGGCCTTGTGATCAAAACCTCAAGTTATTGCACCTTTCTCATCAAATCACTCCAAGATTGTAAGTAAACTTCAAGAACATCATTTTGATCTTTTCATTCTTTCATTTACTTCATATGATCATGTATTTTCAAGGTTATACTAGTTACTTTTGCAAGTTACTTATGTTTTGATACCATTTTGTTTATAAACTATCATAAACACTAGATCTATAAGTTTCACTAATAACCACATGAGATCCACCAAGGTTGGTGATGTTTAGGACTCCATGACACCCTAAGAAGGTGTATGGTAGGATTTGCGAACTTGTGGAGTTGATTTGAGGTTGTATGATCAAGATTAGAACCATAGAAATGAGTTTTTAAAATGTATATATACCTACTGTCCAAAATCGTGTAAACTGGAAAACTCAGTAATTTTTGGCATATTTTGGCCTTCATATTCAGAAAGTTCTTTCAAAAACGAAACCGTGGCCGCAAGAATCACTAAAAACCGACTTATAACGAAGGAGATATGATCGTTCGAAGTTAGACGACGAAAACTAATTTTCTGAAAATAAGCGTGCTGTTAGCCGAACTTTAAAGGACCAAACGAGGCGTTAGATGTGATCTAGACGACCCAACCCATTGATATTATGTTAGTTCATGTTATGACGAATCCGTGGATATAAAGAACGTAGAAAACGAGCTTATAACGACCGAGATATACACGTTCGAAGCCGACGAACTCTATTCTATTTTGTCAACTCTAATAGAAAGTATTTTTCTAAGTATATACGTTAACATTTTTACAAGCCATTACATTGATAGCCGGTTTTCTATCTATTCAAGACGCGTATGATCAAAAGTCCAATAACACGACACGAAAAACTTGTAACAACGTTTTATTTGCAAGGACGTCAAATTCATTCACAACACTTAACGTGCACTAATTCGCGACTAGTTTTGCGAGGCCGTTTTGGATATATTTTCACAAGTATGAAAAGTATTGTTTTGCGACGAAAACATTATAATTGCCAATAGAACACCAAACAAGGATCATGGAGTGTAGTTTTAACATATTTACGCGAAATGTGGTTTATAACTTAACAAGACGTCAAAATGTATTTTTCGACGATAAACATTGTTTTCAAAACTTTCGAGTGGTATCGATAACATACGTGTTTGCATGAGTAACATTTCATTTGTTTACCTTAGATCATATCATTCATGATAGGTCGCGGTTAGGAACCGAGCCTCATCTTATCATATCCATTGTGATCATTGTTGCTATATCATATCAGGTGAGTTTTCATAGCCCCGTTTTAAATTGTTTATTGATTTCTAAACTCTCGGGGGAGAATACATTGCACCATTTTTATATGCGGACCAAAGTATACAAACTCATTACATTGCTTAAGTTACATCATTGCCCAGATTAAAGTCCCCTTATATTATCATGAACCGTTAATTGTTAGTAAGCGAGAGTGAGTGGATAGATCTATTGAGAGTGACTCCTCCGTTCGGGTTGGTAGCACCAACTGGTCAAACGAACGCATTTCATTTCTGTCATATTTGAGTGATTGGCAAACACTCGGTTGGGGCATTTCATTCAGTCTAGCTTCGGGGTCATGAGCTTAGAGCTAATGTATCATTTTTATGTGGCATGGATTTTTCATACACTTTATACTTGTGGTTTCCGTACAATCATTCATTTACATAAACCTATGATCTCACCAACATTTTTCTTGACCCTTTTTAGCAATGTATTTTCAGGTAATTAAGGTATCGCATGTTGGCTTGCATATGGACATCATGGAGTCGCGGAGTCGACGCGTCACACTTTATATTTTACGCACTTATCCATCGTTTGAATTGTATGAACTTGTTTTCTGAAAACTTGTTTCACCTTTTGGGACCTAGCTTTCTAACTCTGAATGTCTTTAAATAATCAAACGATGTATTTTATAAACGACACTTTAGGTCGTTCAATATAACTACAACTTTGGTGCTATGACCAGTCGTGCCCCTGAATGACTATTTTCCGCTGCAAGTCACGAAATTTGGGGGTGTGACACAACAGAACAAACGCAAGCGGAAGACTTTTATAATTATTAAGGTTACAAAGGTTCAAAATGAAACTAAGGACATAATAAATCTAAACAATAATAACTATCAAATTGGAATACAAGTCTGAATCAAATCTAAATGGAAAATAACTCCAAGGTCTAATCCAAATGCAAAGGGAATCTATCATCGGGGTAGTCAACTAAGAGCTCCTACGCACTCATCACTCAAACCCAGCTTCTAACCTAAAACCTGCCGCAGGAAAAGACATGCGGCTGAGCTTAAAAAGCCCAGTGAACAGATATATATAACAAACGAATAATCAAACATATATATGTAAGGAAAAAGGAAACACAAGCTCTTGCTGAAACGAATATCATCTGTCAAAAGAATAAGAGATCAAGATCATCTGAACAAATATCATAAGTCGAATGAAATGGAGAAATACAAATCAAATGGATCAAATGCATAAATATAATGAGTCAGAATAGCACTAAGAGTCAAATAAGAAAACGGCAACGAACGCGTCCAAACGAGCCACTCGAATGGACCAAAGATACCTAACAGATAGCCACGAGCCCGTCTAAACGAGCCACTCGAATAGACCAAATAATCACATAATCCGTCAATTCATATTGTACAAGGAGGGGAGACCTCTCAAGTACCAGAAGTGAGAGGGGTGCATGGCACGCACAAACCAATCACTAAAATCACGTTATAATCATTCCAAATATATACCTAGGATGCATCCATATGCCCCCTGCAAAACAGAATACATCTGCAAGTACGAGACTATACATACATATAACAGAATGGCCAGCTGTGCCATAATAATATAATCATAACAGAAGGGAAGGCCGGGGATCAATCACACCTCCCCAGGAAGTGTCATGCCATTAGTTCCTCAATGACATGGCCATGGTACCTCCATGGCTAGTTAGCTCGGGCAACAGAACATAACAAAACAAAACTATCCATAAAAAGCAATCATAATCAACAAAGGCATAACAACTGAACAGATCTCAATCAAGGAGATAATAAACAGATCATCATAACAGAATGGGTAGCAACTGAATCATATCAAGGGAATCATAGCAATGGCTTATATCAAATGGGATCATGGCAAAGTAAACAAATCAAAGTCAAGGATCGAGAAAGTCATGAGAGAACAAAACCCTTACTGAGAAAGGGTAGAATATCTGTACCATATGCACATAGACAAACGGATAAAAGGTGGATAACACAGAAACGGAAGGTCACTCCTTCTTCATCGAACCTATACAATTTAATGATCATGAATTACTAATAAGTTCGTTTTACAAGTTTACCACTTAGAGTTATTAAGGTTTCCCATTTATGGTTTCTTTCTATTTTTGGAAACTTTCCACTTTTAGTAACTTTTTATTTTTAGTAACTTTCTATTTTTATCAGGTTTCCAAAATTAGCATGTTTCCATATTTGGTAAGTTTCCAAAAGTAGTAAGTTTCCATAATTAACAGGTTTCCTGAATTAGCAACTTTCCATATTAAGTAAGTTTTAACACGACTTCCCAATTTAGTTGAATTAGGTTTTGGGTTCGGGATTATCAATTTGTTTTAACATACTCACACACAAGTCAATCACAACATTCACAAGACACACCCGATATAGGAACATGCATTAGGGCACCAAACACCAAACAAATACCTTTAACATCTACGCAATACATGCATACATATTAACTAATTTTATCACAAAATTAAGCCCAATAATGAATTTTAAAAATGTATCAGAATCCCAAACTAAAAATCAAAAAAATTCTCACAGGAGCCCATATGTCTTAGGAGTATACTTGAATTTTTACATATTTTATTATTGAGTGTAAACCCCCTTTTAAAATCGTTTATGCTAACATGTTCAGATTCGGATCTGCAGATACACTTCAAAAGTATGCACTTAAAAACCTAACCATATTACTTCGGAAAATTCTATAAAAATTCCAGGAGGTAGTACACATATTAAATATGATTCCTTTAAATTTGTGTCCTCTAATTTGCTACGGTGTGAAAATGAAAAATCATAAATCATGACTGAAATACAATTCTGCTAACACAATTTAACATATCATCACATTAAATTCAAAAATATGACCAAATCAAACTCAAATCCTTCCAAACCAATTGGAATACTTTACTAAGACCCTAAACTGAGTTTTAGAGCAAAAATCCAGAATTAAACATTTACAAAACTCGTTTTATGATGCATCCAAATTCGACTATCAAAACTGTCCTGATCAAACAACCACATAAACCCTAATTTCTTTATCCCTTTTTAATCCAATTATTATCCATATGTTTATAGGTTTAATTACATGTATATATATGTTGAATTGGGCACAAAAACAAAAGATTGGATGGTACCTTGAAGGCAATTAACGAGATTAAAAAGGGAACCAAAACAAAACCCACGAACACAATTCAATAACTATACGATCAAACAACCTCGAACCTTCTTCTTCCTTGATCTTGAGAGCCAAACAAATGGAGTTAGGGTTTTGTTTATTATTATTATTATTTTTTTTTTTTTTTTTTTTTTTTTTTTTTTTTTTTGATATTCGGTGTAGGGAAAAGAAAAGGACCGATTTTTTTTTTTTTTTTTTTTTTTTTTTGTATAAGATGGGTTGGACCAAATTCTAGTTGGGCTTGGGGTGCATGGGCTAGAATGGGCTAGGAAAGTTTTAAAATTTGTAACAAACATTATTATTATATATTACTTAGGTTAGTTATAATAATAACATATAGTGTAGGTGTTTAATTTTAAATGTGCAAATTTATTTATAAGGTAATGATTTAAATGACATATAGTTACATTCTCATACTTAGGTTAAAATGTATAATGTTCTTGCATAATTTTTTGTATGCTCTTAAAATTCAAAATTTTTTTATTTGAGGGGCCAAAATGGGAATTTCAAATGAATAGAAATTTAGGGTTTTACAACTCTTCCCCTCTAAAAGAAAATTTTCGTCCTCGAAATTGGAGTAGAGAGATCAGATGAAAATGTATCAAATCACAGAAGATGTGTGGATGACATATACATATAATTCTTCAATTTCTCATGACCCGATCCTGACGCCCCAAGATAGCCTCAGGCTCTTCAATAACAGACAACTCATAACACATCTCGATCGAACGAATGCGGAACATATACATGACAAATGATATTTGTAATCTCACTAAGAGATACATGAAACACACGTACACATGAGGCAAATATGGAGGTAGTAAATAACGATAAAACTTCATCAACTCTATCGAGATTCTGAGTGAACTGAGGAACTGGCTAATAATCAGAGAAGCACATATCGAAATTACCAAACATCTCAAGAGTTTCATATAGAGGTGGGTAACCTATTCGTATCGACGATCAGCTAAGCACATATCGGAATATCAAAACGTATCAGAAGTTTAATGGAATAGGTAGAATAATCGCACGGGTCAGAATAAATCTAAGGTCTGACGTGTCGTGAACTAAATCTTCCTCAAGCGCCAAAACGCCCAACACTGTTGTACGGAACATCACACGGAACACACCAATTTCTTGTCTAAAGTTTCCGAATTTCTCTTCCAACATGATAACTAATCCATTAGTCATTGAATTTACTCGGGTCCTTTAATAAACAGCTCTTTAACCTAATTTAACCCAAAAGGTGTTCTTCATCTCTGCCAAAAATCCTGCTCAACACATCTTCCAAGCTCGGATAGTTGTTCTGCTTATCTTCAGTATGGGGGGTAAAGAATTACTAAACTTGAGTCTGGTTCCTCAAGCCTTCAATAGTTCTTCTTAGGAATGTGAAATAGAAATGCGAATCTCTGACACGATCGCTGCAGGTGCGCCATGTAGTTTTGAATAATCTTCTGCCGAAAGAAATTACTGCCAATCTTCCAAGTGAGCCGACCTAGTCAAACCGTCCTCTACCACTCAAGTCGTGTTGTCCTTCCTAAATGTACGTGGAATTCCCGTTACCAAATCCCTGAAAGTTTAATCTCACTTCTATATATGAACATCCAACACTAAAGAAAACCACTTGTACGCTGATACTGAATCTTAACCTGTTGACACGCCAACCACTTCACCACTTCACCACTATTGTAGTCACAACCGTCTTCGTACCATTCCATCAAAATTTCTGCTGCAAGTCTCTACACATAATAGTACAACTAAGATAAGTAGAGCAAATAGTGTGCTTCAATCAAAACCGCTTCCTTCAAGTCTTCTAACATAGATCATGCTTCACCGTCTTCCTTCCGAGCTTCTTCATGCCTGTCGCCAGTCACTCCCAAGTCATGCGTCGGATAGCTCACTTCTTGCGATTCTAGCTCTACCAACAATCTTCCCGTGATGCATAAGGACAATAGCTAAGTCCCCTTCTTTAGTAGAAACAATTCTCTTTTCAGCTTCTCAAAATTTCTCCTCTCATTCTTCATCCCAATCCAAAATTTACTCTTCGAGAGTATAACATATAGCTTCTTCTGATGTAGAAACCTCAACACAGAATACGAAGATGATTTCCGTGTTTCTATTTCGTCTCTGAATATACCAATATGTCATACTATGACAAATTGACCAAGTATTCATGAAAAAAACGATTCATCAAGTTCATAGGAATAGTCGGAGTAGTAGCCAATACGATTGGCATCACAATACTCATAGAGGTCAAAACGAATACGGAAAGCAATTCTAGGAACATCTCGCTCCTTTAAACGTAATTGAAAAAAATAATCGGATCTAAGATTCATCATTGGGAAAATTTCACTCTCTGGAGTTGATTAATCAAATCGTCGATTCGAGGTAACGGATAACGGTTCTAACCACGATACTATTCAGCTTCCCGAGATCACTACACAACTTCATGCTATCATCATCCTTCTTCATGAAGACAACTTGAGTACACCACAGATACACACTTAAATGGATAAAACCACTTTCTAAAAGCTGGTCCTTCAATTCTTTCCATTCAACCGATGTCACAAGATACGGAGTTTCAAAATTAGGAAAAACATTGCTCTTATACGGATAGAGTTTCTGAATCAACCAACTTACCGATCTCAGGCACTTCTCAAGACATCCTATGATCCCAATAAGTTCAAGTTATATGATGTAACTATTATCACGTTGGCCAGGCGTCATAATACTTGCATCATATACACATGCCTTTATTGCAATCACAGTTTACCTCGAGTCGTGACTAAACAAACTTCATAACCAGATCAAAACAAGATCACACTCAGACGGAAATCTTGATAGTTCATTAAGGAATGCATTACGAAAATTTCAAACAACCGAATAACTCTCGATTCGAGTTTCATCAAACGAAATATCTTCACAACCGCGACAGATTAACGTGCGAATTTTTAAAACAGATGAGATCATAATTATCTACCAGGTTGGGAACCATGGTACAGAGTTCGAGTTTCTCAAATCGCCAAAGATTACAAATCTAATATGACTGTTGTTAGCATCTCGATACTTAGTCAACAAATCCATATTCAATATAACACCGAATTAAACATTCCCAAAGGAAACAGATTAGAAGAACAAACTTATCTTCCAATACCTTCAAAACATACTGGATAATTCCGATACTCGTGACGGATAATCGCAAGTTTTCTCATAGGAATAGAAATGAGTAAAGCAGATTCTAATAGTGCAGAGGGGACCTTAATATGCTTAGCAAAACCAAGGGAAACTACAGAATGTGTCGAACACATCGGATTCATACATATACGAATTCTCTGAACGAATGAAAAGGTATCCAAACGAATCATAAATAAATCGGAGATTGAAATTCAAAGAATGTTGTAACACCCCCAATTTCGGATAGCAACAGCGGAAGACTTAATTGGGTGTTACGTAGAGGATCTTTCGTCATAATCATAGAAAACGACTTTAAAAGACGTTTTAAGTTTATCATTCAAAATACAAGTGTTTAGAATACAAAGATGTTTCATAGTTGAACATGTTTATTTAAATTTGAATGATAAAACATTTATTTAAACCACCCATACAGGGTTATAATGCCCACTCCGTTGCCTTGAGTTCCAGTCCTTAGTTACCTGAGATAACATGCTAAAAGTCAACAAAAGTTGAGTGATGTTCATAGGTTTAAGTTTAACAGTTTGAACACAAGTATAAGTGTTAATTGCATCGAATTACAATTAAACAAGTTAAAATCAAGTTATTATTGCATTAAGCTCATGACACGCAACGCTTAACGGGCATCAAATATGATGTAAAGTGTAAAGGCCCTCGTGATGGGTATTTGCCAATAACCCATAAGTTTGTTCAAATAAAGTGCGCCTGGGTGGCTCATCCTAGCAGACCCAAACGGGGATTGTCAGTCCCTAATAGATCTATTCACAATTATTTACGTTCACTCGCAAGTGATTAAGGTTCATGATTGAGGGACTTTCGGCAATAGCTACTTAAGTAATAATAATAACAGTTATAGCATACCAAAAAGTTTGTGTTCAGGTTTTGTAGCATGTATCTCCCCACAAAAGATTTAAAAGTTAAAGTGTGGGCTATGAACTCACCTTGTAGTACAGTAGTGGCAGTAGTATCGTTATTCAAACGATGAAAAGAAAACGGCTTCAACACACGACCTATATAGTATATGACAAGTTTTAGTGGTTTGATAGTCTAAGTTTGGTTTATCGCGAATCATAACGTTTAAGGTTTTATTGTTTTGTTTGTCACATTATAATGTGCGCGTTTAAATGATCAAAGTTATATATAAACTAAAATGTTATATATAAAAAGGGTTATAAAGTTATATATAAAATTATAAAGTTTTATATATATAAAAGGAATATATAGAGTTATATGTATGGATCTATATATAACATTTTCGGATGCGTGCTCGTTCGTCGGAGTGTAATGGTTGACCAAAAGGGATCGTCATTTTATAAATCAAAGTTGGTTGGCGATAATTTAGATTCTACGTTAACGATTTCGTTAAGCGGTTTTTGTATATATATATAAGTTAATAAACTACGTATATAGAATTATTAATCGTCGACTAAACATATTTGGTTCGGGTTTTGGGTTTGTAAAATATTACCACAAGTATAAATTAGAAATACCCTTTAGGTTTTTACAAAATTACACCTTTAGCCCTAACGGCATAACATTTGCACCGTTAGTCCTCGGTTAAGTTTTATAACCTTTTAGGTCCAAAACTTTTAATATTTACATTTTATACTCAATAGTTTCTAGATTTACAGTTTTCATCACAAAGTTATTAAAATAACAGTTTTTACCGAAAGTTTCCAATTTTGACAACTTTAGTCCCTCGGTTAGCAATTCTTTGCAAATCGAGTCCAAAGTTTATAAAATCAAAGTTTACAAATTTTATTTCATAAATAAGTTCTAAAAATAGCTTTTATAACTTATAGAAATAGCTTAATTCGGTCGAGAGCTTATTTTTAAGCTCGTGGGCTTTTAACGAGTTAGAACAAGGCCCATTATGGGTTTACGATTCGATGGTTTAGGGGGGAAGTTGGGCTTGGTTACGGGCTTGTTTAAGGGCTATAAAAACATAACAAATGAGCTTATACGATTAGCTTATTTGAAAAGCTTAAAATTAACTTAGTGGACTTATAAGCCCACTCGCTAGTATTTAGTTTTTTTTTTGTAAAACAGATTTTTGGTCGATTACTTTGGGTGTAGCATGGTTCGAGTTACGTTTTCTAAGTCGAAGTAAATATTCGACTTGCTAGTTTAGTAGCTTGTCTATGAGGTCGAGTTATAAAATATACAAGTTGCATGTCGAGTTAAAGAAATATAAGGCCAAAGCTAAGTGATTTAGATATTTGAAAAACAGTTTTTAAGAACCTAAAAATATTCTAAGTGTTTTTATAGAATTCGAAAGTTGTCAACATGACTTAGAAACGTGTGATGTTTATAATTTATATGTTTATATGATGTTCAAATATTTGTTGTTTTCGATAGTTAGTATGATAAGGATATAGAGTGTCGAATGAAACTTATGTGGTGTTAATGTGGTTTACGAATTATCGAGACCAAATGAAATGGTGACATGCGAATGTGAACTAATGTATAAAATAGAAAAGTGAGAAAGTGGCTTACTTCACCTCAAAGGTGGGACGAAATTACGAATTCGAGAATGCGTTAGGCCGATGAAAATGTAGGACTTGATTCTTTGTCCTCCAAAGATATAGAAGCAAGTAAGTCGTGGTCCTTAGCTGGGTTCGAACGCCTCGAAATTTAAGCTAAGCCAAGCGAGTTCAACATGTTTAAAGACTTGGAAAATATTTTGTAGGTGAATATGTTGGTGTGCATGAATCTGGTCGATTGCATGCATGTATTTATAGGGTCATTTGATTCATGTATGAGATATCATTCATGAGGAAGGTGGGGTACGAAGTTAGTAGCAAGGTGTGATGAAATCAATGGGAGAGTCAAAGTTAGAATCGTCCTTGTGCTAGTTCGACCAAAAGAATGAAGTCAAGGGTTCCATATTTTGCGTATTGAGAGTAGAAGCAATGATGAATCATGATGAGAATTGTAAAGTGTCATTGAGTAGTCACAGTTGGAGTGTAAAATTTAGCAAAATGATGGTTTGCTTGTATGTACTAGTCGGCGCTAAACTTCAAGAAGAAAGGGACAAATGCAAGTTTCCAAATGTTGGTTTATGTTGTGATATGTTCGGTTATTTCATGCGTGATCTAAAATGAGTAGAGGGTTCGTTTGATAGCTTATATACTCCATAAGAGTTCATTCGAATTATTGGTTGGCCAGAATATTGGTGGTGTCGAGTTATGTGTTGTAAAAGAATCGACTAGGCCAAAATATAAAATGTGGGTTGAGTTTATCCCATGTCGAGTGAGTGAAACTTGGACAGATTTACGGCAAATAAACCATCGAGTTTGAGTGAGATGTTTGTTGTACTCGATTCTTAGTTAAGTTGAGAATGGAGTCGGGTAAAATATTGATATCGTTGTTAAGTTAATTTGCTCGTATAAATGCCAAAGTGATCGGTAGATAAGCAGCTAAACCGAATATTCTACAATCAAACTTTGGGCTTTGTTTTTGGTTTGTTGGGCTCGTTGGTGGATTGGGCCAAGAAAGAAAAAGAATGAAAATAATAAGGGCTCGTTTGGCTTGTTCGATTTGTAGTGGGATTGGGCCGAGACCCAATGAGTCTAGTGGTCCATTTGAGGTCCAATATATTTACTGAGTGTTCGTGATAATTTTCGTGAGCTCGGGAATGTATTTGATCACATTCGGTTAATTGTCGAAATGTATAGACGTTAAGTATTTAAACGTTAATGTTTTAAATAATTCGCGATTCTTAGACTATCAAGGCTCGTGTGTAAGCATCGTTTCTAGGTAATCGGTAGTCACAAGTATCGTTGTGATTTAAATAGTGTAGCATAAATAACAAAAGAAATTTTGTTACTGGTAAAAATGGTTATTAGATAACGTAATGATTTATTAATCATTTATTAGCATCTACTATTCATAGGGGAAAATTACGGGAGGTTACAAATGCAGTCACATCAGAGAGTGAAACTTGTAAGGCATTACTACAAAAGTCTTAAAGCATTCTAAACTTATGTGATCACTAAACTTATATTGCGTATCTGGCTAAATTTCCTAAGTCTCCAGAATGAATGGTCTTATAAGAGCCTAACTGAAAGCAGAGGCATAAATCAGAGCGGCGCGGAAGAAAGATAAATAATCAAAGTCTTATCGCATAGTCTACCCAATCCTCACCGGTCATAACTAAAGTTTCTACAGGGAAAACTTAAGGCAAAACTTCAAGGGTTGTTCCATAAGCTCCTATAGTGCAAACCTAAGGGTCCAAATCTTTACAGGCCATAACTTATGTACTACAAGTCGCAGCCTGGACTCTGATACCATAATTGTAACACCCCAACCCGGCAAGGGTCAAAATGTCACATTATGGTGTCAACAGAACAAACGCAAGCGGAAGACTTTTATAATTATTAAGGTTACAAAGGTTCAAAATGAAACTAAGGACATAATAAATCTAAACAATAATAACTATCAAATTGGAATACAAGTCTGAATCAAATCTAAATGGAAAATAACTCCAAGGTCTAATCCAAATGCAAAGGGAATCTATCATCGGGGTAGTCCACTAAAACCTACCGCAGGAAAAGAAATGCGACTGAGCTTAAAAAGCCCAGTGAACAGATATATGTATATCAAACGAATATATATATATATATATATATATATATATATATATATATATATATATATATATATATATATATAACAAACGAATAATCAAACATATATATGTAAGGAAAAAGGAAACACAAGCTCCTGCTGAAACGAATATCATCTGTCAAAAGAATGAGAGATCAAGATCATCTGAACAAATATCATAAGTTAAATGAAATGGAGAAATACAAATCAAATGGATCAAATGCATAAATATAATGAGTCAGAATAGCACTAAGAGTCAAATAAGAAAATGGCAACGAACGCGTCCAAACGAGCCACTCGAACGGACCAAAGATACCTAACAGATAGCCACGAGCCAGTCTAAACGAGCCACTCGACTAGACCAAATAATCACATAATCCGTCAATTCATATTGTACAAGGAGGGGAGACCTCTCAAGTACCAGAAGTGAGAGGGGTGCATGGCACGCACAAACCAATCACTAAAATCACGTCATAATCATTCCAAATATATACTTAGGATGCATCCATATGCCCCCTGCAAAACAGAATACATATGCAAGTACGAGACTATACATACATATAACAGAATGGCCAGCTGTGCCATAATAATATAATCATAACAGAAGGGAACGTTGGGGATCAATCACACCTCCCCAGGAAGTGTCATGCCATTGGTGCCTCAATGACATGGCCATGGTACTTCGATGGCTAGTTAGCTCGGGCAACAGAACATAACAGAACAAAACTATCCATAACAAGCAATCATAATCAACAAAGGCATATCAACTGAACAGAATCTCAATCAAGGAGATAATAAACAGATCATCATAACGGAATGGGTAGCAACTGAATCATATCAAGGGAATCATAGCAATGGCTTATATCAAATGGGATCATGGCAAAGTAAACAAATCAAAGTCAAGGATCGAGGAAGTCATGAGAGAACAAAACCCTTACTGAGAAAGGGTAGAATATCTGTACCTTACGCAAATAGACAAACGGATAAAAGGTGGATCACACAGAAACGGAAGGTCACTCCTTCTTCATCGAACCTATATAATTTAATGATCACGAATTACTAATAAGTTCGTTTTACAAGTTTACCACTTAGAGTTATTAAGGTTTCCCATTTATGGTTTCTTTCTATTTTTGGAAACTTTCCACTTTTAGTAACTTTTTATTTTTAGTAACTTTCTATTTTTATCAGGTTTCCAAAATTATCATGTTTCCATATTTGTTAAGTTTCCATAATTAGCAGGTTTCCCGAATTAGCAACTTTCCATATTAAGTAAGTTTTAACACGACTTCCCAAATTAGTTGAATTAGGTTTTGGGTTCGGGATTATCAATTTGCTTTAACATACTCACACACAAGTCAATCACAACATTAACAAGACACACCCGATATAGGAACATGCATTAGGGCACCAAACACCAAACAAATACCTTTAACATCTACGCAATACATGCATACATATTAACTAATTTTATCACAAAATTAAGCCCACTAAATGAATTTTAAAAACGTATCAGAAGCCTAAACTAAAAATCAAAAAAATTCTCACAAGAGCCCATATGTCTTAGGAGTCTACTTGAATTTTTACAGATTTTATTATTTAGTGTACACCCCCTTTTAAAATCGTTTATGCTAACATGTTCAGATTCGGATCTGCAGATACACTTCAAAAGTATGCACTTAAAAACCTAACCATATGACTTCAGAAAATTCTATAAAAATTCCAGGAGGTAGTACACATATTAGATATGATTTATTTAAATTTTTGACCTCTAATTTGCTACGGTGTGAAAATGAAAAATCATAAATCATGATTGAAATACAATTCTGCTAACACAGTTTAACTTATCATCACATTAAATTCAAAAATACGACCAAATCAAACTCAAATCCTTCCAAACCAATTGGAATACTTTACTAAGACCCTAAACTGAGTTTTAGAGCAAAAATCCAGAATTAAACATTTACAAAACTCGTTGTATGATGCATCCTAATTCGGCTATCAAAACTGTCCTGATCAAACAACCACATAAACCCTAATTTCTTTATCCCTTTTTAATCCAATTATTATCCATATGTTTATAGGTTTAATTACATGTATATATATGTAGAATTGGGCACAAAAACAAAAGATTGGATGGTACCTTGAAGGCAATTGACGAGATTAAAAAGGGAACCAAAACAAAACCCACGAACATAATTCAAGAACTACACGATCAAACAACCTCGAACCTTCTTCTTCCTTGATCTTGAGAGCCAAACAAATGGAGTTAGGGTTTTGTTTATTATTATTATTTTTTTTTTGATATTCGGTGTAGGGAAAAGAAAAGGACCGAATATATATATATTTTTTTTTTTGTATAAGATGGGTTGGACCAAATTCTAGTTGGGCTTGGGGTGCATGGGCTAGAATGGGCTAGGAAAGTTTTAAAATTTGTAACAAACATTATTATTATATATTACTTAGGTTAGTTATATTAATAACATATAGTTTAGGTGTTTAATTTTAAATGTGAAAATTTAATTATAAGGTATTTATTTAAATGACATATAGTTACATTCTCATACTTAGGTTAAAATGTATAATGTTCTTGCATAATTTTTTGTATGCTCTTAAAATTCAAATTTTTTTTTTGAGGGGCCAAAATGCGAATTTCAAATGAATGGAAATTTAGGGTTTTACATCAATAATCTTAGTCCTTCCTCGTTTTTAGTACTGGTAACCCTACTTCTCATAGCCAACAAATAACATCATTAAGTGTCAAAGGAGCAGCAGTAACGTTTACTTCTTAGACCAGTATAGACCGTAGGTTCAGCAGTAGAGATATCCACCATTCAAAGTATAAAGACGACACTTTTTAGTCTTTAGTGACACTTTTTAGTGTCACTAACCTGTTTAAAGATCCATGATCGCTAATGTAAACCCAGTAAACCCAGTAAACCACATATAGCAGCAACATACCACCAATATCGATCAATATTAGGGTTATCAAATAAACCTATCCGACTTTCATATATAGAAACCCTAAAAATCGAAAAACTTGAACTTCTCTGCAACAGTTTTCAAAAATTAATACCTGACGATTAAGAGCTCAGATTGAAGATCCCTCCAGTGAAATTGTACCTTGATATGCAAAGAACCTTCAACAAAAATTTCAGCCCGATCCAACGGTTAACGAATGAGGTATCATCTTTTGAAAACAGCTCTGCAGAAAGTTGCGAAAATTGAAACCAAAATCGATTTTCTTCGTCTTTCTTCGTCTAAAAAGCTTATGAATCCCTAGATCACGAGCTCCCCGAGCTCTGATACCAATTATGAAAGCTAAAATAATCATTAGATCGTTTGAGCTAAGGTTGTTTAGACCTTTATCTAGGATAATATCAATGTTCATAAGTTATAGAAACAAAGCGGAATAAGAACAAAGATATTCAACAAGGTTTTTCATTCAAACGCTTTCCTTCAAGCCCTAATTCTAGATGATCAATTCTAGAACGGTTACAATCTAACAGGGATCAAGGTAAACCTTGATTACCTTGGGGCTACAAACACCTAGACGTCTACATTGTGAAAAACGTGTGCAACTCACGTTTTTCTTTTTCTGTGCACACTAAACAATACGTCCCATGTCCTCTTTATATGTTAGAGGATTAGGGTTACAAAGGAAATAATATAATTATAGACTAAATCTTTTAACAAATAAGACATATATTCTAAATCTTCCATCATTTTGTAGATTTTCATAAAGTCAGATTTAGTCCTTCTTGTTTTATCTCATCAAATTAATAAACCCAATCTTCTTTTTGTAACAACATCACTATTATTAAATACATTAAATTCGTCCTATTGAAATTATATTAAATAAAGGTCCTCCTTTTTAATTTCATATATATTCAAAATATAACCATTGAATGCATTATGTACAATGCTTTTAAAGCATAATTTGGACAAATATAAAATTTTCAAGTTTTAATTAGGGAGATAAAATTGCCCTTTAAATAATAAAGGAACATTAGATTAGGTAAAACAATCCGATTGAAATTCTTATATTGATTCATTAATTAAATTAAATAGTCTAGTCATTAAGTAGATCGAATAAGTTGTTCAATGTTGTATTTGCTCATTATAAGCTAATTTTTTTGGTAATCTTTATTGCTCAAACATGTACATCTAGCTTATAATTTTATCAAATCATGTCCTTTTTGATCATTTACTAACATAAGCCAAGCCAAACACTTAAGCTTATAAGCTTATTAAACATAAGCTAATCCAAAGACTAAGGGTGTGTTTGGCAGCAACTTATTATGGAGATTATGGGAGCTAAAGATTATTTATTTTAAAAATAAGCTCTCATCTAAAAAGTAGTCTCGTTTGGCTGCGCAAGATTATTGAAACTTTAGCAAAATAATCTCCCAAAAAAAAAAAGCTACTCATAGGAACTTTTCAGAAAATCATGGAGATTATAATTTGTAAATTTACCAAGATACCCTTCCTAATTAATTATTATATTAAATTTTACACGAGTAACTGCATGAATTGTTATATTTTACCGTCATCACATGAACATCCAATAACTACTGCACTGAAATAATCATGTTTTGTTTCTTATGATGATAACTTTCTTGACTATGAACTTTATTGGTAAGAGACAAAAGAATAGGAATTAACTTATTCGTTTCTAATACTTTCTTGAGCATGTACATTAAATTACACCACTTATGTCTATATATGAGCTCAGTGTGCGTAGCTAGGATTTTATTTGGGCATCAGGTACACTTTAGCCTAAGAATAACACATTTTACAAGATGCTTGAAGGAGGAAGTGGTTAATCAAGCAATGCTACATATTTAACATCATTTTAACGTTGCTACTTCAATATGGAATGCGCATCGTGGATGATAATTTAACATCATTTTAACGTTGTTTCTATTTTTACATGGATTTTCATGCAATGCTACATATTTATGAATTATATCAATAATTTTATTTACTATTCTTATTCATATTGGGTTTATTATTTGTATGTCCAATTACGTCATTTTACAATTTTAATCTACAATTACAGCTAGTTTGCCAAACACTACTACAAAAAAAAAGGCTACATTTTTAATCTTTTTCAGCACCAGCACCAGCACCAGCACCAGCACCAGCACTTTTTGCCAAAAGCTAATCCACACCCTAAGCATAAGCTTATAAACTCATGATATATAAGCTATAAGCTCTTTATATAACAAATTTTAGAAAGATTGTAAAACAGAGGGACGCTTTTTGCAATTTACTTTCTGTGTTTGTTGAATCACACTTTGTCAAAAACAAACCGGGCAATCTATAGAAAGAAAGCAGTTGACCAGAAGAAGAAGAAATGGCCCTTAACCCTAATATAAACGGTGGTAACGGGATGCCCGTCCCATTCCTGAACGAGATGTTCGTCTTAATTCGAGACGGTGTCGAATTTCAGGTCGACAAGATCCCCGGCGGGTCAGTTTTACAATTCCATTTTTTCCTTTAATTAATTATACCCAAAAATATCCTTATACATACATACCATCTGTTTTGTTTTATAGGGCCATCGCAGGAATTAAAGGGAAAATATATTTGTCAAATGTTCGCATGGTTTTTGTTGCTGATAAACCTACCCAAACTTTTCTTGCTTTTGACATGCCTTTGGTCTGTCACTCACACCTTCACACTTATATATTATTATTTTTTAAGGGGGTGTTTGTTTAGTCTTATTTATGGGCTTATGAGCTTATCTGTTTTCGGCTTATATCTCATAAGCTCCATTTCTTTGGCTAATTTCAAAACTTTGGGCGTATATAAGTTTAATAAACTTATATAATAAGTCCCAAAATAAGCCAAAGAAATGGAGCTTATGAAACATAAACCGAAAACAGATATGCTCGTAAGCCCATAATAAGCTTAGACAAACACCCGCCAAGGCATATTATGTGACAGTTATATTAGGAACAAGCAAGTGAATTCATTTTTTGGGCACATATTTGCCTAAAGCATCCATAACCCTTTGTATAATATGCTTAGCATTTTCGACCTATGAATAATGGGTCGATTGGGATTTCAATTACAAAGAATATGAGAGTTACATGTTTTGACATGTTCATTACTACTACTAAATAAGCCATTTTCTTGCAGCTTTATGTGCATGGAGAGAAATTTAACCAACCGATTTTTCATTGCAACAATATATCTGGACTTGTGGAGCCTGTAAGTAGTACTACAAGTTAATGAATGTGATGTTCTCAGCTGTTCAAAATTGTATTTGCTGAGTTGTCCAACTTTAGGTAGTCCCAGATGACGAGAATAGGGCATTATACTCGACTCACTCTTTCAAGATTTTGTTCAAAGAAGGTGGTTGTGGAACATTTGTGCCCTTGTTTTTCAACTTGATCAAATCTGTGAGACAATATAATCAACAATTTGGTGAGCCCCGCGCTGCTGATCCTTTACGAGCAGCAGAGACTCCAGTTGATGAAATGATGAGATGCGCGTAAGTAACATTTGGTTCTAATTGATTAGAGGTTGCGATTTTGACCCATTTACTTATCATTGGGTCAATTCCGGTTCAGTTTTCTACCTCTTGATGGGTCGAGCAGGTTAAATCGAAAGAACTAAATGAAAAGGAAAGTCACCCAAAGTGTATAAAGTCTCTAGAATCATTTTAGTATTATAAAAATTGGCTTACTATTGACATAAATAATTATATGATCATTTTTTACACGAACTATGCATAAAACCGAAGTTACCCTTTTCAAGCCATACCCACAGTTAGTTGTTTCTGCCTAAACCTGTATTGAGTCGTTACCACCCTACCCACTTATTTCGGACAGTCAAAACAAGAGATGCAACTAAAAGGTTGATGAGTAAAATTAGTTGAATGTTTATATTTAACGCATACAAACCACCTAAATGGCTTTATTAATAAGGTTGATTTTTTTTTTGAACGGCAAATGTTATTAATAAGGTTGATTATTCTTGTGCTAACATCCTTTTTTTATCATCTTTAGCGTGATACTTATTTGCATGTAAAAAGTGGTTCTGGGTCAATTCAATACCACCTGTTTGGGTTCACTCTACATGATATAATGTTATCTCTTAAACTTGCTTATGACGTTTCTGAATCAACTTCACTATTGAAATACATATGTTAACGCCCTAATCATTTGAGCAGATATGTGGATCCCAATGATCCAACAAGGATCTTTCTGCAGCAGCCAAATTCAGAATCAGGACTGAGACGTCGTACTTATCATCCTCAACCTGAACAATCTTAATCCCGGAACTTCATTGATCTAAAACATAATGGGATGTCGTCAGGTTCAAATACATCTCTGCTCTGAATGTATCTCCTCATTTACTTGCTTTATAGTTACTTTGTGAAAAAGTTTGTGTAGAGATCTTTATAACTTGGTATGCTACTGGATGTGTTGTGTGATAACTTTAGACTTTGCTGATGCTGGAATATCATGTCTATTTAGTATTATTTACTAAAAACGCTATATATTGTGAGATAACTTACTTTTGGTCACCGCCTCATCTCTCATTAACAAACATACAGTTAATCTTGTACAGTAGCTTTTAGTATAGCTGGTCTTGGTGCGGGTTAGGGGTGTAAACGAGTCGAGATTTTGTCAAGTAACTCGAACTCGTTCGAGCCGAGCTTTATTGAGCCTCAAGCTCTAGCTCGAGCACATAAAATGAACTCGAAGTATTTAACAAGTCGAGCTCGAGCTTATATAGGTTTGACCCAAGTTATGATCGGCTTTTAAGGGATATATATGTTAATACCGCTGAGAGAGAAGCCAAATGTGAAATTTAAATGAAGACTAGCTTATAACCCGTGTTCACCAGGCAGCATCGAGTAAACATTTAAAGTTGAATGACAAAAATGTATTTAGAATATACTTGCAAGTATTACAATAGAGTAGATTAGGAAAAAATTGCACAAACAATTGTTAACATTGGAGTTACAAAATACAGATTTCAAACTACTTTCTGATAAAAAGAAAAAAAAACAGAGTGACACAATCAACAACTTCCTTAAGCACACCCAACCCCAGACCCAGACGCTACATATCCTCCAAGCTTCTTTGAAAGACCAGAAACATTAAGAGCAAAGAAACTATAAAATTTTGTCAAATGGTTGTCCTTTTTTAAAGCAGCTTCAATCCATAACCATTCACACATGTAAAAGCTGTTAGCAGCAACCCTACCTGTTCTATAGCATTCCACACGCCCATCCAAAACCATAAACCACACTTATGCCATATTATGCTTCACCCATCTAAATCATTTGCATCATCACTTTATCGATCCGTATGCCATTCTTATGCCATATTATGCTTCACCCATCTAAATCATTTGCATCATCACTTTATCGATCCGTATGATTCTAAATCAAAACTACACCGATATCTTCTGCCACCAAAAATAGATTCATCCAATCCCAATATTAACTATGTCAACATCAATTTATCAACACAAATAATGAGAATAGGTACTTGAAAAGCTTCAAATGGTTCGGAGTACCTGCAATAGATTTATCATTTTGCAAGCATAAGTGTAAAGAGGACAGTAATCAATCAAAGCTAAGAAAGTCAAGTATCACATGAATGTCCACATGTAGTTATGAAATCCTTTTTTACGACAAATATTGCTACTTTAGCCATGTCTTCTCAGTTTGTTATATATGTGTCGTTAACTATCACATGTAGGGTATGTTTGGCACGGAGCGGTGTGGAGCATTTTGGAGCGGTCAGCGGTGAGCAATGAGCATTTTGATTTTTAGTAGTCGTTTGGCAAAAGAGCGGTGAGCTTTGCTATTTTTTAGGAATGCTCATTTTTCCAATACTTCTTTGAGAAGTTGTAAGCGGTGAGCAGTGAGTTGTGGCTACTGCCCACAGCTACCGCTAACAGCTCACTGCTACTGCCCACTGCTACTGCTCACCGCTACTTTTGACAAACACACCCGTAGTCTATTCTTTCAATGTTAACTATCACATGGATGTCCACATGTAGTTATGAAATCCTTTTTTACGACAAATATTGCTACTTTAGCCATGTCTTCTCAGTTTGTTATATATGTTTCGTTACTTTTAATGATTAAATCACTGGTTTTAATTACATACTACAGAAAAAGTCAAAACAAAAAAGAAGCAAAGTAAAATGGGTAAAATAAGAACATAAATGAATATTACTCCCACTACATTGGATCATGAATAATGTAAATTTTTTAAAAATTTAGAGCCAAGAGGGAGTGAAATAGTGAATATAGTTATCAGCTAAATTAATCAAATACTTTGAAATTACAAACCCAAATACCAAGCTGATAATTAATGACCATTAATGACAAATCACATACCAACATGTTTAGAAGTAGATACATACTAAAAATTTAGTAATCAACCCTACAACACTCGTAGTTATGAATCCAAATTACACACATCATATCAAAATCACAAAAGGAAACAAATAGTAATAAAAACGACCAGATCCATAAATCCTATGAACAATAGCATCGAAACAAATATACTTGAAACCGATTCAATTTATCATCAATGTTAGTAAACTTGTATCTTTATAAATATAGAAAACCTTGTTCAAAGACACGAAAAGTCTCTTTCGTAACTGCTTTTGGAGCGGCAACGGAACTAATATAGAAATAATCGCAACTAAAATCATAACTATCAACAATAATCGAGAAATAAACACTAAATAGTGAATAGATAAGGGTATGGATCGGTTATAGAAATAAACACTAAATAGTGAATAGAAAAGGGTATGGATCGGTTATACAAATAGTTGGAACCTTCAAGATACCAATGGCTTTATTTTAGAGCATATGAAGACGAACATGAAGAATGCCAACAAGGAGTAGCAGGCATATACTCTGTATAATTTTGATATGTGAAGAGAAGATTCAAAATGAAACTTTTCGAAATTACAAACACAAAACATAGAAATTTAAGTTTTTTAATAATTAGAAAAATAATATTAAAATCAATTTAAATTGAGATGGCAATTGATCATCTAATTGAATTGCTTCATAGCTGAAACTTCTGTTTAATATTATGTATAGACAGATTACTACAAGTATATTTTACAATACAACACTGATAGTACAATCTATAAAAATGATGGATAAACGACGGACGTAACAAAAAAATGTATAATCTTTACAAACTTTCTCTATCTCATTTGGAAGTTCAAAGCCCTCAGAAAAATGGCGTAAAGGAAGGCAAAGAAGACGCAAAATCCAACCAGAACAGCAGCAACCGGACCCATGAAATCCATTTCAAAACCAAAGTAATCATTGATATACCAGTTCATGGCCGGGTCAGTTGACATCCCAGGCACACTGATTGGAGTATCTATATCGTGATACTGTGAAACAATGCATCCGTACACGGTCCATGCCATGGGACAGATCCAGTAGTACCAAATCCACCATCCCGGAATTTTCTAAAATTTAAGAGAAACCAACAACAAGTTAGCTTGAGCTTCTATGGATTGATTTTCTAAAAAACAGGAAAACAAAAATAGGTGACTTACGGGTTGTGGGATATAAAATCCTGAGAATATATTGAATAGCAGGTAGAACCCGCCTGCGAAAATGGCTGCTATTTGGTCATTTGGTGTGATGGAGACAGTCATCATTCCGAAGTATGTGAAGTACAGGAATGAAAAAAAGTTGATGAAGAAAAGCCAGAAGAACTTGGCGGCTGTCCATTCGAATGACACCATGGCGTACACAATGACACTGTAATATGTGCATTGAGCAAATACGTATGGTATCTCTACAAACACCTGAATGAATAAAAAGAAAATGTAAAAAACACTTATAATAATCATAAAGTTAATATGTCTGCATTTGTGAATAACACAGTGTTGAGAGTGTGACCTGTGCCATGGCATAAGGTAATGATGAGTACATCCCGGCTGCTCTTTCACGGTAGAATACGGTTCTTTCTGTCGCGACAACTGGCTGGACTGTCTGGCAATTGTTCAAACCAACGAAAAATATAGCAGAGTACATGGCCCCAATGACAATGGTCAAATCACTGCTGCTCCCCCTGAAATTGTTAAATCAAGTATGCGTCAGAGGGCTAACTTCAGAAACTCGATAACCATGATTTTTCTATATAATAACATAATCATACACTCACTTGTCATTTCCAATCTTCCAAAATATGCTCCCAACCATGAGTGCACAAAGCAAGGTGAAGGTAAAACGGACAAGGTTATAGTCGGGATTTCTCCAATAAGCCCACCAAAACTTCCACAGGCAAGATGTGAATTGACCCCACGCAGACTGCGCATATTGTGTGTCAAAGTGAATGTCGACAGCTCCTGCAGGCGGTACACTTAACTCCTTCACCAAAGCCTTGTTTCTTCTGTATTATTCATATGCATACACACATTTAGTAACTGCTGATATATTTTTCTTTATTTATTCAATCACTGGTTTTTAATAACCAAGATTTATAGGACTTACTGATGCAAAGCCGAATTACTGAAAATCTCAGCAAAATCAACACCAAGCCGCATCTCTGCAGCACCAGAGCTGACTTCCAACATCCATGTTGCTGGATTGTATTTTTGGGGAATCTTAGGAACCCCATCAACAGCCTAATCACATGATTAATAAAACCGCTTATTAATCTCAGTTTTAAGTCAAAAATTTCAGATTCTAGTTTATTATGTATTATACATGTCATTGACCAAATACCTCAAAGTAGTCGATGATCGATTGAGAATGCCTGCCTAGTGGTCCTGCATAGATCACTTGTCCTCCTCTTTTCATTAGTAGTAGCTCGTCAAATGCTTCAAAAATATCAATGCTAGGTTGATGGATGGTGCAAACCACGGTTCTTCCTGTATCCACCGTGTTTCTCACAGCCCTCATGACAATGGCTGCTGCTCTTGCATCAAGCCCAGAAGTCGGTTCATCCATGAAAATGATTGAAGGGTTAGCAACAAGCTCGACCGCAATTGTCAACCTCTTCCTCTGTTCTGTTGACAATCCCGTAACCCCTGGAAGTCCTACGATTGCATCCTTGATATTTTCTAGTTCAACTAGCTCCATCACTTGTTGCACAAATAACTGAAATTAGATCGTAAATGGAATTAGTTATCACTACCTCTTTTTTTTTTTTTTTTTTTTTTTTTTTTTTTAAATATTGTATTTAATAGATTGTAATCTTGATCCATTACCATTTTCTCTTCCTTGCTGACTTCTTTTGGGAGACGGAGGAAAGCGGAGTAGATCAAAGATTCATGAATAGTGATTGTGGGAGAGTGGATATCAGTTTGCTCACAATATCCTGAAATTCTTGCAAATGTGTCTTGGACCTTTGGGAATCCTGATATTCTAATATCTCCTTCGATATAACCGCCCGTCTTTCTTCCTGCTAAAACGTCCATCAATGTTGTTTTACCAGCCCCACTGACTCCCATCAATGCCGTTAGGACTCCAGGTCTGAATGTAGCCGTTACATCTCGAAGTAATTGCAACCTATTTTCTGTGACCCCTTGTTCTCTCATTTCCTATTTAATAAACCAATAATCATAAATTTCACGGAAAACGTTTCCTCTGAAACTCAAGTTAGTAAAAAGAAGGGAACTTACACCAGGCATGTCAACGAAATAATTCATGTTGTCAAAAGACATGGCGAGTGGAGTAAATGGAAGAACCATTCCCTTTTTAGCAGCACCATTGGCATCAGCAGTTGGTTTTATTTGTTGCATTTCGTTATTTCCGTCACCATGACCCCGAGCGGCCGCAGCTTCTTCCTTAGAGATAATTGCTTGTGGTTTTCCAGGGGCTATAAGTAATTAACAAAAGAATAAGAAAAGGCTATTAGTACGTTACTGACAAAAATATAAGTTTAAAATTCCCTGAAACTTACCTTCTAAATACGTGAGAGCCACAGTGAAGAGGATATTGAAGAGAAGTGCAAAACCAAGAAGAGCAGCTGCACCGATCCAATATGAGCTTTCTGACGTTGGGACATCCAGGCTCTTTAGCACAGCGAAGCCCAAGCTAGTTGAATTGTCGAAGCTCTGCCAAAAAGTAACTCGCATATCAAAAAAATTTCTTTAAATTATTATGGAGATTTTAGTTAAGAATCTAATGACTTACTCTTTTGCTGGTCCACCTATCGGAAAGGAACTCATTGATGGTGATTGATTTGAAGATATAAGACAAGGGTGATAGCCAATAAGCCCACTCCCACCAGTTTGGAATTTGTGTTTTAGGTAGAATGAAACCGCCCAACAGAAATATAAGTATTAGCACAGCAGATCCTCCAGTGTTTGCCATGTTATTTGTCTTACAAACTCCTGCAATCAACCTAAACAGTCCACCTGCCAAAAGCTGGATGAGAAACACCAACAGGAGGTGCTTGAAGAACCTGTTACATCATGCATATTTTTATTAGCATACATCGTTGGAAATTCAAATAAAAAGAAGAAGAAGAAAAAGTTACCTGCTAGCCTCGGGGGCAAGGTCAGCGCCCCAGTATAGAATAACAGTCCACATAACACTCTCCACCATGGATATGGGGATACGGAGCAAGAAGGTTGGAATTGTGAACGCCCATGCAGGGTGGAACAAGAGATCCCTTTGCTTGTAAACCACAGGAAGCCTCTGGACAGTGAGGGAAAGATCCGCAAACCCATTAAACATGTTAATGAGCATACTGTTCAAAAGCGTTCCTACATAGATGGCACCATCGATTTGATTCCGCTGATGCTGCCTGGGCTTTAAGTACAAAGTAGTGCACACAAATGCCATAAACATGATTTGAAAACTCTTGAAAACAAATATGGGAGCATTTCTCTTCATTAGTAGCCATTCCTTATCCCATGAGGCCTTAAGGAGCTCCATTTTGGGAACTAAGAACTTCTTCGTCACTAAAGCAGCTTTGTGGCTTTGGCTCTTGTCATATGGGACTGACAACTCGTGTTGAAGCTTCTCACCCACATGAAAACTCTTGAACCGCTGAGCAAATTCACTTACCGGGACATATCTATATGGTCTGTTTCTATCTGCCCAGTATTGCTCTTGGTCCTTTTTAGATGTAACCTATCATCAAGATACAGAAAATTAAGTAATTTGTAATCCAAATTAGCAGCTTGAAAATAAAGATTTGAAGATTGCAGTTTCTACCTCTTGCAAGAAGTCAGCGGTACCCTTTCTCTCTGGACACTTAAATCCGCAACTCTCAAAGAACTCAACAATATGTTCTCGTGGCCCCTGATACACAATCTGACCCTCTGATAACAGGACGATGTCATCAAAGAGATCAAATGTCTCAGGAGCAGGTTGTAGTAAAGACATGAAGATTGTTGACTCAGTGAAGCGAGCAACTTGCTGCATGCACTTGACTATCTGAAACGTAGTGGAGCTGTCAAGACCTGTTGATATTTCATCCATAAACAGAGTTTTTGCTGGTCCGACAAGCATCTCTCCTGTGGTCACACGCTTCTTTTGTCCTCCAGAGATACCTCGTCTCATCGCATCTCCAACAAAGGTGTCACGGCAGACATCAAGACCCAATATCTGTTTGGTTTCACAAACATATTATTATTTTGAATTAGGCAACAAATAGATTGAAGCTTGAAATAGCGCTACTTACTCTAAGAGTGTAGTAAGTAATCAAACTGCTGTCATCTCCTTCGATGGCAGTTGCCTTCATGAAAAGATCGACTTCAGCCTGTGGAAAGATTCCTGCTTCCTTCTCTCTTTTTGCAAGCTCCTGGAGCATTTCTGTATTTCCATTGTTCAGTTAATTATATATCAGACTTTTTTTTTAAGGTTTTAATACATAAGCGTTTCCTGAGTGAACTCAAGTTACCTAAACGAGATCCGACTCCTTGACATCTTGCTGAGAAATCAAGGGTTTCCTTGACAGTCATTTCTCCAACATGAATATCATTCTGGCTAATGTAGGCTGCTGTCCTTCTAGGTTCAAATTCATTTAACCCATGACCGTTGTACGTTACCTCACCATCTACACTTAGGCTGGGATCTAGCCTTCCAGCCAGAGCCAACAAAAGCGATGTCTTACCAGAAGATGGTGGCCCCAACAGAAGTGCCATCCTGTAACATCACAAATCCACTATCATTTACAACCATCTCCAAAGTCCAAATTAATAACATTCGACCTATATAGTAGAACCCTTACAATCCACCAAAGGTGACATCTTTCACAAACATAATTGGAGCGATAATAATTCAATATATGATTCCATATATAATTTTTTGAATCTCGATGTTGATTATTAAGGAGAGTCATTGGGTTTGCTTTTGAGTACTGCTTATTGTGTTTTGATAAAATCTTATTAGAATTTTTTAGTGAAATAAGCAAATTTCAAGTTCCTTATTCCAAACTCCTTATTTAAAAATAAAAAGCAGATAACGAGTTTCCATAAGCAATCTCAAACACCACTTCATATGTTAGACAATTCCCAACTCTGTCGCTACCCAAACGCCAACCATTTTCACATAGTCTTAATTAAACGAGCAAGATAACGCGTAAAAATAGTTAATGAAGGATTAAAAGTACAATATATTCTAAGATATATACCTTCCTGGTTTGAGAATCCCGGATGCATCTTTAAGAATGTGAAGTTTCGCTTTCTCGGAGAAACTGATACCCAACTTAGCTAGAAGTCCTTCAACAATATTTCTAGCAGTATTTGTCAGCGTTGGAAGCGCTCGTTCTCCAACGTGACAATCAACTTCCACCGACAGATTTTTAAACCGAACTTCCACCGTTGGTAGGGAGATTCCAACCCTGATATTAACCAACACAACATTCTCAATAATTGCAAACTTTTAATGCAAGGTCATGTCTATATCAGATTTGTACTAGCCAAACCTTTTCATTTATTTCTCATAACAACTTTTTCTGAGTCATGAAACATAGCAAACAAAGAGTGCTCTTAAATATTTTTATATACACCAAGATTTGTGAACTAATTGAAACTATAATTCTAAGACTACCTAAAATCGTTATCAGATGGGCTAGATACTAAATATTATGAAGCTATAAATCTCACTAATCTTAACAAGTTTAATGATGTTGATTCATATTTTTAGACTTATAAGTATCAAGTTTAAAAACTAAATATTCCAAAATACTGTGATACTAAATAATCCTTGGCTCTAAGTGAGCTAAACAGAAAAAGAGTAAAACGATTAAAATAGTAACATTTAACAATTTTTCATAACTTTTGTAAAGCTGATTCGTGACGTTATAAATAAGCATTGGTCAGTTTTAATTTTGAGCTAGATCAAAAAACAAGAGAAAACATAATGAAGACTTACTTATCAACTCGATCTTTAAACTTCCTCAAAAAAATCTCGTTATCTTCTTCAGCAACTTGAAATATCTTATCAATGAAGGCTTGTCTAGCATGAGGATCAAGCTCCCTAACATCAACAAGCATCTGTTCAGTAGGCATAGGCTGCTGTTGATCAGCAGTTATATACGACTTAAAAATCGTTGTACGTAAGCGATTATACGTTGGAAGTTTCTCCAACGCAGCCCATCTTAACGCCTCTTCGTCCTCCATGGAATGACGGCTGCTACGGCCGTCATGACTACCACCGCCGCCAATAGAGAACGCATCGTCCATGCGCCAGCTACTAGCGGCGCGACTAATGCTTTTACTTATGCTATGTCCTATGCTTTGTCGCATGCTCATTTTTCGTTCTTCCTCCATGGTTGAAAGATTGAACTTGTTTTGAAAAATGAGTTAGTGTATCATTTATATAGATATAGTTAGTGTTGCGTGGAATGTAACTTGAAATATGGTTCGAGGAACCTTCGAATGGACCCGGGTTTTTTGAATTGTATGTGTTCTTTCTAGTTAAGATGATGAGATATTTGTGGAAATTTAGTATATATGACGTACAAATATTGAAGAATGTTTCTCACATGTTACAATCAATGATTTTTGGCGTCAAAGTTGATAGGCGTCAAAGTTGACCATTGAACTTTGTTAACTTCTCATATCTTTCTTTTTGGTCAATTTTCTTCGGTACTTTTTAGGTGTGTTTGGCAAAAATTGTTGGTCCTTATATTAATGTCCAAGATTGTAGGTAACAAGATGGTAAAAGTTGTGAATCTAGTTTTTTTACTCCCCTCTTTAATTTTAGGCTCTATTACTGGAAACCCCCTATTATGTGGGAGCCGCCTACTTTTAATGAAATGTATAATCCGATAAAGCAGACGATATAAACGGCGATAGCAGGGCAAAAAGTCAACACCCCCTAAGGGGGGTTAGGATAAGATGGGCCTAATTTTATTGTTACAATTTCGATGTGTCAAGTTGATGTCGGTATAAAGAGTTTGGTGATGTCGGTATAAAGAGTTTGGTGACAGTCATTTTTGGCTCGTATCTAATGTCTATCTTATTCGTTCTTCCTTCACATAATCAAAAGGGTTAATACCTTTTACAGGCACTATATTATGCGTTGGTGTTCACTTTAGTCATTGTACTATTTTTATGTTCGCCAAAATGATTACACTCACAAAACCAACAATTTGAGTCACTGTACTATGCGTTTATGTTAACCAAGATCATTACACTAACGAAATCAACCATTTTAGGGAGTGTTTGTCCAAGCTTATTTTTCTTTTCTTTTTTTGCGTGCTAGAGTTGGAGCTAAAGTTAGGAATGTAGCTGGAGCTTATAAGATAGAAGCTTGAGTTTACTTTTTTTATAAAGTTGTTTGGGGAATTAGTTAGATCTGAAGCTTATTACTGTAAAATCATCAAAAAATTTATCAAATTAAATTCACATATATTTCAAGCTTTTCCGTGTTAATCTATTATATTCTTAAATGTATTTAAGTAATTTGACTAACTATAAGCCGCCCCTTATAATCTCTCATAATATATACTACATATAAAATATGAATGACTCTCTCTCCTCTTGGTCTTAAAATTAAGACTTACAAGCTATAATGCTTATTGTACAATACACAAAACACTATTAATGATCTTTCTCATCAATCTTAATTTTAAGACTTACAAGTCTTAAAGCTTAATATACAAAATACAAAGCACTATTAATTTGGTCAAGATATTTAATGTAGTCAATTAATTAATTGGTCAATAAATACAATTAATTTAGTTATTAAAACACCCTTTACATAAGAAATACAAATTATCAAGCATATTGTACAACCAACTTAAACACAATTCCTACATTAAATGTTACTAATACAAATAATAAAGCACATTATACAAATATTCAAGCACGAACGGGCAACGGGCTAGAGCCCGAACGGGCATGGGCCAAACGGTTGAGAACCCGAACGGACACGGGTCAAACGGGCACGAGCCAAACGGGCACGGGCCAAACGGGCTAAAACCCGAACGGACACGGGCCAAACGGGCACGGGCTAAACGGGCACTGGCCAAACGGGCTCATGTTATACGAATGAGTTTAAAAAAGACCCAAAAAGACGACATAAATTCCTTAGTTAAGGAGTTAAAATACGTCACATGAAATTCTTGATATCCGTAAATTTATTATTAAAAAGAACATAATAAACTAAAATACATGATTCACCGAAAAATATTATTTCATTGTACCCGCCGTCGCAACGTGCGGGTACCCTGCTAGTGGATTATTACGTAAGGGCTAATAGTTAGTCAAATTACTAAGGAATTATAAGGGCTAATAGTTAGTCAATTATTACTAAAATACCCTTCAAATTAAATATAATAGATTATCACGTAAAAACTAAAAATATATATGAATTCAATTTGATATATTTTTATGTAATTTTATCAATAATAAGCTTCAGCTTTAACTAATTTACCAAACTGATTTATGAAAATATAACGCAAGCTTCAAGCTTATAATATAAGTTGTAAGCTTGAATTTACTTTTTCATAAATTTGTTTGGCGAATTAGTTAGAACGGGAGCTTATTATTGTAAAATAACCTAAAAATTCATCAAATTAAATTCACATATATTTCAAGCTTTTTCGTGTTAATCTATTATATGGTATTTAAGTAATTTGACTAACTATAAGCCCTATAATCTCCCATAATGGATTATTACGTAAGGGCTAATAGTTAGTCAAATTACTAAGGAATTATAAGGGCTAATAGTTAGTCAAATTATTACTAAAATACCCTTCAAAATATAATGGATTTAGGGGTGTTCAAAAAACCCCAGAAACCAACAAACCGAGCCTAACCGCTCAATCCGAAACCAAAAAAACCCGAAACCGAAGAAATCGAAACCGTAAAAACTGAAACAGGAAAAACATTTTTATCACGGTTCGGTTTCGGTTTTTATTTTTTAGATTTTCGTGGTTAACCGAGCCGTATATAATATACATAATGGTTTTTAACTAAATACTTAAATAATTGTACAAGTATTGATTATATTATGGGTTAAATACCTAAAATACCAACGAACTTTCCAAAATTTCCAAATACGAGTAATGTACTCTTTAAAATACCATTATCACCATCCAAACTTGTTGGTACCAGTAAATATCACCAACATACTCATATGATTTTCCATAAAGTCCAAAATAAATTTTTGTGGTTTGTCCATTATCCCGCTTTACATCCATGTGGGTTTTTTTTGGCACACAAACATCCCTCTGTTAGTAAAGTTAGCCACCACACATCCCTCCGTTAGTAAAATCAGTCAATAAGTACTAATGGTGCAAATTATTTCTCCGTTATCTCCTAACACAAGCGAAAATATGTGCATCGAAAGTCCTCCGTTATCACCACCATACATCTCCTAACCGATTTACGTTTTCGTCCGTTTTTCTTACGTTTTTATCCGTTTTCATTTGTTTTTATACGTTTTGGTTCGTTCTACTTATGTTTTTATTTGTTTCCATATGTTTTTATACGTTTTTATATGTTTTCGTCCATTTTTATACGTTTATTACGTTTTTATCCGTTTTTCTTACGTTTTCATACATTTTTATCCGTTTTTACACGATTTCTTACATTTTCATATGTTTTCATCCGTTTTATACATTTTCGTCTGTTTTTGTACGTTTTCATACGTTTTTATCCGTTTTATTTCTTTTTTATACATTTACTTACGTTTTCTTACCTTTTCTTACCTTTTAATACGTTTTTATCCGTTTTCGTCCATTTTTATACGTTGTCGTCTGTTTTTCTTACGTGTTCATACATTTTATCCATTTTTATAAAACATATGTAAACGTAAGAAGACAAGTAAAAATGGACGAAAACATATAAAAACGTTTGTAAACGTATAAACAGATGAAAACGTATAAAAACTAATAAAAATGCATGAAAACGTAAGAAAAACTGACAAAAACGTATAAAAACAGACAAAAACATATGAAAACGTATAAAACAGACGAAAACGCATAAAAACGGATGAAAACGTAAGAAAACGTAAGAAAACGTATAAAAACGGACGAAAATGTATAAAAACAAATGAAAGTGTATAAAACGGATGAAAACGTATAAAAACGGATGAAAAGGAGTAAAAAACGTAAGAAAAACGAACGAAAACGTATAAAAACGGAAGAAAACAGATACAAATGTAAGAAAACGGACGAAAACGCATAAAAACGTATAAAATCGTAAATCGGTTAGGAGATGTGTGGTGGTAATAAAAGAGGACTAACGATGAAAATATTTTTGAGTATATTACCCATATTTGAAATTTTAGAAAAGTACGTTGGTAATATTAGTTTGTACCCCAACTAAAAATACAAAATAACCGGCTAACCCACTGACGTGGTGGTACGTAACCGGCTATAGCCGGTCAATTTTGAGAAAGCTGGTGGTATTTAAAAAAAATGTAAAGTTTGGTTAGTGATAATGGTATTTTAAAGAGTACATTACCAGTATTTGAAAATTTTGGAAAATACGTTGGTATTTTATGTCTTTAACCATTATATTATTGCAATACTTTTATTGTATAACAACTTTTTTGCTTCTGGTGTAAATAATTACTAAACATCTATGTATAAAAATTGATTAATTTGATCGTACCCTATAATCGTCGGATAAATATTTTTTATTAATGTATTTTGTATGTTTATTTGAATGCAATTATTGTGACGTAATAACTTTAATATGACTAAAATATATTCAACTTTTTTGAATGTTACTAAAATGACAATTTACGCTCTAGATCATGTTATTGTTCATATGGTTAAACTCAATTAAATGTCTACAATGGTTAACCGTGACCCGGCGGTTACCCACATGTCCGGTTACCCGCATAGTAGGATTCAATTACGGATAGTAAAATGAATTATCCGCCCCGCGATTGATAGTTAAAATCTTTTAACTAACCGAACCGACCCGTGAACACCCCTAAATGGATTATCACTTAAAAACCCGAAATATACATGAATTTAAGTTGATGTAATTTTATGTGATTTTAAAATAATAAGCTTCAACTTTAACTAATTCGCCAAACATATTTATGAAAATATAACGCAAGCTTCAAGCTTATGCCCCCCCCCCCCCCTCCTTATATAAGCGCATAAGCATAGTCTTATAAGGTTAATCAAACACTTCAAGGGACTTACTTTTGCTATAAGGCCTAATAAGATCATAGCATCGTATAAAAGAATATCGAAAATATGAATTTCGGCCTGTTGCTCTATTAAACCAACCTCATGTAGCTGTCGGTTCTTTAACCTTTACAGTTTATTCTCATAATGTGGTTTTGCTTTTTTTCATTGGTTTTGGTTGCCTTTAGACTTTGGTTGTATCTTCTTCTTTATTATTGTTCTTAGGCTGATCCTCGGAGCCGCTTTGTTAACAAATTTTCAAGCTAGCAAAAGGCTTGTCTCTTAGAGGGGGAGGTACGGTGGCGCCGTAGCCTCGTGCCATCCCACCAGCCGAAAACTAGCGATGGCGCACAGTTACCAGGGTGGCGCCATGGCTGCTCGCGCCATGGTGGCCAGCCCACGCCGTAGCTTTTTCAATTTTTTGTTTTTTCTTGTTTTTTGAATTTAATACCTACAAAACTCAAATTTTAACCTTTTAAAAATCCTATAAATACCCCTTATTATTTCATACTTCAATATATTATATAACATACTATTCTCTACTTCTCTCATTTTTTTCCAACCAAAATAAATCCCAACTCACCATGGATTAACAACATGTTAAACGACCCGTCGAACCAAATGACGGGCTCGTCTTCGAATCCCGCCAACAATCCGGGCTCGTCTTCAAATCCATACCCTCAAGCGCCTTATTTTCCCACCTTCCCAAACCCATATATGAATCCCGAAGAACAAATGCTATTTAGTCAATGGAAATTACAACAACAACAACAACAATATACTCAATTTACTCGACCACAACAAACAAACCAAGCCACCCCTTCCCAACCAAATTCGGACCATGCATCCTTCCATCTACGAGACGAAGACGAAGATGAAGATGAAGAAGAAGAAGAGGTGGTCCCAACCCCTACGTCGAAAAAAACGAGGACAAAGACGAAGGCGAAGAAGACAAAGACAAAGACAAAGACGAAGACGAAGAAAACCAACGAAGACGAAGAGGCGGTCCCGACCCGATCTCGAGCTTTTTGGATCCAAGAAGAGGAGTATCTTTTGGCGGAGTGTTTCATTCAAATATCCGAGGATCCAAAAACGGGTGCGGATCAACAAAGGGATACGTTTTGGTACAAAGTTCTCGACGCATACAACAAGGAAACCAAGAGGCTCAACTACACTATTCGTACCAAAAACATGTTGACGGAAAAGTGGACTCCAATAAATAAAGATGACAAGAAGTGGAATACGGTAGTGGATGAAACGGCTGTTATGAGTGGGGAGAATGATAGAGATTTTATGACCTGTTGTTACGTATTGTTTAAAAAAACAACGGGTTATGACTTTAGATACATGAGCACTTGGGACTTTTTGAAAGACAAGCACAAGTGAAAAAATCCCGACTCGACTTTGGCAAGACGTAATCGTCTTCGGGTTACGGACGAGGACCCCGAGCATTTTGGAGCAGATGCGTTGCCACGGCCAGACGGCATGTACCGGATTTCTAAGAGTCAACGTTCTTCAAACTCGACCGCTAGTTCCGGTTCAAACCCGGTAATGTTTCAAGAAATGCTGCAACAACAATACGAGTTAGACCGCAAGGCAAAGATGGATGTTCTCGAACGAGAGTCACTCGCAAGAGTTACTTTATATGAATCTCAAAAGATTGCCAAGGAGATGCGAGTGCTACAAATGGATACAAGCAAGATGGATCCGATCAACGCGACGGTTGTGAAAGCCCATAAAGCACGAATCCAGGCAAAGTATCCAACCAACGAGCACTAGGTTTTTATTTCTATGTTTATGTACTAGGTTTTTATTTTTATGCATTTTTTTTATGTAATGTGTGTTTTTTTTTTTTTTTTTTTTCTTTTTTTTTTTTTTTTTTTTAATTAATGAAGTTTATTTTAGTTACTATTGTGTATGTTTTATTTTATGTAAATAAAATAAAATAAAAATAAAAAAAATAAAAAAAAAATAAAAAAAATTGGACGACGGCACCACATTCTGGTGCCAACGGTAACGGCCAGAATGTATATCATATATTTTAATTATATACTTTTAATACTAGTTTGTTTAAACATAAACATATAAATAAACATAAACGTACATTAATGAACACATAATCGGACGTTCACGAACATAAATGAACGGACACGACCTTTGTTCATGTTCGTTCATTTAACTAAACGAACGTAAAATATTGTTCATGTTCGTTTATTTAATAAATAAACGAACTTTTTAACGAACAGTTCATGAAATGTTCACTGAACGTTCAGTTCGTTTACAGCCCTACCTATGGCACCACGGTACTCACCGCTCTTAATGGTAGCACCTATTGTGTGATAATCTACCCAATCAGATAGTTGTGGTTCAAGTCTTGTTTAATACATGTGAGATTGATTCGTGATGTAAATGATGTGAGATAGTCAAAATTGCCGTTCTAAAAAGGAAAAGAAAAAAATATTTCTCAAACTCAAAAAAATAATAATAAAATAAAAAATACAGTTTTACGTCATTTTTTCAAGGACAAAATGAGCATTAATAATTAACGAGGGAAGAAAACGTCTAGTAGTTAAGGGAGCCATGATAACAAAATTAGTAGTTTTATGAAAATAAAACGAATATAATAATTTATTGTATGAAATTAATAATTTTGTTATCAATAAATATGGAATGGATGTCCATATTAATATTACTCTATTAGTTATCTTAATTAGAGAATTGTATCATATGAAATACTTAATTTTGTCTCTTTTTTTTTTTTTTTTTTTTTTTAGGTAGAATACTCAATTTTGTAAATATATATACATGCCTCTATTGTGAGATAATAATATAATTCTTTTATGTTTCACTATTTGTTCTTGTTATTTATTATTCTGTTTTTATTAGTTTCACAACACGTACGCTCTACAAATATTTTTGGGTTTCTAAAGGTACGCTTTTAGATTTCTTTCATCGTATCCATTCAATTTACGTTACACCATCATACATTATTATTGTTATATTCTCACATGAATGTTGTTATATATTAATATAAATAATAATTCCATTCAAGCGGCGGCAAGAACGACGGTGACGTTAATAATAGATTATTAGTTTCTTTTTTTTTATAATATTGTGATTGATGCTATTCTCATATGAGTTTGATATTAACCTATAAAGAGTTCATATGACATTTATAATATATGAG
>CP139509.1:298231041-298514506 GCA_021014915.2 Artemisia tridentata subsp. tridentata | reverse complement strand
TTTGTTATACAAAGAGCTTATAAGCTTATGCTTAGTCTTTGGATTAGCTTATGTTTAATAAGCTTATAAGCTTAAGTGTTTGGCTTGGCTTATGTTAGTAAATGATAAAAAAGGACATGATTTAATAAAGGGTTAATTCTACAGATAGGTAACGAACTTTCAAAAATTTTCAATGTTAGGTAATTTACTCTCAAAAATACTATGTTAGGTAACCAAACTTTCATCTTTGTTCAAAGTTAGGTAATTTTGCCCATTGTTGCAACTGGTAACCGGTTGTAGCCGGTTACCTTTGTTTGACCTTGTGATAAAGTTAAAACAACACCCTTTTTTTATTTGACCCATACGTTTTCCAACTATACCAATTACGTTTTCCCCCCAATTTGAAGAACCCTAATTCCCAAATTTCCAGAACCCTAATTCCCAAAATTCCATAACCCTAATTCTCCAATCCATGTAATAATCAAAATGGGTAAAGGTAAACCCGACAAGAATCGTGTTTTCACAGTTAACCTAAAACACGGTGGTCTTTTTACGATTAAACCTTTTGCTTATATGAACTTCGATGAGAAGCAAATTACAGATCTTAACTTTGAAGGTATGTCATGTGTTGAACTCTTTGATGTAGTTAGGCATTTAGTGCATACTCCACTTAGTAGACTTTACTATTGCAAAGTAGGAACCCCATTAAGATTAGGCATTAAGAAAATTAAAAATGATGCTGATGTTCAGTCATTTTTAACTTGTGGTTTTGAATCAAAATGGGTAGTTGATTTGTATGCTGAACATCTTGATGAAGATGCTTTAGATGCTAGGGACAAAGCAGAAGCCATAGAAGCTGAAGAGGGAAATGAGTCTAGTGATGCTTATTGTTCTAGTGATGAGGAAGATTTAGGTGATGTAGAATTATTTCATGAAGGTGATGAAAATGTTGAAATTAAGAATGTCACTACCAAAGACCCATTTCTTAACAAATTGTGCTCTAATAGTGGTCACTTTAGAGGTTTCATTGATGAACCAGTCAATGTACATGCAATAGAAGTGTTAGAAGACCCAGATCATGTAGATGCTAAGTATAAAGCTAAGCCATATATTATTTATCCTAGACATGATCCTACACAGGATTGGGATAAAATGGAACCTATATTAGGAATGAGATTTGAGACCCATGAACAACTTAAACTTGCTTTAGCCAATTATGGGGTCCACAATGGGTATCAACTGTGGTTTGAAAGAAATGATTGGAAGCAATTGTTAGTATACTGTGGTAGGGATGTTAATGCAGGTAGATGTGCTGGGGCTGCCACTTTAAAAAAAAGATCTGAACAGAGGAACAATAAAGATGGTGAGGGTTGTTCAAAAGATGGTGAGGGTAGTTCTAAGTCACCTGCCAAGGTTCCAAAAAAGGGCAGGGTTAAAAAGAAATCTGTTAGGTCATGTGATAAGGAAAAAAATGTCTGTGGTTTTAGATTATTTGCTTCTTGGATGTCAACTGAGAATTCTTTCCAAATCAAATCCTTAAAGTCTAAACACAAATGTTCTAGGAATTACAACCTAGGTAGCTTGGTGACATACAAATGGATAGCACACCATTTTGCCAAGGAACTCATTGCAGACCCATTCATTCCTTTATTAAAGATGAAAACAGACATAAGGACAAAATATCACATTAATGTAAGCCTTGGTCAATGCCAGAGAGCTAAGCAGAGGGCATTATTTGATTATGAAGGAGGGTTGAAAGAACATTATGCAAGGTTGTGGGAGTATAGGAATGCTGTTATTGATTCTAATCCAGGCAGTACATGTAGAGTAGAAGATGAAGAAACCTCTTCAGGAAACTACTATTTTAGAAGATTTTATGTGTGTTTTAAAGGTGTGAGGGATGGTTGGTTTGCAGGGTGTAGAAAGGTAATAGGATTGGATGGGTGTTTTCTGAAACATAAATGTAAAGGTGAGTTGCTTGTAGCTATGGGTAGAGATGCCAATAATCAAATGTACCCAATAGCATGGGCTGTTGTGAAGGTGGAAAACTATGATAACTGGTGTTGGTTTTTGGGGCTGTTGTGTCAAGATCTCAACTTGCATCAGGGTAATGGTTTAACGATAATATCAGATTCTCACAAGGTATGGAAAAATATTGCAACTTATGTACTTAAATTGCAACTTATGTACTTAAATTGCAACTTATGTATTTCCATGTGCTTAAACAGGGTCTAGAAAGTGTTGTGAATGATTTCCTACCTAATGCAGAACATAGAAAGTGCACAAGACATGTCTTTGCAAACTTTAAAAGGAAGTTCAGTGGAGTGGAGCTACAAAGACTGTTTTGGCAAGCTGCTTCAACCACTTTGGAGGATAACTTCTACTCAAAAATGGAGGAAATGAAGGTCAATAATCAAGAGGCATATGATAACTTCTACTCAAAGATGGCACCTTCTGTTAGAAAAAGATTGAACTATTTGATTGATCATCAACTAAGGTAAAACTTGTTATTATTGTTATACATTTTGATTTAAAACTAACCACTACTTCATTTAAACAGATACTGGCAGGTTGTTCCTAGTGGCTTTCAAGAACTTGAAGTCAGAAATGGTAATCAAGCATATGGGGTTAACTTGTCAAGGAGAAAATGCATGTGTAGAATGTGGGAGTTGTCTGGAATACCTTGTATTCATGCTGTGGCAGCCTATGAGCACATGAATAGAGACCCTGTTGAAGGAGTACATGAATGTTATAGCCAACAAAACTGGTTTGAAGCTTACCAATTTTCTATAAGGCCTGTGTATGGTAGTAATATGTGGAAAAGAACAAGAGATCCACCACTTCTACCACCATTTATGAGAACAATGCCAGGCAGGCCAAGGAAAAAGAGGATCATAGCACCATCAGAGAATAACACACAAGTTACTAGAAGGGGAAGAATCATGACATGTACTAATTGTCAAGAAAGAGGTCACAACAAAGCTAGTTGTAAGAAAGATCATGTTCCAAAGCCACCTAAGCCCACAAGACCATCTAAGAGCACAAGCAGACCTGATTATGCAGCCCATGCTTCTGCTAGAGGTGGTGGTAGAGGATCAAGAGGTGGTGGCAGAGGATCAAGAGGTGGTGGAAGAGCTCAACAAAGGAATGTGGTAAGTTTTGTTTTTGCATGTAGAATATTGTTTTAAACTGTTAATAATTTTCTCTATTTTTGTAATTTGGTTTTAGTTTATGGAAGAGGGTGAAATTAGAAAGAACATGGAGCATGACTACATGGAGGTTTTGCTAATTGAAGAAGAAGAAAGATTAGAAAGAGAAGATAAACAAGAACAAGAACAAGAAGCTTTTGATGAAGAAGCTATGAGGTTAACATTGGAAGAAGAGAAAAGATGGAAAGAGCAACAGTTGAAGAGGGAACAAGATGAGCAAAGAGAAAAAGAAGATTGGGAAAAGCTGATGGGCTTACACCCTTCATGCTATATTGTAGACGAAGAACTGAAGAAAGGCTATGTTCCACCTTCAAACAATATGTCAGATGAAGAATCTTATGAACAAGCTTACAACAGAGCTGTGGTATCTGTTAATGAGAATGTTGAGACTCAAGAATCATTTGCACAAAACAGGGATGCAGATGAGGATATGCTTATTGAAGAAGTTGTTGATGCACCATGTGATCCTAATGAAGCTGAAGCAAAAAAGGGCAAAGCAGTTGCTATTCCTAAACCTGAGAAGAAGGGTAAAAAGAGGCAAGCTCATGATGATCCTTTGAGGATTTACCACAAGAACAGGGGTAGATCAGAGAGGATATTTGGACAAAAAATGAAAAAAACAGGACTTGGTCCAAATGGTGAAGGGTCAACACCAGATTCAGCATTCTCTGTTGATGAACCTTGAAAACAGTTTAATATTTGCATTATCAAATATGTAATCTTTTGTTTAATGGTGGATGTATTAAACTATGCACAATGGCACAGCTTTTGTCAAAGTTGAACCCAAACACTATGTGTGTGTCACCCACAACTTACAATTTGATTAATGCAAATTTTCTTTAGTTTAATTGTGTTATGCAATTTAATTTCATATTTTATTACTTCTTGTTTTATGCAGTTACCTAAACATTTGGGAACATATGCACTCACTGTTGATGGCCTGTCACATTTCCAGTTTTCATTGCAAAGATAAGAAGACATGATTTAATTTGATTTTGATTTGGGATTAGTTATGATTTTTGAAAGAATTAATTGAGTGTGTTTTGGACCGTTACAATTTAGGGTTTATGGATAAAGAGGGGAAGAAAGAGGGAAAATGGAGATATAACTGTTTATATGACGTCACATGTGGGCCCCATAAGCATAGCCAGTAATATTACCTAACTTTGAAGGTTGCACAAAGTTTGGTTACCTAACATAGTATTTTTGAGAGTAAATTACCTAACATTAGAAATTTTTGAAAATTCGTTACCTATCTGTAGAATTAACCATTTTATAAAATTATAAGCTAGATGTACATGTTTGAGCAATAAAGATTACCAAAAAAATTAGCCTATGATGAGCAAATACAACATTGAACAACTTATTCCATCTACTTAATGACTGGACTATTTAATTTAATTAATGAATCAATATAAGAATTTCAATCGGATTGTTTTACCTAATCTAACGTTCCTTTATTATTTAAAGGGCAATTTTATCTCCCCAATTAAAACTTGAAAATTTTATATTTATCCAAATTATGCTTTAAAAGCATTGTACAAAATGCATTCGATGGTTGTATTTTGAATATATATGAAATTAATGATTAAAAGAGGAGGAAATATGAAATTCTCCCTTTATTTAATATAATTTCAATAGGACGAATTTAATGTATTTAATAATAGTGATTAGAGGTGGCAAAACGGGTCGGCCGGGCACGGGCCAAACGGGCAAATGTTATACAAATCGCTTTAGAAAAGACACAAAACGACGAAATAAATTCCTCAAACGTAACACCTCATTTATATTTAAAAAATTAAATATATTATATCTATAAGTTTTTCTTTAAAAACAATTATAATGTTCTCTAATTGAGAGAAAATATATGCCCGTTTATGCCCGTTTAACTTCTAAATGGGCAATATATGCCCATTTCAAAAAAAGAAGGGGACCAAATGTGCCCAAATCTTTTAAAATTTTGCCCAATTAGCCCATTTTTTTGAGTTTGGGCATAAATTGCCACCTCTAATAGTGATGTTGTTACAAAAAGAAGCAAAGATGGAAGCGTATAGTGTATTATAAATAAAAAAGGAGTGTTAGGCTGGACACAGTCGATGACCCAAGCGACCTGGGTCACCGGCTGCTACGTCAGCTTTCTCTCTCCGGCGACCAGACATGACCAAAGTGCCACAGTCGATGACCGAAAGAGTATTTTTTTTTTTTTTTTTTTTTTTTTTTTTTTTTTTTAAATGAAACGGTTTAAGGTTGGAATGGTTTCAAACTCGGTCGAATATAAGACCGATATTGATTCTTGGATTGCTGCGACCAACGACCGACCGATGTTCCACAAAGGCAGCGGCCGATATTGATATCGGTCGGTTAAGTCGACCGACCGACTTTATCCGTTCGGTTTCGGTTTAGGTTCGGTTTTTCGATTTTCTGCACACCCCTAAAAGTTCCCCACAAAGACTACATCTGCACTTTCGAAATGATTGGACTATACCTGCGATTTTGTCAAACCATAGCGTGACAAATGGTAATTTTCACACTTTATTTTAATAATAAATATTTATTTATTATTGCTAAACCGAGCATTTCTATGCATAACTGAACGTTTTGTGTAATTCTGAGCATTTTGGGAAGCTATCCCGCATACTTTAGCTTACAGTCACTGCTGAAATTGTCTATTTTTGTCAGTAAACATAAATTATTCTATTTGTGATAGTTACTGACAAGTTTCGTATTTAACTGAGAAGCTTTCTCGCATTTACTGAAAAGCAACCCCACACGCGTACCGACACTACAGTATATATGGTAGCAGTCAAATAAATACATTTTTGAGCAAATAATAATATTTTATTATTATTCTGACGAAAACATCGATAAAAACTTTATCTTGCGTGTACATGTCCAAAAACGTCAAACCGGGACTTTACGGTAACATTTAAGCTCAAACTGACACACGATACACCACAAGACACCAAAAATTCGGATTCCCCCTCTCTCTAATCCATTTTTCCGCCAACTCAACAAAAGAACAAGAGGGGATATTTGTTTTGGCTTATTATGACCTAAGCACACTTTGTTTGTTACTTAAAACACTACACATAATGTTACTCACACACATTTCAACTCTAAAATACTTCCAACTACTTTCTCTCATCTCATCCATTCGAATTAACCATAAAATCAAGATCTACAAAATTCAAGTGAAGTTCGAGCTAATCGGGTTGTACTTTCAAGTGTTTTGGGGTAATCGGAACGTATTGTGGGTAAATTTGGTGCAATTTGAAGTCTTTCTTGGTCCTATACCTCTCGAATTTTTACACCCATTGTAAGGAAACCTCAAAACTTTTTCGCTTCTCACAACCATAGACTCCTTATACTCCATGTAATCTTCCAAACAACAAACCCACCCAGCATACTCATCCAGGCAGATAAAAACAGCAGCAAAGACAGAGGTCCAGCAACCAGTTCTAGTATTAAAACCCACATCCAAAGAAAGCATTAGATCATAAGCAAACCCATTGCAACCTCTCCAAATACTAACAACAGACCATCTTTGAAATTTACACCAGCAACAATTCCACCCTGTTACAACTATAAAGCTATCCTCAACCTTTATAACATACCAAACATAAAGCCAATTACCACTGAACATCACAAATAAACCCATATTATCCCTCTCGCAGTACCACCACAGCTTACAAAATGTAATCCTCATTAAGGAACAAAGGAACACCTTGATTTATCACTATTTATCACACTAAAATTCCACAACTGTGCAGCCCTTGAAACCTGACAGGAGTTCTTGACTTTAAGGCTCATAAGTCTAAGTCTGACCTGATCCTTTATGATACAACAAAGGCTATCAACATTTCTAACTTTGCCTTGAAAACATCTTAGATTTCTTTCTTGCCAAATGAAATAAACAGTAGCACCAATAACTAATCTTTGAATAATGCTCCATATGGATTTACCTAAAGGTCTGTCAAGCAAATAATCAATGGTTTGGTACAGATCATTGGGCACTGAGTCAAGATTCATCAGGCCTTTAAAAAACTCCCAAACTTTAGAAGAATACTGACATTCAAAGAAAAGATGGTTGTGATTATCCTGAATCAAATTGCATAAAGAGCATCTTAAGCTACCCACATCTAACCAAGAAGACAGTCTATCCTGAGTTTTAAGCTTCTTCTTAACAGCCAACCACAAAATAAAAGAATTCCTAGGAATATTTTGACTGAACCACACAACCTTATACCAGGGCACAACTGGTTTCACAGGGATAATGTCATTCCAAACAACTTTCACTGAGAAGTCACTTAATTTACCATCATTAGATTTCCAAAAGACCTTATCTTTTCTATCATGAAACAAAAGAGGAGGAGGAAGATAAATAAGGAAAGAGAACTTATCTGTTAGATTATCAGGCCAAATCCACTCCCCATTTCTAACCAAATCAGCAACCTTACAATCAATAGACAATCCAGCTTCATAGATGTCCCTCTTGGAAATAAATTGACAGAGAGGACCAAGGAAACACCAGTTATCAAACCAGGCTGAAGTTTCACACCCATCTCCAATCCTTGTGACAATATGATCTCTTAACACATCTCTGCTTTGTAAAATTTTCTTCCAACCCCAACAAACATCATTTTGAATAGGAACATCCCAAAAATTCCTCATACAAAGGGTTCTATCAGCAAGCCTGTAGGAATTAACCCATTTCACCCAAAGGGAGTCCTTCTTAGAGACAATGTTCCACACATGCTTAGACATTAAAGCAACATTCCAGTATTTCAAAGATTTTATCCCTAAACCCCCTTGAACCTTTAGCCCACACACATCATCCCATTTCACCTTTGCCTTCCCTCTTTCCAACTCCCCTTGAGACCAAATGAAACCCCTCATGAGTTTTTCAATAGACTGAGAAACATACACAGGGAGAATAAAAACTGATGACCAAAAGACTTGAATAGAACAAATCACAGACTTAATCAACTGAAGCCTTCCAGCAAAAGAAAGGCCCTTGTTCTTCCAATTATGCAGTCTAATCTTAACTTTATCAATGAGAGGATCACAATGCTTCTTGTACAACCTTGAGGAAATCAGAGGAACTCCTAAATATCTAATAGGAAGAGATCCAACTGAAAAAGGCATTATATTGAGAATTCCATTCCTGATGTGAGCAGGGACATTACCAAAGAAGACAAGACTTTTCTCCATATTAGGCACAAGACCAGGAACACTGCTAAATTCTTTAAGACTTTCTTTCAAAATTTTAACAGAATCAACATCACCATTAGAGAAGATCATCAAATCATCAGCAAAACAGAGATGAGTAAGCTTCACTTTACTGCACCTCCAATGAAACTTGAAATTACTGCTCTGCCTAATCTTTCTATTAATCATAAGAGATAAGACCTCCATGACAAGAGTAAATAGATTTGGAGATAATGGGTCACCCTGTCTAAGACCTCTCATACCCTTAAAATAGCCAACATGGTTGTGGAAAACTAGAAGGGGGATTGAATAGTTTTACGTCTTTTTAATTTTTATTATGAAAACTTTGTTTACTTTTAAAAACTTAGATTTGAATTTATGTGAACTCACTTCTTAACCAATATGAACAAATATAAGTAAATATAAGTAAGCAATGCAAGTATAAATATGAAATGAAAGATAGAGATGGAAAGATCTAACCAAGAGACAAGAGATTTATAGTGGTTCGGCTACAAGGACACCTTCCTTGCCCTACTCCACTCCCCGAGCACCTAACTCGAGAGTTCACAACACTATGTCAACAAGCTCCCTTATGGCGGAGAAAACCTTACACAACTTTAGCTTACACCGGCTTAACGACACAAAGCTAGATGTCGAGTTCTAATCGTAGCTAGAACCAATCTCACAACTTATACACGACTAAATCACACCTTCTTCTTCACAACTTCTTCACGACTTCTTCACTATGACTTCACAACTTAGCACACCCTATGTACACTTCTACTTCTTTACACCTTTACTACTTACACACCTCAACAACACAACTTCTCTACTTACACACTAACCTATCCCAAACAATTATTCACACAACAATCTAACAATAATACACAACTTATATACAAATGTATGATGACACAAACAACTTAGGTATCTAAGTTGCAATACTTCTTCTCTAGTTGTTGAAGGAGTATTCTTCTCTTGCACTTGAATGGAGGAAGCTTGGATCACTTGTAAACCAAAGCTTAAGATTATATGATCAAAGGGTTTTTGAAGATATGAAATGAGATCTATAACAGAAAGTTTTAGTGTGCAAAAGGTGAGTAAAACTCCAGGGGAAGGCTGGTATTTATAGGCAGAAAAACTGGACAGCTGGGAGCTACTGGAGCGTGGCCGGCCCCCTTAAATAGGGGGGCGGTCCCCTTAATTTTAAGGGGGCCGCCTAGCAAAATTAAGGGGGCCGCCCATGCCAGCCGTTGCCTAGTTTTGTCTTTTTGTGGGGAAGGTTTTTCTGGAACATTTTTACTAATTTTGGTTAAAAATTTGAATTCATAAATTTATAATGAATTAAACCTTTTTATTTATTACCAAAAATGTTTTTCTAAAAGATATAAAATGTTTTTGACATTTTATAAAAAATCTAGTGTTTAAGAAAATGTTCCTTTGATCATATAATGCATTAAGCATTAGTTCATTCATACCTTAAGTGATTTTAGTTGTAGAAGTGAATATTTACATCTAAGTACTTGTTTATTTTATAAGTTTATGTTTTAATGAGTTTACATTTTGTGATCATCAAAACATAGAGATATGAATAAATATTGATAATGTTTTTAGGCATTATTTATGTCAACAATCTCCCCCTTTTTGATGATTACAAAACCTAAACTCATTAAATCCAAAAGATTATTTTTGGACAAGTATTTGGTGAGTTTATATTCACTTCTCCCCCTTTTTGTAGAATCAAAAAGGTTAAGCCGACAAATTTAGACGTGAAATTTATCGGGACAAAAACTCCCCCTTGATGTTTACTCCCCCTCGTTCGAGGGCACCAAGGAGACGAGCTATGGAAATCTTGGCTGCAAAAACAAGTTAGGAGACACAAGATACATGCATAGCAAAAATATTTAGAACAACCAACTAATTTATTCATGCATTCAAGATGATCATATATACCATATGAATCATCATTACATTACATAAAATACTTAAAACATAACGATTACAACATAACTAGAAACACTAATGGTCCTCATATTGCCAAAGAGAGCGATTGGACTTGCTTGCGACACAAAAGGGTGAGGGATTTTATTTTGAGGCGGAAAGCATGTGGACGGGTTTTAGTTATGTGATGGTGAGGGAAATGGAGCGGATCCAGTGATGTTATATCGTTGTAGGGGAGGAATGGGATGAGGACGAGTGAGTAGATATTCGATCCAAGAAATATCTTCACTTAAGTAGAGAATTTGTTTTTGAAGGAAGATGCAACAAGGGCAATAGTGGGTGTGGTTTGTAACTTGATCCAAGTTAAGAGAGTGGGGTAGGCAATTTGAGTAAGGTGAGGATGGAGGTTGCCCTTTGTTGCGTTGTGTGAGGTGCATAGCAAGGAGATCACTAAGATCATGGATTTGGTTAATCTCGTCATGAAGCTTTTGCCTTTCATGAATGGGGATTTGGTTATTTGGTGGAAATGGATGGTATTGGGGTGTATGATTTGAGGAAAGGTTTGATGTTTGACCAAGGTGATGAGGGTTTTCAAGGATTCCATTGAAGTTGGTTTGATGTTTAGGGGAGTAGTTTGGAATGAATGTGGATGTTTGGCCAAAATGATAGGGTTTGTGAAATGGTTCAATGGAATGAGGTTGTGATCTTGGAGAGTAGTTGTGGATGAATGATGATGGAGGTGTTGGTTGTCTAGACGCACCATTTGTGATGGGCTTGTGGTGAGGGTGAGGTTTTCTTTTCCACCCGGGTTTTAAGGTCATCCTTGCTAGCTTTGAGGTTTTTGGTTTTGGGTTGATAGGAGAAGACATGATGGGATGATTGAATGTGGTGAGATATGGGGTTATTTATAATGGAGGATTTGTGTGGTTTAGGAATGGATAGGCTTGTTGGGTGATTAGGGCAAAATGTGTTGTGAATTTTGGGTAAGTATAGGATCAAATGGGCTAAAAAGCAGAAAAAGATTTTGTGAACCCGACCAGCAGATGGCCGGTCCCCTTAATTATGGGCGGTCCCCTTAATAATTAAGGGGGCCGCCTTATGAATTAATGGGGCCGCCCATCTGGTACCTTTCTGGGTTCCAGAAATGGGTTTTTCTGTAGAAATAGGTGAGGATGGCTATGTTTTGAGCTTCTGGTTTAGGCAAGCCCCACTCTTTGAGGCAATAGAGAAACATATTAAGCATGCATGGCATATATGTTAAACAAACAAGCAAGCAATAAGTTATGTCTAGCAATTTAGAGAATTAAGGCAATTAATCATCTAAGGCAAGGGTAATGGAGCAAAGGCACTAGAAACTAATGGGGAATAGGTGATGGAACAATTGTGAGGATATGATCAATAAGCTTGTTCTAGTGTGTGCCTATATGCAACAAATGTGGAGATGTGATTGTTTCGACTTCTAAATGCAAAAATTTCCTAAGAAACAATCCAAGGTCTCCTTGATTTGATTTTGCTCAATATATGAATATCAAAGATATATATTAGATTATATACTTTGACAATTCATGTGAGATCTTATGCATGAAAAAAATGTTTTTAGCATTATTCAACAATGTAAGGAAAATGGTTTTCATGTGTTTTCCTAGATGTGAGAATGATTTGTAGAAAATAGATTGGGTTTTGTTTATAAATATGTTTATGCAAGAAAAATATTTCCCAATCTTTTGTTTTGTGCAAAACAAATTCCAAGACTCAGATGAGGGAAAAAAAATAAAATTAATTTTACAGACAGATGGCCGGTCCCCTTAATGACAAGCCGGTCCCCTTAATAATTAAGGGGACCGCCTTTATAACATTAAGGGGTCCGCCCATCTGAAAAAAAATTGTATCAAAAATGCAGAAAATTTAGTCAATTTGTTCCATCATCCCTAGGCCTAAACGTAAGTGGTTAAAGAGTTCACGCTTAAGGGGCTTAGTGAATATGTCTGCTAAGTTATCTTCCGATGCAACCTTTTCTATAGATATGTTTCCTTTTTGAACGTTATCGCGGAGGAAGTGGTGGCGTATTTCTATATGTTTAGTTCTAGAGTGTTGAACGGGATTCTTACTTAAATCTATAGCACCTTTGTTATCACACATAATTGGGACATCATCTAACCTAATGCCATAATCTACGAGAGCTTGTTTCATCCATAGTGCTTGTTGACATGCCTTTCCAGCGCTTACATATTCGGCTTCTGTGGTAGAAATAGCAAGAGTGGTTTGCTTCTTCGAGAACCAAGATGTTAGACAACATCCCATGAACGTGCAAATTCCGCTAGTGCTTTTTCTATCCACGTAGTCTCCCGCATGATCCGAATCCGCATAGACGATGGTTTCTATGCCGGATCCCTTAGGATACCATAATCCTAAGTGTATAGTGCCTTTAATGTATCGGAAGATACGCTTAACCGCTTCTAGGTGAGAGGTTTTGGGATCCTCTTGAAAGCGAGCACAAAGGCAGACACTAAACATGATATCCGGTCTACTTGCCGTTAAGTATAGTAAACTACCTATCATTCCTCTATACTTAGTGTTTTCTACGGACTCACCCTCTTCATCTCTTGTGAGTTTTACTTCCGTAGACATCGGTGTTTTCATGGGCTTAGCGTCTTCTAATCCAAATTTCTTAAGCATTTCCTTAATGTACTTAGATTGATTAAAAAATATTCCATCTTCTAATTGTTTTATTTGTAATCCTAGGAAGAAATTAAGTTCACCCATCATACTCATCTCAAACTCATCATGCATGATTTTGGCGAATTCATCACACATATCCTGACAAGTCGATCCGAATATAATGTCGTCGACATATATTTGGACAATGATGAGATTTGGGCTCTTCTTTTTCGTGAAAAGAGTGTTATCTACCATTCCCATGGAATAATCATGTTTAATAAGAAATGCTTTTAATCGATCATACCAAGCCTTGGGAGCTTGTTTGAGTCCATATAAAGCTTTCTTGAGTTTATAAACATAATCAGGTTTTGCGAAGTCAATGAATCCTAGAGGTTGTGCCACGTATACCTCCTCATTGATAAAACCGTTAAGGAATGCACTTTTCACGTCCATTTGAAATAACTTAAAGTCTAGGGCGCATGCATAGGCAAGAAGTATCCTTATAGATTCTAATCTAGCTACGGGGGCATAAGTTTCGTCATAATCAATTCATTCCTGTTGATTATAACCTTGGGAAACTAACCTAGCTTTGTTCCTGGTAACTATTCCATTTTCATCTAACTTATTTCTATAAACCCATTTAGTTCCTATGATGGTCATGTTCATGGGATTTGGGACTAGTTCCCAAACGTCATTAGTCTTAAATTGATTTAGTTCTTCTTGCATAGCCATAACCCAACTTTTATCTTTTAATGCCTCATTTATATTTTTAGGTTCTATAGTTGATAGGAAACAAAAGAAGTTATTTTTATCTTGAGCTTGTGATCTAAGGGTTCTTTGATTTAGGTTTCCTATTATATTATCTAATGGGTGTGATTTAGATTCCTTAACATTTACAATTTCGTTATCTCCTAATGTTATATCAACATTATCATCGCCTAAGGGTTTAATTTTACTAACCTCAATAGCTTCTTCTTCAACTAGGTCATCATCTTCTAGGGGCAATGTCTTAGGTGGTGGTGGAGTTTCATCAAATGTTACATTTAAGGACTCTTCTACTTTCATAGTGTGTTTATTAAGTATTATGTATGCTTTACTATTTTGCGAATACCCTTGAAAGATTCCTTCGTACGACTTAGGATCAAACTTAGTAAGGTAATCTTTTGTATTGAGAACAAAACATTTGCTCCCGAATACCCTAAAGTAATTTAGATTAGGTTTTCTACCTCTTAATAACTCATATGGGGTTTTTCCCAAAATTCGCCTAATTGAGACTCTATTTATTATATATGTCGATGTATCTACGACGTGACACACCAAAATTTTTGTGGGATAGATTGTTCATTTAGCATTGTTCTACTCATTTCTTGTAAGGTTCGATTCTTTCTTTCTACTACCCCATTTGATTGTGGAGTGCGAGGAGCGGAGAAATTGTGAGATATCCCATTTAAATCACAATATTTTCCGAATTGAACTTCGTTATCAAATTCCCGACCATGGTCCGTCCTAATTGATACTATAGAACATCCTAATTTATTTTGAATCATTTTACTAAATATTTCAAACTTATTAAAGGCTTCGGTTTTATCACTTAAAAATCTAGTCCACGTGTATCGTGAATAGTCATCTACAATTACTAAGGTATAACGATTACCTCCGTAACTCCGCACAGCGGATGGACCAAAAAGGTCCATGTGTAATAATTCTAGGCATCTAGTAGTGGAGACTATATTCTTAGCTTTGTGACTAGCATGTGCTTGTTTTCCTATTTTACATGCATCACAAAATTGTTGGTCATATCTTAGGTTAGGCAAGTTTCTAACTAATTCTTTAGAGGCTAGGGATTGTATTTGTTGCATATTTGCGTGACCTAATCTTCTATGCCACAATGTAGAGTTTTCATCTAAGGTTGCTAGACATATTTTATCTTCCGGTTTATTTCCTAGTTTCATAATATATACGCCACCTTTCCTAATTCCTCTACCTATGACCTTTCTGTCCTTAAATATTTCGCTATCTTTACTTGTAAAAGTAACCCTACACTTATTATCACATATTTGTCCTATACTAAGCAAGTTATATGTTAAATTATCTACATGCTCAACATTTTCAATAGTTAGGGAGTCTTGAGAGATCGTACCTTTGCCAATGATTTTTCCACGAAAATTACTACCGAAAATAACATTACCTCCGTTGTATGCCTTGTAGGAAGAGAATAGCTTCCGGTTCCCCGTCATGTGCTTCGAGCATCCACTATCCTTAATCCATTCGTCGGGCTCCAAATTTATCCCTAGACATATTTCATCGGTGGCTTGAGCTACAAGGCACTTTTCGTCTTTTGCTTTGTCCGCTTCATCTTTGTCGCTATCACTCCATGTTCCACTAACAAATGCGCTTTCGTAATCATAACCCGGTGGCTTTGGACATTCGCCAATGAGATGGTTTTGGCTTCCACATTTAAAGCACTTTCTTTTCCCGTAGTTATCATTTCTATTTCTTTGAAGCGATCTTCTTTCATCTCGCGGTTGTCTCGTGAATCTTCCTCGTCTCTTGAAGAATTTCTTGAATTCTCTCACGGCCATTGCATATTCTTCGTCTTCATTATCGTCACTTGAATCGTCATCATCACTAACCTTATTTTTGACTTTTAGCGCAAGAGTTTTTATTTGATCTTTCTTACTCTTGACCGTTTCAAAGTCTCTCTTTATAATTTCTTCATGGACCTTCAAGTTGCCAATAAGTTCATCAAGCGATAGCGTCATCAAGTTCTTCGATTCTTCAATAGCCGTGACCTTCGCGCGTCATTTTGGATGCAATGCCCTAAGAAATTTCCTTACACAATTTTTGCTAGAAAAAGTCTCATCAAGTGCTTTTAAACTTGTGATGATTGTGTTAAATTTAGCAAATGCATTATCAATAGATTCCTCTTCAGGAATTGTAAATTGTTCATATTGTTGAACAAGAAGATCTATTTTGTTATCTTTGACTTGACTATTACCTTGGTGAGTGATTAGTAAAGATTCCCAAATTTCTTTTGCGGTTTGACACATAAAAATTCTTTCATATTCTTTGCGTGGTAACGCATTATAAATTACCATTTTAGCTTCATTATTTTTTGCTAGCTTCTTTTTCAAATCATCATTTTGTTTTTCAAAAGGTACAATTTCATCTATTTTAGTTAAAGGATTATTTTGAATAGGAGGAAAATCACCATAGGTAATAACATGCCAAAGATCAAGATCCTTTGATTTCACATAAGTTTCGAATCTATTTTTCCAATAAAGAAAACCATCACTTTCAAATAGTGGTGGTCTTTGCATAGATTGCCCTTCTAAATATTTTAAAGATTCCATAGATCGTTTCAAATTTTAAAATACAGTTTATTTAAAAAATCTTGTTTGACGTGGCTCTTGATACCAATTGTGGAAAACTAGAAGGGGGGTTGAATAGTTTTACGTCTTTTTAATTTTTATTATGAAAACTTTGTTTACTTTTAAAAACTTAGATTCGAATTTATGTGAACTCACTTCTTAAACAATATGAAAAAATATAAGTAAATATAAGTAAGCAATGCAAGTATAAATATGAAATGAAAGATAGAGATGGAAAGATCTAACCGAGAGACAAGAGATTTATAGTGGTTCGGCTACAAGGACACCTTCCTTGCCCTACTCCACTCCCCGAGCACCTAACTCGAGAGTTTACAACACTATGTCAACAAGCTCCCTTATGACGGAGAAAACCTTACACAACTTTAGCTTACACCGGCTTAACGACACAAAGCTAGATGTCGAGTTCTAATCGTAGCTAGAACCAATCTCACAACTTATACACGACTTAATCACACCTTCTTCTTCACGACTTCTTCACGACTTCTTCACGACTTCTTTACAACTTCTTCACTATGACTTCACAACTTAGCACACCCTATGTACACTTCTACTTCTTCACACCTTTACTACTTACACACCTCAACCACACAACTTCTCTACTTACACACTAACCTATCCCAAACAATTATTCACACAACAATCTAACAACAATACACAACTTATATACAAATGTATGATGACACAAACAACTTAGGTATCTAAGTTGCAATACTTCTTCTCTAGTTGTTGAAGGAGTATTCTTCTCTTGCACTTGAATGGAGGAAGCTTGGATCACTTGTAAACCAAAGCTTAAGATTATATGATCAAAGGGTTTTTGAAGATATGAAATGAGATCTATAACAGAAAGTTTTAGTGTGCAAAAGGTGAGTACAAATCCAGGGGAAGGCTGGTATTTATAGGCAGAAAAACTAGACAGCTGGGAGCTACTGGAGCGTGGCCGGCCCCCTTAAATAGGGGGGCGGTCCCCTTAATTTTAAGGGGGCCGCCTAGCAAAATTAAGGGGGCCGCCCATGCCAGCCGTTGCCCAATTTTGTCTTTTTGTGGGGAAGGTTTTTCTGGAACATTTTTACTAATTTTGGTTAAAAATTTGAATTCATAAATTTATAATGAATTAAACCTTTTTATTTATTACCAAAAATGTTTTTCTAAAAGATATAAAATGTTTTTGACATTTTATAAAAAATCTAGGGCATGTTTGGTAGGGTGGAATGAAAAGATGAGAATAGGGAGGAGAATGATATCCCATGTTTGTTTGACGAGAGAATGGAAACCTGAGAATATATTGTGATTCTCTTTCCCTGAATATCATTCTTCTAAAAAAGTAAAGAATAGGGAGAATGGAACATTTTAACACCTCTCATTCTCTACTATCATTCTCCATGAATTGGAGTGCAACGTCCAGGCCTTCTTTTCATGTCCTTTTTATTTTCAATCTTATTCTTCTTTAAACCTCAAAAACAATTTTATGGTTGTTCATCCTCAAAAACATTTTTTATATTCAACCAATCCATAATTTACTCCATCATTTTAGGTTTATGTTTTCAGGAAAATAAGATATGGTGATGACTTGTTCATTCAATTAACCATGTTTGTTTTAATTAAATATGCTACTATAAGTGGTGGTGATAATATGATTTTTGTTATCAAAGTTAACTTGATGATCCAACTATTCAAATGTTCGTAATGGGTGTACAAGAATTTTGAGCGATAAACATAATAGAAGCGCAACAGTGTCGAGTTCCTTGGGAAGGACATTCTAAAATACAACTTTTGATTTTAATGTTGGAGACATCATTTTGTTTATAACTCATTCATGATTTTTGTCTAATTTAATCGACTGGTTTACGTTAATGTACGTCGTGTAGCTGTGTTTTAATTCTTTTTTGACCTGCATTATTGTTCTGGGTTCCATTGTTCATCTCAATATTAATTAGCCCTTAGATAATAAGAATTGGTTTTTAATAAGATTCTAACTCTTTTGCCACATCAAAAATTATATTTTTTACTAATAAAAAATAATAATTGATAAAAAAAAGTTACATAAAAAGATAGTGACTAATTTAAACACCATAGCAATAATGTAATGATAGACATTTTTCACTAATCTCAAATCTATTCTCAGTCGTACCAAACACAATAATTATTTCTTGAACACATTCTACTGCTCAAATTCCTACTCACACCAAACAGCGGAATCCACTCTTTTAATTCGGGGTCTTTCCTTTTCTTTGCAATTCCATTCTCGGCTTCGATTCCATTCTTTGCGATTCAGTCGTACCAAACATCCCCTTAGTGTTTAAGAAATTGTTCCTTTGATCATATAATGCATTAAGCATTAGTTCATTCATACCTTAAGTGATTTTAGTTGTAGAAGTGAATATTTACATCTAAGTACTTGTTTATTTTATAAGTTTATGTTTTAATGAGTTTACATTTTGTGATCATCAAAACATAGAGATATGAATAAATATTGATAATGTTTTTAGGCATTATTTATGTCAACAATGGTCACCATTAACATTGATGGTGAAAGAAGGAGAGGTCATGCAATTCATAATCCAACCAATCATTCTAAGAGGAAACCCAAAATAGACCAAACATTGCCTTAAAAAGCCCCAATCAACAGTGTCATAAGCCTTGTTGATATCAATCTTAAAAGCAACTTTTGGGGGACCATTTTTCCTATGATAATTCCTCATCAATTCTTGAGTAAGCATGATATTGTCACTGATCTGTCTTGTGGGAATGAAGGCACTTTGACAATTACTAACCATGGAATTTAGAACCCCTTTCAGCCTATTAGCAATAACTTTACTAATGCACTTATATAATACATTACAACATGAAATGGGCCTAAAATCATATACCTTTTTGGGAGTTTTGATTTTAGGCACCAATGCAATAACAGTAGCATTTATCTCCTTTAATAACTTACCATTATGGAAGAAATCTTGAATGGCCTTGGTAAATTCAGACCCCACAATAGACCAAGCAGCTTTGAAAAACTTAGAAGAAAAGCCATCAGGTCCAGGGGCCTTTTCATCCTCCATGCTGAACAAAGCAGACTTGATCTCATCATCAGAGATTGGCCTCATCATATATTCAGCATCCAAATCGGAAAGCTTGTTTACAAACAGATTAGAAGGATCAATGATAGGATCAACATTCACCTTACTACCAAGGACCTTCTCAAAATGTTTAACAAATTGCATACCAACATCAGAACCTGAGAAGAAATTTCCATCCACATCTTCAACATTATCAATCCTATTTCTGTTTCTTCTCCCCTTCATAGCATTATGAAAGTACTTTGTGTTGAAATCACCTTCACTTAACCAAGTAACCTTTGCCCTTTGTTTAAGAAAAAGTTCTTCATCTTTTGAAGCAACCTTATAAGCATTCAAAGCAGCAATCTCAGCATTTCTCAAGCTAAAATTTATAGGATCCAACACCATCTCAGACTGAATTCTACATAGCTCATCTTTGCATTTCTTAGAATTTTCAGCCAAATCACCTTGAGCATACTTCATTTTCCTTAAGGGGTTCTTCAACAATTTTAGTTTAGAGACCACAAAGAACATGGAAAAACCAGGAACATCACAATCCCAAACACTTTTAACAGTAGGCAGAAATTCCACTTTAGAGGCAAGAAAATTAGCAAACTTAAAGGGTTTTGTCCTGGCACCAGACATACTAGGAATATTCAAAACATCAGGGGTATGATCAGATATAACAAAAGGCAAAAACAAAGCATTTGCATTTGGGAATTTATCTAAGAAAGCCACATTGCTCATGACTCTATCCAATTTCTTCAGAAGGCCATGAGGATTTCCTGGACTTTTGTTCCAAGTAAAATTCAAGCCAGACATCATAATATCACTAACTTCAGTTTTAAACAAGCAATTTCTAAAATCTTCCATACCAGCAGTAATAGAAGAGGAACCCATATTTCTTTCACTAGGCTCCAAGATAATGTTGAAATCACCCATCAAAACCCAAGGGGAATCTTTAATGGCATGACTATGCTTTATAAGATCCCTCCAAAGGTCCTTCCTGCCACTGCAATTTACATGAGCATAAACAAAGGAACAAAAGAATTTTTTCCTCCCATTAACAGACTCAATGAACACATACATTAGTTGAGAGGATTGACTGAGTAGCATAACTCTAACAGCACAGGGATCCCATCCAATAATGATACCTGTACCACCATCACAAGAAGAGGCATTGGACATCCACTCCCATCTACCCAAGACTTTAGAACACACTTTCAGCAACTTGTTCTTCTTCACTTTAGTTTCAAGCAAACCACAAAAACTAAAATTACCTCCCCTAAGTAAATCCATAACTTGCTTCTGACTATCTTCATTGTTCAGACCCCTAACATTCCAAGAAAATGCCTTCATATTCATGATAAACATGTTTCTTTAGAGGTCCTATCATTCTCAACATCAGGACCATTAACCACTAATTTCTCAGGCTTCATAACATCAGCCATTCCTTCATTCTCAGATTCTACATCATCATCATCACTGTAAGGCTCCATACCATAATTAGCACAATTCTTATAGAAATAATCAAGCTGAGATAGAGACCAATCAAACCTAGTTTCCATAGAAGGGTAAACACCAGATTTTAAAACAATGTCAACCTCCTCTTTCAACATAGGCCAAACAGTCTTGTCATATTCTTCATTGACAGTTTTATTAAAATCCTCCTCCTTATCAACCATGTCCTGATCTTCAAGAGCTTGGAAAGAATTTGCAATGGGAATATTTTCTTCAGCTACGCCCTTCATTTTATTATTAGAACCAGAACCCCTAACCAGAACTCTAGGTTTGAAGTTCTCATTATACTCAGAACTAAGTTCAGGTTTTTAACAAAACCTGACAACTTAGGCACCACAGGCTTATATCCCTTTTTGATAGCTTGATGTTTCACACCAGGAATACCTTTACTTTCATTAAAAGAACTATCCGTCCCCCCTTTATTCTTCCCACCTACAGCTTGAGCTTTTTGACTACCATATCTATATTGCTGATTAGGACCTTGTTTCATAAAATACTGCCTATTATTATATTGCACATTTTTGCTTCTCATTCCATTCTGCTTATCATTACTCTGATTCACAGCAGGTTTATTCTTTTTGCCCACTGTAGTAAAACCTTCTTCATCAGCCTTCCCATCATTTTTACTAACCTCCTCTCTCACACCAGTCTTCAAAGCATCTTTAATAACCTTGGCAGCAATCTCTTCTTCAGTTCTAGGCCTAATCTTACATGAACCAGTAGAATGCCCAAATGTTTTACAATGAGTACATAAAGGAGGTTTCCACTGATACTTAACCTCTAATTTACCCATTCGGGCAGGCGTATCACCAATTTGGGGATACACAATTTCAAGAAAACTAGGGAGATCCTCAGTGGCAGACACTTCCACTAATACTCTTGCAAAGTCAAGTTTTCCAGCCTTCTTAAGACACCTTTCTTTAGTTAACTTATCCATCAACATAGGCTTCCCAACTCCACTGAAAATTTTCCCTATTCCATTTCCATTACATACCTCCATAGGTATACCATAAACATATACCCAAATAGGAATAGTGCTAGGTTCCACTTTATCCAGCCAAATACCAGGCTCCCAAACATTCAACACTAAAGGAATATTATTAATCATCCATGGACCACTTTCCAGAACAGCTTTCATACCTTCTTCATTTTTAAATTTGAAATAAAATAGCCCTGCATTGGTCTTTGTAATATCAGCTATACCATAAGCTCTCCACATTTTACTAAGATTTGCATTAACAACTCTATAATCCATAGAAGTGCCAACAAAATAACCATAGAGTTGTAGTGCACAGGCTTCACTACCCTTCTTAATATCTTCTACAGAAATTTCTATCCTTCTAGAACCATCACTTTTCTTTGTAACACAATCAGGAGCAAAACACATCTGCAATTCCCTATCCTCCACCCCTTTCTTCATTTTCTCAACAAAAGACTCAATGTTTAGAGAACCATCTGATTTCGTAGCCTTTACACCAGAATTATAAGAGGACCAAACACTATTAGGCTTATAAAACAAACTAGGACCAAATTGCACACTAGTGAGGCCCATAGTTGGTTTCTTAAGAATACCTTTACTGTTCTGCACATTGCCAAACACAAAGGTAGAATTTCCCTTAACATTACTAGACTCATCCTTGCTAGTTTTCCTAATATTTCCAACCCCAACATGCTCTACATTAGCCATCTTGGACTTACTAGTATCATTACTAACTAGACAAGGATCTACATATTCATCTCCAACAGCCTCCTTATACTCCATACTGTCAACATTTTCATTAAAAGCAGTAGAAATGGGCTCAATAGGATCCTTAATAAAGGAGCCATCATTTCCATTGATAGAACAATTACCACTGCTAACAGACTTACTACTATTAACCTTAACACATTCATTAGTACCTTCCTTAAAGACCATTTGCTCTGAAATATTCTTAGCATAAGAAATTCTATCTAAAACCTTTGACAAAACATCATCAACAGGAGTATTACTAGAATTAGAACGCTTACCATAGTTTTCCTCCACAGGAGAAGAATCACTACGGCTTCTACCCTTACCACCAATTTTAGAATTTCCGAGTCTTTTAAGGATAGCTCCAGCCCCATCCGAAGCAGATCCAGGGGATTGGACCTTAACCTTCACACTTTTGAAATGATTCTTTACCCCCTTAGGCCTACCACGTGACTTAGGAGGGCGATTATCAACAGTTGGGACTATGGATTTATGATTAAGACCCTCAGAATTCATCCCTGTAAGAGTACAAAACTCCTCAAGAATAGTGTCTGGGGGTTTTGGGGGATCCGGTGGCATATCAATGGTGAATGTAAAAAAAAGGAAACAAAAGGAATTATAGAAAAGAAGCACAACAATTGATCCTAAATTGCCAGGAGATCAACTTGTTGTTTTTAGGGGTTTAGGGGATTTCGCCAAAATCACCAGAGAAAAGAGAGAAAGTTTAGTTCAATCAAATTACACCCCGGTTTGTTTTTGACAAAGTGTGATTCAACAAACACAGAAAGTAAATTGCAAAAAGCGTCCCTCTGTTTTACAATCTTTCTAAAATTTGTTATATAAAGAGCTTATAGCTTATATATCATGAGTTTATAAGCTTATGCTTAGTCTTTGGATTAGCTTATGTTTAATAAGCTTAAGTGTTTGGCTTGGCTTATGTTAGTAAATGATCAAAAAGGACATGATTTGATAAAATTATAAGCTAGATGTACATGTTTGAGCAATAAAGATTACCAAAAAATTAGCCTATGATGAGCAAATACAACATTGAACAACTTATTCGATCTACTTAATGACTGGAATATTTAATTTAATTAATGAATCAATATAAGAATTTCAATCGGATTGTTTTACCTAATCTAATGTTCCTTTATTATTTAAAGGGCAATTTTATCTCCCCAATTAAAACTTGAAAATTTTATATTTATTCAAATTATACTTTAAAAGCATTGTACAAAATGCATTCGATGGTTGTATTTTGAATATATATGAAATTAATGATTAAAAGAGGAGGAAATATGAAATTCTCCCTTTATTTAATATAATTTCAATAGGACGAATTTAATGTATTTAATAATAGTGATTAGAGGTGGCAAAACGGGCCGGTCGGGCACGGGCTACGGTTCAAACGGGCCACGGGCTAAACGGGCGCGGGCCAAACGGGCACATGTTATACAAATCGCTATAGAAAAAACACAAAACGACGAAATAAATTCCTCAAACGTAACACCTCATTTATATATAAAAAATTAAATATATTATATCTATAAGTCTTTCTTTAAAAACAATTATAATGTTTTCTAATTGAGTGAAAATATATGCCCGTTTATGCCTATTTAACTTCTAAATGGGCAATATATCCCCATTTCAAAAAAAAAGGGGACCAAATGTGCCCAAATCTTTTAAAATTTTGCCCAATTAGCCCATTTTTTTGAGTTTGGGCACAAATTGCCACCTCTAATAGTGATGTTGTTACAAAAAGAAGCAAAGATGGAAGCGTATAGTGTATTATAAATAAAAAAGGAGTGTTAGGCTGGACACAGTCGATGACCCAAGCGACCTGGGTCACCGGCTGCCACGTCAGCTTTCTCTCTCCGGCGACCAGACATGACCAAAGTGCCACAGTCGATGACCAAAAGTGTTTTTTTTTTTTTTTTTTTTAAATGAAACGGTTTAAGGTTGGAATGGTTTCAAACTCGGTCGAATATAAGACCGATATTGATTCTTGGATTGCTGCGACCATCGACCGACCGATGTTCCACAAAGGCAGCGACCGATATTGATATCGGTCGGTTAAGTCGACCGACCGACTTTATCCGTTCGGTTGTGTTTAGCCTTAGATTAGGTAAAATGGGGGTAAAAATGTAGTTTGAAATTGAGTTTGTTATATAAGCCTAACCCCTCACAAAAATACCACACTTTTGTGGCTTATCAAAACATCCACATATAAGCTAATAAGCCCACTCATATAAGCTTAGTCAAACACTTTTTTTGGGCTCATATGAGTCATATAAGCTAATAAGCTCATAAGCCCATGATATAAGCTTGAACAAACACCCTTGTAGTCTCCGTGAAGAACTTTGGTGTGCAATTATCATCCCTAACATGGATCGTGCATGCATTTTTAAGGTTTTGAATTTCTCATGTCGGGGACGATAACTGCACAATAAAGTTCCTAGGGGTGAGCATGGTTCGGTTTGGCTCGGTTTTTAGCTAAAACCGAAACCGAACCGAAAATATTCGGTTTTTGATTTTTTGAAACCATTCGGTTTCGGTTTATTCCAGGTTCAGTTTTTTGGTTTTTGGTTTATTTTCGGTTTTTTCGGTTTTTATTTTGTTTATCGCGGTTTGGTCTTTCAATGGTCGAATTTCTAATGCAACATAGAATAACTTTTTCAAGTTTCAAGAACAAAGAAATACAAAATAATGACAATAAGAAACTATTGATCATAAAAAAAATTATATAAGAGAATTCTTTATGCATCATAAAGTGACACAATAATGACAATAAAAACTAACGACCACAAAAAATTCTAGATGCATGATAGTTGTTTATGTGTTATAAATGATACATTCAAAAAGCAATTGAAACATGGATTTTTAAGATTATATGTATTTTATCGGTTCGGGTTTTTTCGGTTTGGTGTTTTTGCTAAAACCAAACCGAACCATAAACTTCGGTTTTTATAAATTTCAAAAATCGAACCATCGATTTTCCAATCGGTTTCGGTTTTTTGGTTTCGGTTTAGGTTCGGTTTTTTGATTTTCTGCACACCCCTAAAAGTTCCCCACGAGGACTACATCTGCACTTTCAAAATTATTGGACTATACCTGCGATTTTGTCAAACCATAGTGTGACAAATGGTAATTTTCACACTTTATTTTAATAATGAATATTTATTTATTATTGCTAAACCGAGCATTTCTATGCATAACTGAACGTTTTGTGTAATTCTGAGCATTTTGGGAAGCTATCCCGCATACTTTAGCTTATAGTCACTGCTGAAATTGTCTATTTTTGTCAGTAAACGTAAATTATTCTATTTCTGATAGTTACTGACAAGTTTCGTATTTAACTGAGAAGCTTTCTCGCATTTACTGAAAAGCAACCCCACACGCGTACCGACACTACAGTATATATGGCAGCAATCAAATAAATACATTTTTGAGCAAATAATAATATTTTATTATTATTCTGACGAAAACGTCGATAAAAACTTTATCTTGCGTGTACATGTCCAAAAACGTCAAACCGGTACTTTACGGTAACATTTAAGCTCAAACCGACACACGATACACCACAAGACACCAAAAATTCGGATTCCCCTCTCTCTAATCCATTTTGCCGCCAACTCAACAAAGAACAAGAGGGGATATTTGTTTTGGCTTATTATGACCTAAGCACACTTTGTTTGTTACTTAAAACACTACACATAATGTTACTCACACACATTTCAACTCTAAAATACTTCCAACTACTTTCTCTCATCTCATCCATTCGAATTAACCATAAAATCAAGATCTACAAAATTCAAGTGATGTTCGAGCTAATCGGGTTGTACTTTCAAGTGTTTTGGGGTAATCGGAACGTATTGTGGGTAAATTTGGTGCAATTTGAAGTCTTTCTTGGTCCTATACCTCTCGAATTTTTACACCCATTGTAAGGAAACCTCAAAACTTTTTCAATCTTGTTCATTTTATGTTATCTTGATGTTTAAAAGTATTACCAAGTGCTAAATGTTTACGTTTTGTTAAATTGAAAAAGCTAGGGTTTGATCTATACTTATGTGTGCTCGGCTTTTTTTGAAGTTTTTATATAAATTATGTTATTTCTTGCTTGTGTGGTAAATCTTGTTGCTTGTGGTGATAGTTTGATGGTACAAATGTGTTTAGTGTTAATTACGCGAGTTTAAGATGAAATATACACTTGTGTGTATGTATATACTAATCGGCCACTTTTAGCAAAAATAAAAATAGGGGTTTTAAAAAACATAAATTTTTTGCTCTAGTGGTGAAATGGTGAAATTAGTGCTTAATGGCTTATTTGGAATAACTTATTGAATAAGCTATAGCTTATTGTGTTTTGACTTGTTTTGGGTCCAAATGGGTCGTACGGTTCAAAAAGGGTCGAACCCACTGAAATTTGACCATGTTTGACTTTTTGACCACTTTGCTTATTAATAAGTACTTATTTGATTAATTTAAATATCGTTACGAAAGCTATTCGGACTAAAAGGGCTTAACGGTTTAACCTTGTTTTTGGGCCTAAGTTTTGTACGGCACGAATTGGGCCAAGCTCAACCCATTTTCGGCCAAGTTTGACTTTTTGACCCCGCGGCTAAATTAAAGTGTTTATTTGATTATTTAAAACTTAACGATATATATAACGTAACTTAAAAGGTTTATATTGGTTTTGGACTAAAATTAGACTATTGGGCTTGTAATGGACTTTTCGGCCCAATAATGGTTTCGAGTGACAAAAATGAGTTTTGGAACATTTTTCAACTCGCCATAATTATTTTTACATAATAAAACATTATATATCGACTAAAAACCATTTTGGACTTGTTTACACATTTTAAGCCCAAGTTAGCCCCTTAATGGACTTTTTGGCCCAATATGATGTTTTGTTGACTAATGTTGACTTTTAGGTAAATTTTGACTAAATGTTGACTTTTATAACGAAACTTATAATTAAAATGTAAACGTAACGATATATATAGTTATAACGTTAAATATATAAATGTTGGACTAGATTTGCAAATATTGTTAACGTAAGGGTTTATTTGAGTAAATTGAAATACTTGGGAAAAAATGGAAAAGTTTGAATAAACGAACGGGTCATGCCCGATTTTTCTAAAATTTCAACACTTAGAATATTTTGGATGAATACCGACTAAAAGACAAAATAAATTATTTTGTTTATTAAAAATATTAATTTTTCTAAATTAATATTTTTGGGCTTTATTAAACTTATAAATGTGTTCTATATATTTATACACTTACACCTTATTTAATTTCTCTAAATTAAATACTTATTAAAAATTTTCTTTATAATTATCATTATATTATAAATAATTATAATATTTATAATATAATATTACCCCACTATCACCATCATTATATTAATTTTTCAATATCTATTTAATTAATTTTAAGCCCTAATTAATTAAATATTTAATTATTAAACCTTATTTAATATATAATTAAAAGTGTAAGAAGGATTGTGAGAGTGACATGTGTCACCTTGCCACATCATCATGTCACATCATATGATATGTGTCACACCCCCCCCCCCCCCCCCCCCCCCGAAAAAAAATTTTTTCCCGCCAAAATTTTTTTTTTCCTGCCAAAATTTATATTGCATCACATTTATAAAGTTACTGTATCACAATTATGATTTTAGTGCATGTAGTAACCGTGATGCAGTAAAATCATAATTGTGATGCAGTAACCGTTATGGAGTAAAATCATAATTATGATGCAGTAACCGTGATACAGTAAAATCATAATTGTGATGCAGTAACTTTATAAATGTGATGCAGTATAATTTTTGGCGGGAAAAAAGTTTTTTTTTTGTCGGGAAATTTTTTTTTTGGGGTTTGGGTGGGGGGGGGGGATTGTGATGCAGTAACCATGATGAAGTATCCGTGATGCAATAAAATCATAATTATGACGCAGTAACCGTGATGTAGTAACTTTATAACCGTGATGCAGTAACTTTATAAATGTGATGCGGTATAAATTTTGGCGGGAAAAAAAAAATTTTGGCCCAAAAAAAATTTATTTCTGGCGGGAAAAAAAATATTTCGGGGGGGGGGGGGGGTTAAGTGACACATGTCATATGATGTGGCATGGGGATGACACATGTCACTCCCACAATCCTTCCTACCCTTCTCATTATAAGATCCTTCTTGTTGGGAATTAAAGATTCAAGATGTTTTATATCGGGTTCTAATCCAAGAAATACTCTAAGTGTAATTCTGCTGCTAGTGCAAAATGGTTTCTACTGATAATGTTGATTCTGCTGATAGAACATTTCACTCTGCTGATAGTGATAAATGACTCTGCTGATAGGCTTAACATTCTGCTGATAGCGACAACTTGTTCCTGCTGATAGTGAACACTCTGCTGATGAAAGGATAAGATCGAAAAGATATTTATTGTATTTTGGTCAACAATATACGGTAGATAATATCTTACTCCATGTGCTTAGTTAACAAGTTGTATACATAGATACATGTTGTATCTGATGTACTGACACTTAAATAGGATAAGTTAACAAAGTAAGTCGGCTAAGACTTTAAGCAATATGTAAAGATCTTTTGACTATAAAAGAGATCTTAGTTGTGATATTTAGTGTTAGAGATAGTTGTCAAGTGTGTTAAGATATAGAACATAGAAGTTAGAACATACAACTGTTAGAACAAACACAAATATATCACAAGTGATAAAAACATAAGATTCAAGGTTGTAACCCTAGTGATAGTTCAAGATCACTCGTATTATTATCTTTAATAATATTGAATCGTTTGGTGATAATGTTTATGTGTTCATTGCTAACTAACAAACATAACAATTCCATTTCCATAACATACACAACCTTCTAAGTTTGGTTGAGTGAATTCCGCGCACTTAATCATTTTTAACACAACATATCATACACACAAAGTTACAAGGTTTAACCACCTTAATCGTGTGTCTAGGATCCTAGCAAGTGGTATCAGAGCCAAGGTTGATATTGTTGTTTTTAGAAGAAGCAAGAAATGGATGTACAAGATGTTCAAACAAATGTTGCTGCAAAGTTGCCCATGATCAAACCCAATGAGTTTGAGTTATGGAGGATGAGAGTTGAGCAATATTTTATGGTTCAAGATTATGCTCTTTGGGACATAATTCAGTATGGTGATTCCTTCACTTTAGGCTATTCAGATGTTCTTGTTGAAGGGAAGACAGTTAGAAAAAGAAATACTGGACCAGTTTCCAATGATGAAAAGATACAGAAGAGAAATGATCAGAAAGCAAGAAACTTGTTGCTTATGACCATTCCTGGTGAGCAGATGCTATCTTTTACAAATATCTTGATGCAAAAACTCTTTTTAAAAAGATTTGTGCATGGTTTGGTGGTAATGAAACTACCAAAAAGACACAGAAGACTTTACTAAAGCACCAATTTGAAAACTTTACTGCTTTTAGTAATGAGTCTCTTGATAAGCTATTTTCAAGACTACACAAGCTTGTAAGTCAGTTAGCTATGTTGGGTGTTGAGACTGAGAAGGAAGATCTCAACATGAAGTTCTTGAAAAGTCTACCTGTTGATTTCCATACTCATGTTATTGTCTGGATGAACAAACCAGAAATTGAAACAATGAAGCTTAATGATTTGTTCAACAACTTTAAAATTGTTGAACAAAGTCTAAAGAGAGGTAGAAACTATGGTACTAGTTCTGGGAATGCTGCACTCTTATCAGTTCCTAGTGTTAGTCATACAGAAGAGGTAGATGAAGTTGAAAGTGTTTCTAATGTTACTTATGGTGGTCCTTCTGCTAGTTTACAAAAGGATATTGCTGGACTTGGAGATCCAACATTTTATGCCTTTATAACCAGTCAAGTTAGTGGTTCTCCTCTAAATCATGAAGACCTTGAGCAGGTAGATGGTGATGATTTGGAAGAGATGGATATTAAGTGGCAAGTTGCTTTACTTAGCATGAGGGCTAAGAAGTTTTGGCAGAAAACTGGAAAGCAAATTACCATAAATGGTAATGATACTGCTGGGTTCGATAAGAAGAAAGTGAAATGTTTTAACTGTCATAGGTTGGGACATTTTGCTAAAGAATGTAGAAGCCCAAGGAAGCAGGATAATAGAAACACTTGGTATAAACAAGAAAGGAATAAGGAAGTACTGGTAGAAGAGCCAAAGGCTATGCTGGCTATTGATGGTATTGGATATGATTGGAGCTCTATGGCTACTGAAGAGGATGCACCACCAAATGCTGCTCTTGTTGTCGATGAGATTGCTCTAATGGCTTCTTCTGATTCAGAGGTAGATATCATTCCTACTTGTACTAATTCATGTCCTAATCTTAAAAATTATGAAGACATTAAAAAGAGATTTGATGCTTTTAGAGAAGAGTTAATTGATGCCCTTCATAATTTAGCTAATCATAAGAGGTGTGTAGGAGTTTTAGAAAAACAGATTCTACATTATAAAAAGAATGAATCTACGTTTACTGATGACTTAAATGCTTTAAAAAGAGGAATAGCATTTAGAGATGAATTACTTAATGATCAAAGTAGACAGTTATCTGAAGTCAAAACTGAAAAAGAAAATGTTACCTTAGGTGATGACTTTGCTTTTTATAATAAAGCTTGTTACACATGTGGTAGTTTTGACCATCTTGCAGCTTTCTGCAACCAATGGGTAACTGGGTATGAAAACCATAGAGTGAACCACAAAAGGCAAACACCTAAATCTCACTTTCACTCTAGTTCTAAGAAATCAAACCCCAGAGTAGTAAAAAACAAGTCTATCTCAAAATCTGATCCTGCTGATAGACCAAATGATCCTGCTGCTAGAAAATTTGTTCCTGCTGCTCGACCATTTATGACTATTAACCCAAAATCAACAGCTAAGGGTGCAAAAACATTTTTCAAATATGCACCTACAACTGTTCTAAGGCCCATTCAAACAAAAGCAGTGGTCCATAAACAAATTTGGAGATCAAAGAGTAGAACTACAAAGTTAGCAGATTCTGTTGATAAGTGTGTGGTTCACTCTGCTGCTAAGGGAAATAGGGCAAATGCTGTTAAGGCCTCAGCATGTTGGATTCTTAAATCCAATGTTGCATCAACTATCCTCAAAAGATTCAATTACATTGATGCAAGAGGCAGATCCAAGTCAGTAATGGCTTGGATCCCCAAAAGAAACTAACACTCTTATTTGTGTGCAGGAACATTCAAATGATCAGGAAGAGGATCAAGGATACTCAGATAGTGGATGTTCAAGGCACATGACAGGAAACATGTCTTATCTCTCAGATTTTGAAGCTTTCAATGGAGGATATGTTACCTTTGGAGGGGGTGTTCGTGGCAGAATTTCTGGTAAAGGTACAATCAAAACCGGAAATTTAGATTTTGAAGATGTGTACTATGTAAAAGAGCTAAATTATAATCTTTTTAGTGTTTCACAAATGTGTGACAAAAAGAATAATGTTCTTTTCTGTGAGACTGAATGTCTTGTACTTTCTCCTAATTTTAAGATGCCTGATGAAAGTCAAGTACTTCTTAGAATTCCTAGAAAGGGCAATATGTACAGTGTAGACATGAAGAATATTATTCCTAAAAAGAATTTAAGTTGTCTTGTTACAAAGGCCACATTGGATGAATCAATGAAATGGCATAGAAGGCTTGGTCATATTAACTTCAAAACCATAAATAAAATTGTTAAGAATGGTTTGGTAAGAGGTTTACCTCACAAAAGATTTAAAAATGATCAAACATGCATTGCTTGCCTAAAAGGCAAACAACACAAAGCCACTTGTAAGCCCAAGATTTTTAACTCTATCAATCAGTCTTTGTTTATGCTACATATGGACTTATTTGGACCTATTTCAGTGATGAGCATAATGCATAAGAGATATTGTCTAGTTCTTACTGATGACTATAGTAGATTTACATGGGTTTTCTTTTTAGCCACTAAGGATGAGACATCAAGCATCCTTAAGGACTTCATTACACAGATAGAAAAACAAATAAGCAAGAAAGTAAAAGTCATTAGATGTGATAATGGGACAGAGTTTAAGAATAGAGTTATGGATGACTTCTGCAAAGAAAAAGGTATTAAGAGAGAATTTAGTGTTGCTAGAACACCACAACAGAATGGTGTAGCTGAAAGAAAGAATGGAACACTAATTGAAGCTGCTAGAACAATGTTATGGATGACTTCTGCAAAGAAAAAGGTATTAAGAGAGAATTTAGTGTTGCTAGAACACCACAACAGAATGGTGTAGCTGAAAGAAAGAATGGAACACTAATTGAAGCTGCTAGAACAATGTTAGCTGATTCTAAGCTACCAATAAATTTTTGGGCAGAGGCAGTCAATACTGCTTGTTATGTTCAAAATAGAGTTTTAGTTGTGCAGCCTCACAATAAGACATCATATAAACTTTTTAATGGTAAAACTCCTGCAATAGGATTTCTTAGACCTTTTGGATGTCATGTGACAATTCTCAATACCTTAGACCATTTAGGAAAATTCGATGGTAAGGCAGATGAAGGTTTCTTTGTTGGTTATTCTCTTAATAGCAAAGCATTTAGAGTTTACAACACAAGAAAAGAGATAGTAGAAGAAAATCTACATGTGGAGTTTTTAGAAAACAAATCCAATGTAGAAGGTCAAGGACCAAAATGGCTATTTGATCTGGAATATCTAACAAATTCAATGAATTATGTGCCTTTTGTTGCAGAAACTAATGATTTTGCAGTTTCTTATACAACAAATGAGGCAGAGTTAGAGAAAGATCAAAATGATGTGATAATGCCAATATGGTCAAGTTCAATTGTGGAATCAACTTCGACAACTGATGAATCTTCTTCTAGTAAAGCTAAAGAAGGTGTTGAAGATGAAAGTAAAGAATATGGAACTCAGGAACAACAAAGTGTTTCTGCTGGTAGTATTACTGCTGGTAGTGTATCTGTTTCTGCTGATGACTCTGCTGATAAGCTTACTGATTCTGCTGTTCGGCCAAATGACTCTGTTGCTGGCCCTTCAGAAACAAAAGAGGCAGAATTTTCAGATAATGAGGTGGATTTCAACAATCTTCCATCATCTTATCAAGTTCCTACTACACCACAATCAAGAATTCACAAAGTTCATTCCCTGGATCATGTGATTGGAGATATACAGTCAGGTGTGAAGACAAGACAACAATTGAAGTCTTCAGACCAACAAGGGCTTCTTGATGCCCTTTATGCTTCAAAACAGCATGAGCTTTTAAACTCTTGCTTGTTTGTATGTTTTCTCTCACAAGCTGAACCAAAGACAATTCTTACAGCCCTAGATGATTCAAGCTGGTTAGAGGCTATGCAAGAAGAGCTTCTTCAGTTCAAGATTCAAAAGGTTTGGGTGCTAGTTGATTTACCTACAGGTGTGAAGGTAATTGGCACTAGATGGGTTTTTAAGAACAAAAGGGATGAAAGGGGAATAGTGATCAAGAATAAGGCTAGATTAGTAGCACAAGGGTACACACAAGAAGAAGGGATAGATTATGATGAAGTTTATGCTCCAGTAGCAAGGATTGAGGCAATTAGGCTGTTTCTAGCTTATGCTTCATTTTTAGGCTTCACAGTCTACCAAATGGATGTCAAAAGTGCATTTTTTATATGGTGAAATTGGAGAAGAGGTGTATGTTTCACAACCTCCAGGCTTCATTGACCCATTACATCCAAACAAAGTGTATAGAGTAGTGAAAGCTCTCTATGGCCTTCATCAGGCACCAAGAGCTTGGTATGCAACACTAGCTTCCTACTTATTAGAAAATGGATTTCAAAGAGGAAAGATTGATCAGACACTGTTCATCAAACAGCACAAGAAGGATCTTCTGTTAGTGCAGGTGTATGTGGATGACATTATCTTTGGATCTACTAGGAAAGATATGTGTTTAGAATTTGAGAAGCTTATGAAAGATAAGTTTCAGATGAGTTCTATGGAGAAACTTACATTCTTTTTGGGTTTGCAAGTTAAGCAATCATCTGAAGGCATATTTATTAGTCAAGACAAATATGTTGCAGAGATACTTACAAAATTTCAATTTGCTGATTCAAAAATAGCAAGCACACCAATGGACTCTGAGAAGCACCTTCTGAAAGATGAAGATGGAGAAAATGTAGATGTACACAATTACAGATCTATGATAGGCTCTTTGATGTACCTTACATCATCTAGACCTGATATCATGTTCCCTATTTGTGTTTGTGCAAGATTTCAAGTTACTCCAAAGGTTTCTCATTTAATTGCAGTCAAGAGAATTTTTAGATATCTTAAAGGTCAACCAAGGTTGGGTATATGGTATTCTAGAGAATCTCCTTTTGACTTGGTAGCATATTCGGATAGTGATTATGCTGGTGCTAGCTTGGACAGAAAGTCAACAACTGGAGGATGTCAATTCCTTGGGTGTAGACTTGTCTCATGGCAGTGTAAGAAGCAAACAAGTGTGGCAAATTCAACAACTGAAGCTGAATACATAGCTGCTGCAAGTTGCTCTAGTCAAGTTCTATGGCTTCAAAACCAACTTCTTGATTATGGGTACAATTTCTTAAACACTGTTATTCATATTGATAATAGTAGTACAATTTGTATTATTAAAAATCCAGTGCAACATTCTAAAACAAAACACATTGAAATTAGACATCACTTTATAAGAGACTGCAATGAGAAAAGATTAATTCAAGTTCTTAAAATTGCTTCAGAACATAATTTTGCAGATCTGCTAACAAAAGCTTTTGATGTTTCAAGGTTTCAGTACTTGGTAGCAAGTATTGGAATGCTTAATCTTTAAATTTTCAATATGATGTGTTTTTGTAAATAAATTTTTGTTGTTGCTACTGATTTATAAGGTGCTGCTAGTACAAATGAAAATTGTGTTATTCATATAGTTGGTCTTATGATTATACTAATGCAAGACAAGTACTTTGTATTTTGTTCTTTTGGTTTTAGACTAACAATTTCAGGTATGAATATGTAAACACAAAGGATGTTTCAAGTGAAATGGAAACAGCAGAATTGAGATATTAGCTGCTGACCATAATAGGTTTATGATGGACTGAGTTTGGGAATTTAAAGCTCCTTAAAACTTCTTTCTTGAAATCTAGTTATGATATTTCACATTGAATTGATGACTTAGTTGATCAGATAGTAACTGATGCAACTCACTTTCTATCATTTTATACTTTTAAGTATAATGTGCAAGTCTGAGGACATCTGATAGAAAGAACAGCTAGTGAAAGTGAATCTAACACTTGTGTTAGAGGAAACAATTACTATGAGCTGGAAACCCTGTCAAGAAAATCTTTTGAATAGATTTATCTTTACACAGGCAGTTATTTATAACTGAAAAATATTGGTTCTCACACAACCAGAGGTTGCTTTAAACCGAAATGCTAATTAAGTGTCTGTTATACACTTGATTCCTTCAAAATGGTTGAAAGTAGTATGATTTTTCAATTCTAAAATCATCAACATACTACTAAGTTAAATGATTTCTTAAAAGGATTTTCAAGGATTCACAAAAACCATCCATTGATGGATCATGAATCGAAATGTCCACTGATTCACCTCTCATAGGAGTTAACACACCTAGAAGTGATGAGGGCAGTAACTTAAACTCTTAAGGAATTGATGGCTTCATGTACAATATTGTCTGACAACAAGTTCACATTGATAGATCAGTCAAAGGTACAAAGTGAGATCTTCCAAATAAGGGGAGGATATGAAACAAAAGTTATTTGCTTCAGGGGAGGTAACAATCTCAGGGGAGGAAATAATGGCCCAGAAAAGGAAGATAATCCAATAAAAGGAAGGAGAAGACAAGAGCATACAAGATGATGAGGAGGTTGAAAATGACAAGAACATTCCAAAGGAGAAAGTTCTATCTAGATCAAACGAAGAAAAGTTTCAATTTCACTTCAAAGACATGCTGGTTAGATGATTTCACTTATTGAAACAAGCATCCAAGATACACAGCATCATTGCCTCTTATAATTCCTCCATCCAAGGAAATTGCACCATCTTTTAGTCCAAGATTGGTTCAATATGTTTTGATATTGTTAAAGTCAAAGAAGAGCAAAGTAGATGAATTACTGAGAAGATATTCAATCTTGAAGAACATAAGTGTTTGAAAGATCTTCAATCCAAGATTTAATTCAGAAACATGTTTGAAAGGATTCACATATTTAGGGGAGGATTGTTGGGAATTAAATATTCAAGATGTTTTATATCGGGTTCTAATCCAAGAAATACTCTAAGTGTAATTCTGCTGCTAGTGCAAAATGGTTTCTGCTGATAATGTTGATTCTGCTGATAGAACATTTCACTCTGCTGATAGTGATAAATGACTCTGCTGATAGGCTTAACATTCTGTTGATGGATTCTGCTGATAGCGATAACTTGTTCCTGCTGATAGTGAACACTCTGCTGATGAAAGGATAAGATCGAAAAGATATTTATTGTATTTTGGTCAACAATATACGGTAGATAATATCTTGCTCCATGTGCTTAGTTAACAAGTTGTATACATAGATACATGTTGTATCTGATGTACTGACACTTAAATAGGATAAGTTAACAAAGTAAGTCGGCTAAGACTTTAAGCAATATGTAAAGATCTTTTGACTATAAAAGAGATCTTAGTTGTGATATTTAGTGTTAGAGATAGTTGTCAAGTGTGTTAAGATATAGAACATAGAAGTTAGAACATACAACTGTTAGAACAAACACAAATATATCACAAGTGATAAAAACATAAGATTCAAGGTTGTAACCCTAGTGATAGTTCAAGATCACTCGTATTATTAATCGTGTGTCCAGGATCCTAGCAAGTGGTATCTTTAATAATATTGAATCGTTTGGTGATAATCTTTATGTGTTCATTGCTAACTAACAAACATAACAATTTCATTTCCATAACATACACAACCTTCTAAGTTTGGTTGAGTGAATTCCGTGCACTTAATCATTTTTAACACAACATATCATACACACAAAGTTACATTGTATCCCTACCATATATATATATATATATATATATATATATATATATATATATATATATATATATATATATATATATATATATATATATATATATATATATATATATATATATATAGTGAGACTTTCTTGCGAGAACCATCTTATCTGTGAGAACTGACAGAACCACCAAAAACATACATGCACGCCTTCAATAATTGTATTTTTGCACATATGTTCTAAAAACAACATATATGTTTTAAAAAAAACATGGTTGTTCGAAAGAATTTGATAAGAAATTGGAAATACAATTTTTTTTTGAAGGTGTGCATGTATGTTCTTATAAGGCGTGCAATGAGAATATTGCGGCCGTGTGTAAGGTTTTTGTGAAAAAAGAGGATTAGTTCATAATGATATTGAAGAACATAGGTGGATACTTACGATTATTGATGATTTGCATGTATTTTTATTTTATTTTAAAAGGCGTGCATGTATGTTTTTTGTGGTTCTGTCAGTTCTCGCAGATAAGATGGTTCTCGCAAGATATATATATATATATATATATATATATATATATATATATATATATATATATATATATATATATATATATATATATATATATTACTTGTGTATTTTCTGACGACGAGTACTAAGCACGGATGTTTTCATCACACGTATTTTCACCATGAGCCATCACCAAAGAGTCATTTACGATAAACCACTTTTGAAATATACCTTACCACACAGCAAGCAAGAAATACACGAGCACTTTAACACACGTAAACCTTTCAAATGAGTCAAAACGTTTATAACACGAATAGTACGCTAAGACTTACCATACTAATCTAGGTCGCGTATTGGAGCGGTTGCTGTAACACCCCTAAATTATGAGTTAACAACGGAAGACTAATCGGGTATTACGGGGAGGATCATAGTCATAATCATAGAAAACGGCTCAAAAGAGGCGTTTTGAAAGTTATTGTCATTCAAATAATATTTGAGATACAAAAGTGAAATATCAGAGTTTGTGAAATCCCATAAAAGGATGTAGTAGTTTGAACTGAATGACTTAATTTATTTTACACCACAAAAACAATCAGTTTAATGCCCACTCCGTGTCTTGTCTGTTCCGTTAATTACCTGAGATAAACATGCTTAAAAGTGTCAACACAAAGGTTGGTGAGTTCATAGAGTTTATAAGTAAACAGTTGATTTCAATAATTTTGAGTGTGAGGTGATAATTGAAATAAATACCAATATTGATGAAATAAGTAGTGAGTTTCATTGGGTGAAAACCATAAGTGAATTGTATGTAAATCAATTAAACACAAGTGTAGGATTTCATGTGAATTATAATCATAATTTGAAATGGTGATGGTTCCGATTGCATGAGATTTACAATCGTAATTTGATATAGTGATATTACAGCTGTATATATATATATATATATATATATATATATATATATATATATATATATATATATATATATATATATATATATATATATATATATATATATATTCATATTTTATTGCGCTAAGCCTCATCACACGCAAACGTTAACAGAGTACCGGAATTCGGTGGGGGGAAACAATCCAAATTAATGGCATGAGTTATGGCCCTCGGTGATAGGGGATTCCTATTTTATCTCAAATATAATGCATTGCGACTAATACGACTAGCAACTAAGACTATTCGCCAAGTATTAGTGGAATAGGCAGTTGGCCTCCAACAGATTTCTAGTCTGTTCACTATATTCGCGTTCACTCGCAAGTGATTAATGGTTCATGATATGAGGGGCTTTTGGAATTAAGTAACTTAGGCAATATCAATCAGGTGAAGCATATATAAAATACTTGTGTTCTATTTTGTAGCATGTATTTCTCTAGGAGATTGGAAAACATATAAAAGTGATGTATGAATTCATGGTAATTCGTGAAAGTGTATATTACTTTTGTGAGTGAAAAAAAGAATTATGTTTCAATAAACAATTTGAGTGAGTTATCAATTAAGTAAAATGTTTATGGTAAACGAGTAAATTTGTAAGCAAAACAAGCATGTATGTCCCCCAAAGAGTGTAAAGATGTTAAATGAGTAAAAGTGGGGCTACGACTCACCTTGAGTGTAACTGGTGAGGTGAAATATGAAATCAAGTGAGATTACGGTAACGGCTCCAGCACAGGACCTGATTAATGGTAAAGACTGAGAATTTAACTTAATATGAATAGTGATTGTGAAAATGAGTAACGGATAACGATTTGATTTGTGATGAGTGTGAGTGATATGCTTAAAATGCTTAAAGTTCAAAAATAATATTATATATAATATTATCTTATTTTTATGTCTTTAAATCCAATAATATCGTTTCCTCGAAAGTGGTGAAACGAGACGTTAAGTTAAATCGTTTAAAACTCGTTATATATAAATATAACGTAAGTGTTTAAATATTTGAACGAAACGTAAAAATGCACGTGATTGAGTTGAAAAGTGTAAAATATGAAATAGAAATGAAATGGGTATAAAGTTTCTGATGGTACTGGAACTTTTACAATTTTTACAGTTTCTACCCTAACGAAGTTAACGTTGCACCATTAGTCCTTGGTTTACATCTTTAGTCCAAAAAGGTCAATTTTTACATTTTAAACCTCTAGCTTACTGTTTTTAGCATTTTCTATCCTCAAGTTACTGAATTTACAGTTTTGATCATAGTTTTGTGAAGTTGGCAATTTTAGTTCCTAAAGTTGAAATGTTTTGCAAAATTATTCCAAAAATCACAAAAAAATGTGAAATAATTTTCGAGAGTTTCTAAATTTTTATAAAGCTTATTCAAGTCAAGTTCAACTGCTTATTGGTCAAGGAGCTTATTTTTAAGCTTAATGGACTTAACGTTTATAATTAAAGGCCCGTTAAGGATTTTCGATCCGTTGGGTTTTAAGATGTTTTGGGCCTGGTATTGGGCTTATCTTAAGGTCCTAAAACTGTTTCCAAAGTGCTTAGCTTATAAAAAAGTGCTTATTGGGCTTTTAAAGCCCAATCGCTTATATATATGTTCAAAAACAGTTTTCGAGTAGCTTTAGCTTGTGGCTTTAAAAAGGGCTTATATTAGCTTATCACTGAAAACTTAAAACATCAACTTATTAGGTGAGCTTGTGAAAAATCGAGATGTGTAATAAAATTGGTATGTTATATGTATGGTTTTGATTTTAATTGGTCATTTCTAGTAGACATATAAGAGGTGGTTCAATAAAATTAATATGATTTATATATGAGTTAAAATTTTATACGATGGACATATATTAAAAATGGTGTTCGATAGGCCTCAAAATGAATATGTATGTGTCGTGTTAATGTGTAAGTCAATTTTTAACCATCCCTTGATATCGAAGGTCACATGTATAATGAAAATAAATATAAGAAATGTGAAATATGCATGTGAAGTAAATATACGACCGAGTATATTATAAACCATGCATGAAATGAATAAATTCATAAGAAAGAATGGAAAGTGAGTTTTAAGACTTACTACACCTTAAAAGGTGGTGAGTTTAACGTGATTGTGAACTAGAAATTGAAAGGAAAACCCGGCTCTTGCTAGAATGAATACAAACAATTCGAGTTCGACTTAGAACAAATGAAAAAGAGCTCGAATGGCTTGTGACTTTGTTCCTTTCCTTGGATGGTCTCGACAGTAAGTAAACTAAAGAGAATGTGTGATATATTCTAAGTGTGAAAGGAAGTTATGATTATATGAAATATAGGTATATGTATGTTCGAATGCATGCATGTATGTGTCGACCTATATATTTTAACACAAGTGGGGATTGTCGTTCGATCTTTGCAGAGATTTTTAAGGGAACATAGGGAATAATATTTGGCTAGAAAGTCAAGAGTGTAAGATCCAAGTGGATGTGTTTTGTGTCGAATTGCATGCATGTATACTATTAGTCGACATATGTGAATTTTAGGGGCAAGTTGGATTTGGTTCGATATCATTCGAATTGTGGGAGTGATATTTAAGGGAACAAAAAGAATAAAATGGCTTGAAAGTCCTTGGTGTAAGAGCAAGTAGATATATGTCGAGTGGTATGTGATTTTATGTGTGTCGACATATGTTCAATAGGTCCAAAACAATATATAGCGTGTGATATTTAGGAACAAGGTGAGAAAAGGTGAGGAACAACGTTTAGAACTCATAAACGATCATAAAACATCAAATATCCTAAGTGAAAATAAAGTTTAATTCGAATTGGATAAAATGGTTATATATTAAGTGAACTTGAACGAGTGTTGATGGTGATTTACTTTGGCTCTAGTTCGTGTATCAAATGTTTGAAATAAAATGTGGGATTCGACATACTATTTCTTTGGTGGGTGAGGAGTCGAGTGATGTAAAAAGTTGGGTGTGTTGTGAGTCGAAATCAAAAGAAAACGAGGCCAAGTTTGGGTGATTCGAACCGGGTGAATTAAGAGAATTAATAACTTAAAAAGTGAGTTGGGCTTTATGAATAGTACCAGGCCAATAAAAGTTGGGCCAAGAGTTGTGGGTGATCCGTTTGGTGTATATTGAGTATATTTGATTTTCGTGGTCCGCGTGTGAGCTCGTTCCAATATTTGGTGAATCACGTTTCAACGTGTTTGAGTTATTATAACGTAATAAACAAAAAGTTCAATTTTTTTCCATAAAAATGGTTAACTGAACAGTAATGGTAATTAATATTTGATTAACTGTTACAAATTACTAGGGATTTTTACAGATTGCTACAGTACCCACCCGTCAAACAGAATTCCGTCCCGGAATTAAAGTCTAAGGTAGTGGTTAGGGTTGTCTAAGTGAATAACTGTGGATATTTGTCGCGAATTTTTGATATCACACTAAATGAAATAATTTGAATGTCTCGCCACCTAGTGAACCTAACGGCTATGAATAGTAATTCCAACGGCTATGAACAGTGAATCTAATGGCTATGAACAGTGAATCTAACGGCTATGAAAAGTGAATCTAACAGCTATATTTCTCCTTATAAATACCCCATAAATTTTCATTCTTCCACCAACCATATTTCTCTCATTAATTCCTTCAAAATGCCGCATCTTGTTACCATTCTTGCGATCGTGTATGTTGTTGTTGCAGCCATCTACTTGGCCTATGTTCCAAATGAAGACTACGAATTTTTGGTCGGGGTTTTGGTGATTCTCGTACCACTCGTGGGTTTAGCCATTGGCGTGGATAAAATATGGGGGTAATAGTCTTGCGTTAGGATTGTTAAAATAAGTCCTTGTTGTGTTTCTATGTAATCTTTAATGAATGTGTAATAAGACTTGTTTGTTTTTATGAATAAGACCATGTCTTTTAATTACCGCGTTTAATGATTTGTTTGTATTTATCGTACAGAATACTCAAGGTGATACATCCCGTAGTGGCTCTCGCTCTCGTAGGTGTGGTGGTGTTTTTCATTGGCTTGGCGGGTCAACCTATTGGCGTTTCTATACCTTACTTAGTGATCTTTGTAACATTAGCACTACCGTTGCTAATTATATCGTTATGTATTAATTTTCGTGGATTCTAATAAAATTTACGTTATTTATGCTTTCCATATAAATTTATGAATTTTTGTGATTCTCGAGTTCGTACTTATGTTGGGTTTCTATCATTGGGATGATGGGTAATAGGTGTAGATATCTATTGTGTGTGGTCAAGAGGGATGTGTACGAACATTTTGTATTGTCACAAGGCTTTGCTTTTGAATGAAGATTGTTTTAGGAAATTTGAAAAGATGACTGTTTCATTCATGACATGATTCTTCCTGAATTGGACATAGGTGATCAGGCTATGTATAATTGAGGACCAATGATGTGATGCTTGGCTCAGTTAAAGTAGTATTATGTTTCTCAAGAGGTTTTAGATGGTGTTCAACGTGTTGTCTTTGTAAAATGGCAACCTAAATAATTTTTCAAGGATAATAATAAAAACCGGTTCGCACAACGGTGATGGGTTAGAAATTTCTAGGGTGGTAATAGGATAGTTCTGAAATGAATCCTAGTGTTTGTGTGAGAATCTTATAGGATGATAATAGTCTATTGTTCGGTCAGGAATGTTATTAACCAGATTCCTAATGGGATAGCAGTGTATTGTTACGAAATGACTATGAATAGGGTAAGTGGAATAGATATTGTAATTAGTCGTAGGTTGTTATTATCATGGAAATAGTACAAGATAGAGATCTCTTAAGATAGATAAGTAGTTGTTACACTCAGGTTACTCCATCGTACCTAAGGTCAAGTACAAAAGGAAATACAACTCTAGAGGGTTTGAACTATGGTTGATTTATTACAACAGGAATTTCTTCTTCTGTTTAAACATTGTTGTTGTCCTTTGACGTTGTTGAGGTTCTAACGAGCTTCCATTCTCTTCCACTGGCCTTGTTGTTCTAATTGGTATTCTGGGTTGGGCACTGATTCTTGTAGTGTCCTTTTCCACCACATCCGTAGCATACTACGACTACTGGCTGTGTATCACTGCCTGTGAATTTGCAGTCTCCTATTTTGTGGCCCGTTCTGTGGCATTTCCCGCACTTAACAATGCAAAATCCTGTGTGATGCATCTTGCATTGTTTGCATAGAGGTAGCTTCCCACGATAACCATTTCCGTTAGCAGGTGTGGCGATGCAGTCTCTGCTAGCTTCCTGACTGTAATCTTATTGGTGGTGGTAGTTGTTGCGATCTTGCAGATGATTGTGGTTACGGTTGTCATTGTTGTGATACCTGCAGTTGTTGAGAGTAGTGGTTTCTCTCCCATCCAGTTTTCGATTATGATCATTTCTCTTGGATGTAGTACTTCGTTTAACTTCTTGGTCTAGAAATCCCTGGGTGAGGGTGATGGTAGGTTCAGTCACTCCTTCTGTATTTTTAAGGTGAGTTGGTTTGCAACCCTTGAAACTCTCATAGGTACACTTACAAGACGCAGTCGTCTCCCTTTCTCCCGTTACTTTATTGTTGCTACTCGCATGAGCTACTATAGTCGCTTCGAGTACTGCAGCAACGATGTTGGTTACCAATTTCCGGATAGTTTCAGGAGTCATAGTTGGGGTTGGTGTTGGTGTGGTAATTGCCTTTCTCATGCTGGCTATCTTCTATTAATATCACAAGAAACATGGATTTAGAATTCACATAATGACTGTGTTAGAATAAATTGAGTAATAGAGTGATTGTATATAAGTCCTAACAATCTTATCACAATGTGAAATTTCAACCAACTGAGGAAATCACAAGATCACGACATGTTTGGGTACTATCGTAAATAAATGATCAATTCTTGGTATAGGATTGATAAGGAACAAAGTGATTCATCATCTACAAAAGCTGAAGTTCAACAACTTTCTCTTCATTCATCAAGTTTTCTTCCGAAACTTTTCTTTAAAAATCTATGGTTATAGCCCAGTTATGACATGTATAAGGAACCATAACAATCATAGGTGACATCACGGCAATGTCTGGATACAATCACTACACACATGAATATAAGGAAACAACCATAACTCCGCATCAATATATAGCAATTCCATAACAAACAACATAATATTAATAACTTGATCAATTGTTTTACAAAACAAATGATACAAGGTCTTTTATTAATGCCCCATGCGACAGGTTAAGATGCCTCAAAACTACAACTGATGTGATGTATGTCTAACTACTGGAATGTCTCGTCCATGTGTCCTTGCAGCTTCGTGATCCGCTCCTCATGATGCTCCAGTCACGTCATGATGGTGGAAGGAGTAGGTGTGTGGGCAAATGTTGTCCTGAAGCCCTCTTCAGTCTCGAAGACTCGGGCTGGAGGAGTGAAAACAGGTGGGAAATAGTAATGATGAAGAAGACCTGAGAGGGTAAATTCTCCTCAAGGAGTTGGCTCCCATTGGTGAGGTGCAAACGGGTATGATTGGATGAGTAGATTAAACGAGTAGTCGGGTCTAACCGATGGTGGAGGGGATGATGATAGTAGTGGTGGTAAGGTATGCTCAGGAGATAATGGGGGTGTCATCCTGATCATATCCAATGGTGATGTAGGGGATAGAGGTGGTGATGGTGGTATAATCGGCACTATTATAGGTAGGTGTACCCTCTTGCGAGGTGTATGCATCTTAATAGGACCGTTGGGGTGGCTCCGAAATGGTTTCATAAATGGTTCGGGCTCATAGGGTGCTAAGATCCTGACTCTCCTGCGCCGGGCTACCGGGGCAGGTGGGGTGGTGGAGTAGGTAATGGAGTTTCCGAATCAGCAGCAGGCAGTCACTGTTGAGTCTGCATATACTGATCATCTGTGAGTGGAGTATCAGTAGGAGAAACTGAATGGTTCTTCGGGTGAGGTGATGAAATATATGCCCGTCTAGCTAGTACATACGGGTCTTCTGATATGAGTGAGTCTGGGTCACTTTGTGAAACAGGTGTCATGGGTGGTGTGTTCGACACTGTAGCAGTCGAAGTACTAGGAACTATGGGTGAGGTGATAGATGATAAAGTGCTCTCGAACTCCATGTCCGATGATGAGGTGCTAAGGTGTGAGTCTGTAGACATGGTACTGTAGTATCCGTAAATAGTAAATGTAAGCAATCAATAACATCAGGGGTGTGAAAATAATGGTGAAATAATCAAGTATGTAAGTGTAAGTGTGAGATGTGAAGATTAGCGTAAAATAATCTTAATAGGTAATGTACTGAGCACGGTGATATGCAGGCACGGAGGGCATAATGTGGTATGGTGTAAAATCATTCATTTTGAAAGTGTAGTTATAGTCCAATGTTTGAAAACATTTGGTTCTCTATAACCATGTCTCTGATACCAATCTGTAACACCCCATAAATTATGAGTTAAGAGCGGAAGACTAATCGGGGTATTACGGGGAGGATCGTAGTCATAATCATAGAAAACGGCTCAAAAGAGGCGTTTTGAAAGTTATTGTCATTCAAATAATATTTGAGATACAAAAGTGAAATATCAGAGTTTGTGAAATCCCATAAAAGGGTGTAGTAGTTTGAACTGAATGACTTAATTTATTTTACACCACAAAAACCATCAGTTTAATGCCCACTCCGTGTCTTGTCTGTTCCGTTAATTACCTGAGATAAACATGCTTAAAAGTGTCAACACAAAGGTTGGTGAGTTCATAGAGTTTATAAGTAAACAGTTGATTTCAATAATTTTGATTGTGAGGTGATAATTGAAATAAATACCAATATTAATGAAATAAGTAGTGAGTTTCATTGGGTGAAAACCATAAGTGAATTGTATGTAAATCAGTTAAACACAAGTGTAGGATTTCATGTGAATTATAATCATAATTTGAAATGGTGATGGTTCCGATTGCATGAGATTTACAATCGTAATTTGATATAGTGATATTACAGCTGTATATATATATATATATATATATATATATATATATATTTTATTGCGCTAAGCCTCATCACACGCAAACGTTAACAGAGTACCAGGATTCGGTGGGGGGGGGGGGGAAACAATCCAAATTAATGGCATGAGTTATGGCCCTCGGTGATAGGGGATTCCTATTTTATCTCAAATATAATGTATTGCGACTAATACGACTAGCAACTAAGGCTATTCGCCAAGTATTAGTGGAATAGGCAGTCAGCCTCCAACAGATTTCTAGTCTGTTCACTATATTCGCGTTCACTCGCAAGTGATTAATGGTTCATGATATGGGGCTTTTGGAATTAAGTAACTTAGGCAATATCAATCAGGTGAAGCATATATAAAATACTTGTGTTCTATTTTGTAGCATGTATTTTTCTAGGAGATTGGAAAACATATAAAAGTAATGTATGAATTCATGGTAATTCGTGAAAGTGTATATTACTTTTGTGAGTGAAAAAAAGAATTATGTTTCAATAAACAATTTGAGTGAGTTATCAATTGAGTAAAATGTTTATGGTAAACGAGTAAATTTGTAAGTAAAACAAGCATGTATGTCCCCCAAAGAGTGTAAAGATATTAATTGAGTAAAAGTGGGGCTACGACTCACCTTGAGTGTAACTGGTGAGGTGAAATGTGAAATCAAGTGAGATTACGGTAACGGCTCCAACACACGATCTGATTAATGGTAAAGTCTGAGAATTTAACTAAATATGAATAGTGATTGTGAAAATGAGTAACGGATAACGATTTGATTTGTGATGAGTGTGAGTGATATTCTTAAAATGCTTAAAGTTCAAAAATAATATTATATATTGTAATACCCAAAATTTCCAAACATGCAAAATTACCAAAATACCCTTGTAACTTAAAAATTCAATTAATGATTAAATAAAACATCAAATAAATCCCAAACTCTTGGAAACTAGCAACATATGAAGTATGACAATTTTTGCATGAACATTGTAATATTCTAAATGTCCTATAAATACTTGTCACCTCACTTAAAATAGTTTGGACCGAAAATACTTATATAAATGTATTTATTTACTTGTTAAATAAATTAAAATCAAATAAAAAGGAGATAAGTATCACAATTAAAGGAAATCAATCACAAATCAGTAAATTGATCCCATTAATCACTCATGGGCCGAAAATCATGCCCTCCCCTCCATAATCACACGGTTTCTTATTTCTTTCCCTTTATTCACTCGTTACAACCCTAAAAGCAAACCAAAAACTCCAAATCGGCCACCACCACTCTCTAAAATTTTCTTAGCATTTTTACTGGATACACTGGTGTTAGAAGAAGTCTAGAAAAATAGGAGTTCGAATATTGAAGGCTTGGATTGCTTGGTTTTGATTTTTGTTCGAGTTCTATTCTAGCCGAGAGGTATGAAATTCCCACAACTCATCCGATCATTCTAAAGGCTATCTGGTATTTTTATAACACTTCTTACATCATATATGATCTATATAAAATGTGTATCATGATCCATGCACGCTAGATCAATCGTAGTAATTCTAAATATAAAAAACGTAACATAAATCCAAAATCATCCATGCGATTTTTCCAGGTCTTGTACATATTTTATTTTGATTCTATACATGTCATATAACACTGGAAAAATGATACTTGTAATTATCGAAGCCTAAATCAACCTTGGTGAATTATTGTTCAAACCGGATTAAAAGAAAAAAGGGATTCGAAATAAAATAAAAATCGTTTGGATTAGGGTTTGAGTTCTTGGTATTAGATCTGGTATATTTAATGCATTTTGAGGATTAATCAATGATTGGTAATGGTTGGTAAAAGTTAGGGTTAGGGTTTACATGTTTTTAGATAAAACCGATTGTTGATTTATAAAGTTTTGGGTGTGTTTTGTAATTTATTAAACTTGTGGGTTATTTTTGTAAGATACTTTGGACCAGGGGTGAATCGTATAAAATATAATATGGGGGTATTATATGTAAATTTTGTAACTAAAAGGTTTAAATGGTAAATTGTTTAATTATTTAATCCGATTTGAAAAGTAATGAAATAGAGGGACTTGTTTTGTAAATTATGTAAAATGGAGGTATTTCGTATAAATATAAATGTAAGGGGTGTAATGTGTAATTTTGGATAATTGAAGGCTTAATGTGTAAATATGAATATTATAAGGATTAAATTGTAATTTAATTAATTAAAGGGTCTAACTTGTAAAGTTGTTAAAATTAAAGGATTGGAATTGTAATTATGGGAAAATTATGGATTAAAATGAATAACTTGTAATATTTGCACTTTAGACCTTTATCTTTGGCATATTTGCATTTAAAACCCTAAAATATAAAAAGTTGTCATATTTAACCCTAAACTATTATTACTTGCTAAAATGAACCCTATTTCCATAATAATAATTAATTAATGACTTAACTTAAATTATAATATTTAAATCTTTCTAATTATGGAAACCTGCTAAATAAGGAAACTTTCTAAAAATGGAAACTTACTAATTTTGGAAACCTGCTAAAAATGGAAAGTTACTATATATGGAAAGTTGCTAAATTTGGAAAGTAACTTAAAATGGAAAGATAAACTAAAATCAGTAATTAAGAACCATTTGTAATTCTGTCTTCTACTCCTTTAGGTGTGAAGAAGGAGTGATCCGATTCTTTTCAGTGTTTGCTACCTTGTGTTTGTTTGCATTCCGAATAAGGTACATATATTCTGACCTTCTCACAGATTTCTCATGAACTCTCTCTCTCTTGTTTATCTTGATTCCTTGTACCTTGCTATGCTCCCCTTGATAAATTAAACCTTGTTATGATCCCTTGATACTTGATATAATTCGTTCATCACCCTGTGTCATGAATATTCAAATCCTTGGATACCTTGAAGGTTCATTTGATATTATAACTGGATGCTAAAACCTTTCTAAATTATATATGAAAATGTTTTGAGAAAAGCTAATTTAAAACGATGTTGTTGAGCACGATGCGATACCACTTTTTAAAGGTAATTTTACTAAAAGTTTTATGAAAACTACTTTTAAGACTATCTTTATAAAAGACTTTACTAAATATCATTTTAAGAAAGCCATTTATTGAAAGATTTTCTAAACACGCGTTTGATATGAAACCTTTGAATTAAATCTTTACTATGAACCTACGAATCATTTGATTATGAACCTTTGATACGAACCACTTGATTTAAACCTTGACTTGAACCTTTGCTATAAACCTTGCTATGTTCCCTTTTGTATTGTGAACCTTTGATATGATCCACTTGATTTGAACCTTATTATGAACCCTTGCTATGATCTCTTGTTCTGAACCATGAATTGAACCTCTGTTATAAACCTTGATATGATATACTTGAAATGGAAACTTGACTCGAACATTGATATAAAATTTGATCTGATATACTTGAAACGGAAACTTGATCTGAACCACTTGATATGAAACTTGAACTTGAACATCTGATACTTGATACTTGACCCTTGACCCACAGTTTGATACTACGAGCCACTACTTGTTTCACTAGGCATGAGGGTTTCATGTCCTTGTCATTGATGCACCGATGACTTGACTCTAGGGTAGGAGAGTGATGACCTATCCCGTCCCTGACCTGACTTGACTTGTTACGTAGAGGAAGAATCTGGCCTACTGGGGCGTATGGATGCATCCTAGATTTGATCTGTTTCTGTTTCTGTTTATTTGTTATATATCTGGTGACTGATGGTGTGTGCGATACACGTCTTTCACATATCTGGGAGTTGATCACTCCATTTGGTTACTGAGGCCACCCCTCATATTATCTGTTTATACAAGAGGTCTCCCCTCTATATGCTTATATGGTTACATTATTATGATATGATCTGTTCTGGGCTCGTGGTGGATTACTGTTATCCTTTACACTTATCTATTTCATTATCCCTTAACTCTTGTTATATCTGCATGACCTTTACTTCATTTACTTTTCACTATTCCATTATTATTGCTTGTTACCTTTATATCTGTTCACTGGGCTTTTTAAGCTCAGCCGCATTTCTTTTCCTGCGGCAGGTTTTAGTAGGAAGCTGGGTATGAGTGGAGAGTATCTTGGACTTAGAAGGCTATACCTTGATAGATATTCCGGATTAGAGATGACTAGAAGAGATTATTCTAGACTTAGTACTTATTGTAATTCTCATTATAACCTTGTATTTTCAGATTTTCCCTTGTAACCATTGAAATTCATTTTGTATTAATTAGTCATATGCTTGTGTTTACTTTGATATGTCACCATAACGTAATACTTCTACCCTTATCGGGTTGGGGTGTTACATATATAATATTATCTTGTTTTTATGTCTTTAAATCCAATAATATCGTTTCCTCGAAAGTGGTGAAACGAAACGTTAAGTTAAATCGTTTAAAACTCGTTATATATAAATATAACGTAACGTGTTTAAATATATGAACGAAACGTAAAAATGCACGTGATTGAGTTGAAAAGTGTAAAATATGAAATAGAAATGAAAAGGGTATAAAGTTTCTGTTGGTCCTTGAACTTTTACAATTTTTACATTTTCTACCCTAACGGAGTTAGCGTTGCACCATTAGTCCTTGGTTTACATCTTTAGTCCAAAAAGGTCAATTTTTACATTTTAAACCTCTAGCTTACTGTTTTTAGCATTTTCTATCCTCAAGTTACTGAATTTACAGTTTTGATCATAGTTTTGTGAAGTTGGCAATTTTAGTCCCTAAAGTTGAAATGTTTTGCAAAATTATTCCAAAAATCACAAAAAAATGTGAAATGATTTTCGAGAGTTTCTAAATTTTTATAAAGCTTATTCAAGTCAAGTTCAACTGCTTATTGGTCAAGGAGCTTATTTTTAAGCTTAATGGACTTAACGTTTATAATTAAAGGCCCGTTAAGGATTTTCGATCCGTTGGGTTTTAAGATGTTTTGGGCCTGGTATTGGGCTTATCTTAGGGTCCTAAAACTGTTTCCAAAGTGCTTAATATTCAGATTATAAAAAAGTGCTTATTGGGCTTTTAAAGCCCAATCGCTTATATATATGTTCAAAAACAGTTTTCGAGTAGCTATAGCTTGTGGCTTTAAAAAGGGCTTATATTAGCTTATCACTGAAAACTTAAAACATCAACTTATTAGGTGAGCTTGTGAAAAATTGAGATGTGTAATAAAATTGGTATGTCATATGTATGATTTTGATTTTAATTGGTCATTTCTAGTCGACATATAAGAGGTGGTTCAATAAAATTAATATGATTTATATATGAGTTAAAATTTTATACGATGGACATACATTAAAAATGGTGTTCGATAGGCCTCAAAATGGTGATGGTGCCGATTGCATGAGATTTACAATCGTAATTTGATATAGTGATATTAGAGCTGTATATATATATGTGTGTATATATATAAATATATATATATATATATATATATATATATATATATATATATAATATATATACATTATATATAACAGGAGGTGTTACACGTAGATAATGCCACATAAGTCCATGTCATTGCCATGTAATTGTCATTAAATGCCAGGTAATCGGTTTGTGTCCACGTAGGCAATAAAATTCGGGATTTTAAAAAATTTGTCAATTGCAGGATTCGAACCTTGGATGGTAGGCTCAAATAAACAAACACCCTCAACCATTGGAGCATTACAATAGTTGTGATGTAATTTGCAAATCAGAATTAATAATGCATGAATGAATAAGGTTGGAAATTATTTTCACATAACCATCACAACATCATCACAACAAACGTATATGTCACAAACTCCCTAATATATTCTTAAAAAAAAAAAAAAAAAATCCCACGAAATCAGTTATACAGAAAGAATTCATAATCCAAAAAAAATAATACCCCAAAATCAGTTTCCCCCCAAATTATTTAACCCACGAACCTAAAATCAGCTTTCCCCCAAATTGAACCGAAAATCAGCTTTCCCTCAAATTAGTTAACCCATGAAAAAATCCCCAAAATCTGTTATCAAGGAATCATCTGATGGAGGTAACTTCTCATTTTAAGGTTTAATTGAATTTAAATGAATAATTTGTTAAGAGTATGTATTAATTGAATTTAAACCAATAAAATGTGATTATTTTTCCAACTGATATGTAATTGGTGGCAACTTATATGTGAATATTTATGCCAACTGATATGGCATTTAGGCTGCCTTATTTCAGCAACTTATTGTGTTTTGATATAATAAGCACTTTAATTTTGTGTATTAGATGATTAAGGGTATTATAGGTGATTTATGTTTTAGCACAAAACTAAAAAACGTTTATGTAGAGATTTTCCTAAAAAAACGTGTTGATAATTTTATATTTTTTTATTTTTCCCTAAAAAAAAAATATAACATAAGTTTGGTATATATCAATTGTTATAATTTTATATTTTGTGATTTTTTCCTAAAAAAGATATAACATAAGTTTGGTATATATCAATTGTTATAATTTTATATTTTGTGATTTTTTCCTAAAAAAAATATAAGATAAGTTTGGTATATATCAATTGTTATCATAAAGGTTCTGTTAATGTTTAACCTAATCTTACACTATATATACAACGTTATTTAATGACCTACATCATAATAACAAAGTCGATTCAATATTCACAGTAAGATGCAACCGCAGAGATACTCACAGAGGCTTTCAAAAGCAAAGCAAAGTAATGCATCTGAAAAACAGCAGTAGGAAAAGAAAAAGAATAGAATGAATTCAGGTTATTTGATAATAAGAAGAAAAGTTTTTGTTTGTTTGATCGTTAAATATGATATATTTGTGATGTGTATGTGTTGCTGGTTTGTTAGCAGCAAAGCAACCACTGAAGAAAGGTACTCGACTGGATTTACGAGGTATGTTGGTCATTAAGAATTAATGATTCATTGGTGTATATTTTTTTCCGTTAATGCATACCATGTTATTTGTGATAAATTTACAGAAGCAAACCATGTTGAAAAGGATGTGACTATATTGGATCGATCAGGTATTTGTGTATACTTACTATGTTATTTGTAGATAAACAAGTTAGGGCTGTGTTTTTTTAATGTTTTTTTTTTTTTTTTTTTTTTTTTTTTTTTTTTTTTTAAATTTTATTTGTACAGAATCAAACCATGAGGAAATCAATGAGACTATATTGGATCCACCAGGTATTTTTACAAAAAAACAATTTCTGGTTTAGGGTTTTAGTTGTCCACAAATTTATTGGAATGAGAAGTGCAATGCTATTGCATTTGTGAAAGTAACAATAGTGAATCACTATATAAGCACAAAACTGTCCAGAAACAAAGATCTTTCAGACAAAAAAATGGAATTGATGGGTGATTTGAACCAGCATAAAATAAAAACCAATGGAATATGTATATATATATATATATATATATATATATATATATATACATATACATATATATATATATATATATACATATATATATATATATATATATATATATATATATATATATATATATATATATATATACATATATATATATATAGGGGGGCGTTAATGTGGTGTACAAGCTTAAAATAGATAAAATAGGTACACATGTGGACCGTTGGATATATATATATATATATATATATATATATATCCAACGGTCCACATGTGTACCTATTTTATCTATTTTAAGCTTGTACACCACATTAACGCCCCCTATATATATATATATATATATATATATATATATATATATATATATATATATATATATATATATATATATCCAACGGTCCACATGTGTACCTATTTTATCTATTTTAAGCTTGTACACCACATTAACGCCCCCCTATATATATATATATATATATATATATATATATATATATATATATATATATATATGTATATATATATATATGTATATATATATATGTATATATATATATGTATATATATATATATATATATATATATATATATATATATATATATATATATATATATATATATATAGGGGCGTTAATATGGTGTACAAGCTTAAAATAGATAAAATAGGTACACATGTGGACCGTTGGATCAAACTTGATAGATGAGATTAGATATTAAATAGATGAGTGGCACAATTGTAATTAATTGAAAGACAAATGGCTTTTGTGTATCAATTTATAGCCTATATCTCAGTTACAAGAAAAATTAACCACCCCCAACAATTCAACCGGATATTATGCAAAAATTCATAATCTCCAAAATCTATCAATCAATCAAAAATCCCCAAATCTTCGTTCTACATTTTTTCTTTAAATACAGGTAGCAATGGGAATGAACGACAATGGGAATGAAGAAGAAATAATGTTTGGTAATTGATACATTGTTCTTCTTCTTTTATTTTTTTTATTCGGTCAGTAAAGATTTTTTTTCCCCAACAATAAATTGTTGGTTTTTGGTTTCAGTCCAACGAAGTGGAAGGTTGTCAAATCTTAGACGACCAAACAGAGATAATGAGGAATATGAAACTATCGATCTAACTGTTGATGGAGATAGTGAAGACGAACAAGGTATTGTGTATTTCTTCTTAAAAATATACGTTTTTAATTATTGGGTTGTGAGTGAGTTGATTTATATGTATTAGTCACTTGTTATGTATGACTTGAATTGGTTGTGTAAGCTTCTTACCTAACTGATGTGTATGAGTTGAATGAGTTGTGAAAGGTACTTAGCTAACTATAAGTTTCATATAGGTTTTGAAAATAAGCCATTAGATGAGCATGTGTATTAGTTGTATATGGATGGGTTTTGAAATAAGCTATTGGTTGATTATGTGTATAAGTTGAAGTAATGGTTTTGAAATAAGCTATTGGTTGATTATGTGTATAAGTTGAAGTAATACATTGTGTATTAATAGCAGCTTATGTGTATTACTTGATAGCAGCTTATGTGTTTTTAAATACACCTAGTAATGTATCAACTGCGCATTGTTCGTGATGGTCAATTGACCATTTAGATAAACTATCCGATAATAGTATTGTAATAATAGGGCCGGTTACCACCACAGTACTCGTAGAGATATTTCATTTAGCAGAATTCTGTGTTTCACATCCATCATGAATTAGTATAGTGTAAGTGGATGCTTTTGTTTTTATATATATCTTGATAATCAGCAGTTTTGCTTAATTCTTCTTTCGTGTATTTGTTTTATTTGTAGATTGAATATCCTGAAATCGAAGATCTTACAAAGCCAAGACATCGTTTTATGTCATCCTTCGAGCAGATCTGTACTTCTTAACTTATGTGTATACTGGACTTTTTATTTAGTGCGAATTTGTGTGTGCTAGGCATTTGGCTTTATCTTGCTCCGAGCAATTTTATTGCTGTGTGTGAGATATCTTTGTAAGGTATAAAATGGATTTGTTTAAATGATTTATTTAAGAGGTGCTGGGAGTCTGGTATTAAGAAAGTTTTGCTTTACCAATTATACCATTGCTAACTCGTGTTTCTTTTCCTTATTTCACTTGTGTCACTTTTTTGTTGTTGGGTAATGGGTCAAAAAGGGTTTAGGCCAAACAAGTAGTCGTTTGGCTCGGATGTTTTATCCAAAACCCTCTTGGTTCAAGTTAATATAAAAAGAGTTATAAAAAGGTAGTGTGAAGGACGATACAAGTCTCTGCTAAATGGTTAGCGCTTGGAGATGTCGCTGTTGGCATCGTACCATTGATTCTGAAAGCTATTGGATCACTGCGCAATCTTAGATTCGACATCAATGTTCTCATGCTCATTGCAGGTACACTGTATCATATATTCATTTGCATTTATTAGTAAGTATTTGTGGATCAGAATTAGTAAGCAATGCATATCAATAAAACAATAGAAATCATTTAGTTTAGTGGTCTTTACTTTCAGTTAGGATCCATTTTCCTAAAGGATTACTGGGAAGCTGGCACAATCGTGTTTTTGCTGAATATATCCGAATGGCTCGAGACAAGGGCAAGCCACAAGGTCTTTCCTTATACATGTGCATAAACATTGACAGACTATTAAATTCATGCATATAAGGATTCTAATGTTAGAAACTGAATGATGCACATTCTATATATGCGACAGCGGTAATGTCATCATTGATGAACATAGCCCCTCAAAAGGCCATATTAGCTGATATTGGTGAGGAAGTTAATGCTAACGACGTGAAGGTAAACACAAGACTTGCATTTATAAGAGTTGAGAAGCCACGCATAGGGTTGAGATTAGTTGGTGGCTGTCGTTTATAGATATGACGATTTGGGTTATAGGAAATGTATGACCCGTTTGATGTGTATCTAAAACTAATATGAACAGAATTTTACCTGAGATGGTTCAGTGTCTTGCATAGAGTTATTGTTCATTTATAAGCACCTATACATACTGAGCTTTTAATGAACATATCAACGAGATCACCACTCACCGCTCTTATCTGATAGAAATGTACTTGTGATGAAAACATACTCTCCATAAGCTCTTTTTGAAATTTATGAGCTCAAAACCGCAATGTGTCTGCCTTTAACTGGCTGAATGTGACAAGCTGTTTATAAGATTTTTAGGCCCAAAAATATCTCTGATTTATTTTTATTTTTTTCTTTTCGTAGAATTAATTTGCCTAGTGATGCCTGTATATGCAGATGCTTGTTTAACAATGATGCAATTACGTATAAAGTTATATAGCAGTGTTTGATTCATTGTATCAGACTGCATAATGAATCATTGTATCAGACTGCATAATGCAATTACGTATAAAGTTACAAAGTTATATAGCAGTGTATCAGACTGCATAATGAATTATATAGCAGTGTTTGATAAGGAAGTGAATGGATTCAGGAAAGTACCAGATGAAGAAAAGAAGCGGTTACGGATGGCTGCGTTTGAAACCATCAAGTTGCGTGTAGCGAGCAAGTTTGAAGGGAATTGAACTAATTTATGTAGTTTGGATTTAAGAAGTACACGAATACTGCGATTTTGTTATGTTTGTGTGTTTTCAGTTTATTGTCGGAAAAAAACTCGCGTATGCTTACCGAGTAACCGTTGATGTAGTTGTGGTGTTTTATGGTTATAAAACATGGAAGTATGCATTATGTTTAATTGTATATGTTTAATCTATGTTTATTTATTTTGGTTGGATTTTAACATATACACACTGAAACCACTTTGAACCTGGGTTTAATTGCACAGGTTTTACCCACTTTGAACCTGGGTTTAACATATACACACTGAACCTGGGTTTAACTTTCTGTGCACAGGTTTTTTAAAAATATACACACAACCCACTTTGAACCTGGTCCCATTTGCTACCATTTTAAAACTTTCTGTGCACATGTTACTGGTCCCTTTGCTAACATAGTTGTTTACTAACCGCAAAAAAACACGTGTTCATAAAATTAGCATATAAGTTACAATTTCATCGTGGGATTGATCTCTATTATGTACACAGACTCAGAGAGTGAGGATCACAAGAAAACATGGTGTTATTACAAGTCTAATCAATCACTAACGAAACAAGAAGAAACCAGAGACCTTTTTTTGATCACATATTTACAGTGATATACAGTTAATACAGTAAAAGCCACACATTAATTGTTCTTTATCTTTCTCCAGTTAAAGCCGATGGATTCCAAATGACGATATATCTTGGCAACTTCATGTCACATCTTTCCTGGCCCGCTGACCACAACTCGCACATATGATCTTTTTTTGTTGTTCTCCATTAGTATACCTGTAGTCATCAAGAACTGAATAATGATCATTAAGAATAGTTCAAATATATCATTATCAATTTATTATGCAACTTTACAGTCTGCAACTCTTTCCGCTCCTCTGTCAAGGACGCATAAAGATTACCGACTGACATATATGGATGGTAATATTGATCGAGTAGCACTGATATTAACTTAGGTGCATGAATGGGGACCGAACTCCAGCAGCCAAGACCGTGGTTCATGATGTAACGTCTGAGCTTTTGATCTTCGCCGGGTGACCATAAGCCTCTCTTGTGCTTTAGCTTGGGCTTTTCTGATTGACTGAATCATTGAAAAGGGAAACTGATATACCAACCTTGAGCATTTGTATTTGACGTTTGGTACAGAGTTGAGGGCAGCAGTAGGGGTTGTTTGGTGCATATGTTGGTACAGATGTTTGTACAGCAACATATGCACCAAACAACCCCTACTGCTGCCCTCAACTCTGTACCAAACGTCAAATACAAACGCTCAAGGTTGATATATCAGTTTCCCTTTTCAATGATTCAGTCAATCAGAAAAGCCCAAGCTAAAGCACAAGAGGGGCTTATGGTCACCCGGCGAAGATCAAAAGCTCAGACGTTACATCATGAACCACGGTCTTGGCTGCTGGAGTTTGGTCCCCATTCATGCACCTAAGTTAATATCAGTGCTACTCGATCAATATTACCATCCATATATGTCAGTCGGTAATCTTTATGCGTCCTTGACAGAGGAGCGGAAAGAGTTACATACTGCTGCCCTAAACTCTGTACCAAATAGCCCAACTGCTATACAAACATCTGTACCAACATATGCACCAATAGCAGAACTTGAACATTTTTTTTGGGGGGGGGGGGGCGAATTGGATATTTGTTTGTATTATCAACTAAATTACCCCTAAAACTTATAATATTTACACTAGTTGCCGCAACTTTCGGGAGGGGCCGGGACCCTCCCCTGCACCTAAAGAGTTCCGCCATTGTATGACACGCATATGTTCTAATTTTTTTTAGTTATTATTTCTTTTGTTAGGCTATGCACAACCGCTCATAAAAACTCGGTCGGTCGTTTGGTTTGTCAATATCCGACCGATATTGACATCGGTCGGTTCCTTTGTGTAACATCGATCGAACATCGGTCGCTTCTTTTCCAAATCCAACATCGGTCTATACAACGACCGAGTTTTAAAACCAATCCACATTTTAAACCGTTGCAATTAAAAAAAAAAAAAAAACACTTTTTCAACCTTATAAATACCCACCTCAAACACACATCTAAACACACAATTTCAAACACAATTCATATTCAACTTATCATCCATAAACAACTTCTCATCATGTCAAAGAAAAACACTCCCACATCAAAAGACCGACGATCCCGACTACCTCAAAATGCCCCGAATTTGAATTTCTCGCCGGAAAACAACTTCGAACTAACCGGCATAACACCACAACAACAACGGGGTATTCGATTTCGTGCACCCTCTTTTGAATATTCATCACGACTACCACAACCCAACCAAAATCAAAACATGTTTTACCTTAATCGTCCATATGTTCCACCGTATCGTCCTAATACGGATTATCACCAAGAACCAAGTGGGTCGTCGTATCGGCCTAACATGGATTTCTTGCAATCTCCCCAACCGTATCAAGATTATTCCCCGCTTCGGGATGTTAATCTTGATATGGATTTTGAGGATTTTATGGGGCAAGATGCGTCGATGGGGCAAGGTTCGGGTCACGGTTCTTACCATGACTCGTACCATGGTTCGTACCCTGTTGAAGACGATGACGATGTCGAAGAGACATCACCCGTCAAACCAAGGACCGCTTCGCGACGTGCTACAAAGGCGAAGGACAAAGGCAAGAAGGCCGAACCGTCCCAAAAACAGGCATCATGGACAAAGGCGGAAGAGATCGCACTTTGTAAAGCTTGGGTTTTTGTGTCGGAAAATTCCAAGCGAGGAAACGCTATTAACAGGCATCGCTTTTGGGAGGAGGTGATAGCGTATTTTCATAAAGAAACCGGTTCATTAAGAAGCTACGACTCTATCAACAGCAAATGGAAGAATCGGATTCGGAGTAGGGTTGGAAATTTTGCTGCTATCATGGATAATATCAAGCTTAACCATGGTAGTGGTGAGAATGATGTTGATGATAGGGAGAAAGCTTTGAGAGAATACCGTTTGATTTATGGTCATGATTTCAACTTGGAGAAATGTTGGAAAATCTTGAGGCATCATGATGCTTGGAAGACGGAGGGGGATGCTATCCGAATGAATAGTCGGAAGAAAACAAAGGGCTCTACAACAACCTCGGGGTCAACACAAGGTCCCTTGAATTTTCAAGACGTCGATGATTCTGAAGATGAAGAAGATACTAGAGAATCACGACCAGAAGGTCGTGACGCAGCCAGGAAGAAATTATCGTCCTCTGCTCGTGATCCACCAAAATCGTTTGTAGCTTCGCTAACCAAGAACTTCTTCAATCGAAGCCGTCAAAAGAGGGAAAAAAGAAGGTCATTGAATATGAGTATTTGAAGATGAAACAAGAAGAGCTGGCCATGAAAAGAGAGAAAATAGAACTTCAACGAAAAAAGTCGAAATCATGGAAAAATCAAACAAGAACCAAGATTTGATCTTCTACTACTCCAAAATCGACCCAACTTTGCCCGAAAATCACCAAAATCATCTTAGGCAGCTTAAGGCAGAAATCAAAGCTTGCTACAATTTAGATGATTAGTTTATGTTTGTAATCGCTATCGTATTTTTAATTTAGTATTGTAATGTTTTTATTATTAATGAATTTTAATTTTTTTTTTTAATGTTTGATTAAAAAAAAAAGTCGGTCATCGACTGTGGCACTTTGGTCGCTTCTGGTCGCCAAAGAGAGAAAGCTGACGTAGCAGCCGGTGACTCAGGTCGCTTGGGTCAACGACTGTGTCCAGCCTTATAACGCACATGAATCAATCTATAAAGTAAACGAGCTGGGTAACCCGCGCGTTGCAGCGGGAGTGTTTGTGCCACATTTTTTTTTTGCGCGCGTTGTTGTGTATTTGTGCGTTCTTAATAGGAGTGTGAAAATGTCATTTTGTGTACATGTATGTTTACTAATGACTACTTACAGGCAGGTTTCAGCATCACTATCCTTCTCTGCACCACCATCTACATTCTGTGACACAACGTCACCATCCTCCTCTGCATCACCATCTATAGGTTGCAGCACTGCTGCAACCTGTTTCTTTGGAGCCTTTTTAATGTCTGAAAGTGTAATCATGTCTGCTGAACGAATCACACGTAACTTGCTACCTTTGTTGTATGCCTTTGTTAGTGCAGCTTTCACAGATGGCTGAACACCATCAAGCAGATTTGGATGCCCCTAAACCACACATATACTTACACAGATAAGCTGGGATCAAATGGAAATATGATCGCATAGTAGGACAAAGTGATACCTGAAATTTAGACATCGCCATCATCGAATGTAAGTCTTCCTAGTTAATGGAGTATAAATACATAAACTTTATAACCTTTTCAACAGCTTCATCCTGCCAATCATCCCATTTCCTCCGGAACACAACCTAGAAAGCGTGAAACGAATCGAATTTTGCCAAATAAATTGAATTCTGGAAAGTTATGCATATTTATACTCGTTTTTATCAGAAAAATTATTTCGTGAACAATGGTGCAAGTTTCGTAATTTTTCGATTCCGTTTGGTACGTCGAATGGGGCCCGGAGTGTTTTTGTCAAAAGTTTAGCCATATTGGTAGTTTAGGTCCCTCCGTCCCATTGTTTCATTTCCGCCCCTCACTTTCAATTTTACACAATTAGTCCCTTCTCAAAAATATATAAACCCCAAAATTATTTATTTATTTCATTTTAAACACACACACACAAACACACTCCTCCCCTTTCTCTCTCTACCCTCGCCGGTGACCACCTCCTGCCGGCCACCGCCCTCACTTCCGGCCAACCACCGTCGACGGAATTTTTTCCCGCGAGATCTTTTAATTTCCAAATCAATAGATCGGTTTATCCCGATTATTTCTGGAGCTTCTTGGCTCATAACTCACACCGCAACACTACCCACGCACCACCACCACCTTCGGTAACACCACAGCCACCACCACAGCCCCTCTCACCTTATTTTCTTCTCGGTAAACTCTTTCATTCGCCCCTATCCCCTTTATATTTAAATATTTTTGAAACCCTAATTTCTATATACATTTTATTAAATCCGATTTATATAATCTTTTTCTAATAAAAACCTATTGTTTTTGATAAAAACAGTATGGAACTCGTGTTTTGACCCTGACTCGGTCGCTACTCGTTTGTGACTCGACTGTGGCTCGGACTCACCGAGTCAACTCGTGTTGACTCGGGGTGAGTTGTTTGTTTATCCGGTTTCTTTTATTCTCCTTTATTTCTTGATGCGTTGTAGCTCGTTTGGTTTGGTCTCGGGTTTGTTTGAGGTCTCGACAGCCGATGTATGGCGAAGCCAAGCCGTGACTCGTGGTGAGTCACGGCGAGGCGAGGTGTAGTTGTTTAGGTTTAGGGTTCAGATTGTGGAGTTGTGAGGTTTGTGTTGGATTTGTTTGCGGTTTGGATTTTGTTTGGGTTCGGTGTGGATTGGATGTGGATTTGTGTTTGGTTTATAGATAGGATTACTTTAGATGTCGATTTGTTTGTGTCGATTGGATTTTGATATAGAGTTGGATTTGTTGCGAATTAATGTAAGATGGTTTTAACTTTTGATCTTGTGGTTTCTGGGTATAGTTTTGTAATAGCAGGAGAAAAAAAAAAATAATAAAAAAAATAATAATAATGCTACAGTAAAACATGCACAGCACTCACAGAATCATTGTACAGGCAACCGTTTTTCACTGTAGCGTGTGCTACAGTAAAAAACTGCCCTTTAAATAGATAGTAAGTATAATTAAACTTTATAATTGTTTTATGAATATTATTAGTTAATACGCGAAGTTTGTTTATATGCTAAACCTCTAGGTAAGGGCATAATTCTAATATCTCGCCCACCGCATCCGAAATCTCAGGATACACGTTTTTGTACTGTTTACTCTTGGCTGCGGGTTGAGGTGTATAGCATGAGAAGAGGCTCTTGGAAAATTATCCCTGAAAGGTTTCCCTTGTTTGTTACTAGGGTTTTTGATCTAGATGAAGTTTTTGTAGATGGTCATGATGGCCATCTTCATTGGCTTGGATATATTGATGAAGAGATGCTCCAAGAAACGATAATTGCTTTCGATTTAAACACTGAAAATTTCACCGAAATACCATTTCCAGATTGTCTTGTAGACTATAATAACTTGCGCATAAATGTATTGGGTGTGTTGGCTGGAAAGATTTGTTTGATTTCATATATTTCTAATGATGAAGGTGACATCATGAGGTTTAGGTGATGGATGAGTACGGTGTGGCTGATTCGTGGGTGAAACACCGTAGGTTTTCACGCTTTTGCTGCCAATTGAGTCCATTTGGATTCACGTTAAAGAATGAGTTTCTGTATGAACCTCATAATAGTTATCTGGCTTTGTATGATCCAATTGCAGCTAAGGTGAAATCTTTTAAGTTTAAAACTAAGGCTAGTTTCATTGTTGAGGTCAAGTTTGTTCAGTATGTTGATAGTCTAGTTTGGTTAGCGCCATCTGATCATGCCACCAGCTGGTGCAACATAGCTTCATTGCAAATTTGAAAAGAAGAATCAGTGTCCCTAAAAGATGAATGATCGAAAGAGTTAAAAGAGTCAAGACATCAAACCGTTCTGCTTTTTAGGACTACTTTTATATGATGTACTTTGAAATTGTCGTTTCACTTAGCTTTTGTGCTGCTTTTCATGTTTGATTAGAGGTTATTTCTTCTACATTTTCAATGTTGGTTCATTTTAATCTAATTTGTATTTTTTTTCTTAATGTTTGAGTACCTGTTGCAATAGAAAATCGAAAAAGCATCATGTTTTGCTGATGTTATTGTTTTTCACGGAATCACGGTATTTTTTAACAAGAGTAAGTAATGTCAATTGTCAACTATGAAACCGAATTGACGAGTTCATGGACTTATCAACAAGATCCTAAGTAATGTTTAAATAGTTATTATTCCAAACAGGTTACTGTATACGTACATAGTTGATCGTTTAACTAGCATATATAGTTTAACCGACAATCGGATAAAGGAAAGATTTTGGTTACAGACACATAACACAAAAAGACTTATAATTATACCAATGTAGTGAAAGGAATTCAATACGAACAATGGGGGTCCCGAAATGACTCAAGATCCTGCACTTGATTTTAAAACGTTGTGGAGCGTATATACGAATTATTGAATTTGTAACAGAAAGTTGTTAAGAAGTAGGCAAGCATGTCAGAACTTGCTAGTACCATGAAATCATGAATTGTAACAGAAAGATATGAACAATAGTTCATATATATTCGGATATTCCTCTTTATATACTCACTTGATTATTGGATATATGTCGGGCTAACTATGAGTTCATTGACCTTGCGTTTACGTTGGCACAAGGAATTGGCTTCATTAAGACAGCCAACGAGTAAGGAGAACCTCCATGACAATGTTTTATGCAACATATTAATCGGGATACCAGCAAAAATGCTTGCACAAATGAGGTCTGTCTCTAGACTCTGGTATGTGCTCTTATCGCAACCATCGTTGACATCGTGTCATTCACATTTGGAACCCTTCTCTCTCAGCCACATTAACTTTACCACCATACGCTACGGCCCGCAATATGCTTTTTCAGTTTGACTTTGATTCTGAAGCTGATCGATGACTATAAAGTTGTTAAGCTTTCTTGTCATTATGGACCTTATGTCATTGCACCTGATGTGGTTGTTGGGTTATGGTAGTTAGATTAGCCGTTATACGACTAGAAATGTGTGAGCCTATTGGGGGCACACACGTTAATATACGAAGAGTACGTTTATTAAATAATTAATATATATACTTGTTATATTTATTAAGTGTTTAATATGTTTCACGTAATAATTTAACTAATATTAAATATATGTTAAATATAAAGAGAGGGACTTGGATGTCGAAAAATGAAACTCCCGGACTTCCTCCAAAGTGGCCAGCTATGGAAGGATCTAGGAAGGGGGGCTATGTGTCGGTTTTAGCGAATTAAAGGAGTGAATAATAATGGCTTGTTGGACAAGTTGGGGTGCTATATAAACACCCCTCGGCTCATTGTTAATATACGACACATTCACTAAACCTAAATAGCAATTCATCTACGAACTGGAAAAGAATATTGTAGTCTTTCTGCCTACTATTGTTGACTTTTCAAAGGCAATAACAATAAACAAATAAACCAATAAACGTTGTTCGGTTTTTTTGTTTATTCAGTTCGACGCAAGTAACAAGTGTCTAGCTTGTTTTTCGTTTGATCATACGTGAAGCAAGGACTAGCATCGTAACGTATTTGTTTGACGTGTTTGTGTGAGCAACCGTAGAGGTGATTGTTTTAATCACTTGTTTCATTTGCTGGTGTCTACGAGGGTTAGTTTTCTCGTTTCCTTTTATTCTTTGTTTGTTTATTATACGTGTTAACTATAATTGTAAACTAGATCCATTATCCGCCGCGTACTCGCAGTTAATGGTTAACATGATTATAAAATCCCAACAGTGGCATCACGAGCCATCTCGTTTATCGATTATGGGTTGCACGATTTAATAAACACGTGAAAAGGCTGCATGAAATCTAACTTAGTTATTTGTTTTATTTTTATTTTGACAACTATAATGCAATACTTGTCATTAATTAATAAAAAAAATAACAAGACACAAACGAATTAATTAACGGTTAATTAGATACATAAAATAGCAAAAATTAAAAGTTAATAAGTTTGCCATGATTATTTTATGTGTATATTCCGGCTATAAGACCTACGCAATCACTTTTTGTGATGCATGTGGCGATCTAGGCACTTGATGAAAACCTAGTGAGGGTCTTATGGTTCTCTTTTTGGGGAAGACTTGCTAGAGTTCTCGGATCTAAATGTTTACTTGTTAATATTATTGTCATGTTTTTAGTATTGTGTTCTTTTGTGATTTTTGTTTTTAGCCTACATGTTTACACGCCTAAAACTAAAATAAAAGAGGACTAATACCTATAAAAAGATGACATTAATATGGTCTTAATTTACACGCCTAAATACCATGCTCATTGTGACCTGCTATTTGATTCGTGGAAAATTGTTTTTGTAAAATTAAGTGACCTAAATTATTGAAACAAGTTTTCATGAAATTAAAAACTGGACGCTATGGACACTTGGGAAGTACGGCTCACCCACTAGAACAAACTATAAGGGGGGTTTCAGGTGGTGCACACAGTCACACCGAAAGGATTTCCGGTCATAGCTTCGCGCTCCTGGTCCTCCGCCTCCTTGCAAGTTCGATTGGAGCTACCGTGAACCATGATGATCACTACAGTGTCATTACTAAAAGTTTTTAAAATAAAGTGCTACAAAGTTGTTTTGCATGCTTCTTTGTACACGATTTTATCACATTTATGTGTATACCCTATATGTAAATTTTAAGTCTATGCCACCCAACCAAGAACACGTGCATTTGACTTGACCTCTTTGGTCAGACCTTAGGGCCATTTCAACCCATGGCGAATTTTGCTCATTGGTCAGACCTTTGGCGATATTTGCAAGTTCTTGCTTGGTCGACTTATTTCGAGTATGCTTGGTCAAACCTTGGACCCGAGGCATAAGATGAGACTAAACATGCTCATGACATTATTACTTGTCTACTAATGTCTTGATCAGTCTCATAAGTCTAAGAGTTGCAGTTTATGCAATTAACGCTCGTCGCTTACCTCTTGCCCTACTTGTTTACACGCTGGTCAGACCTCCGGTAATAAGTGGGAGGTCAAGATGGATCTTAGTCTTAATTAGTAATTAATTGGGTAGTTTGTAAAACCCTAAAATCTAAAACGTGTAAAAGACCAAAATGCCCCTACGATCTAAAACTTTGATTAATAAACGTATAAAGCACCAAATAAATTCTAAACTTCGGGAGACGATTAAGATATGAAGTAAACTAATTTCCACGGCCACATTTGACGTTTGTGAAGTACCAAAAACTACTTATGACATATTATGTGAACCGAAACTATTTATGTATATACATTTTATTATTTAAACTTTTTAAGTAAACCAAAAATAATTAAAATACAAAGAAAATAAGGAAAGTATTAAAATTGATTTGGGGCCATTAAATCCTGCTTTTTGACAGCCCATTCCCCCCCTTGATCGGCCTTATCCTCTATGTGTATAACAAACCAAATCAAAACTAAAAACATATTACCGAAAATAACAAAAACACACAATAATTCCTCTTCTCATTCATACGATTTTCTGGAGGTTCAAGCTCATTTTTCTGGTGTTGTACACGTCCTAAGGAAGCCAAGAAAATTGGCCATTCGATTTATTAAGCCCTGAATCTTTTATTGTCGAATTTTGTTCAAAAGTGAGGTAATATTCCATTTTAATTCCTTCGATCATTGTAAAATTCATTCTCCATTTTTCATGTGTTCCTCACATCATATATGATCTGTGAAAAATGTTGGAATTAAGTCATGCAAGGTTTAGGTGGTCGAATGGATTTAAAATGTGTAAAATGGATTAATTATGGAAAACGTGCTAAACGATTTTTCTGGGTTGCCTTGCTAATTTTTATGAGTTACTTGATCATGGTATAAGCTGGGAAAAATGCTAATTCGAATTATGGAGACTTGTGTTAATTGTTTTGGATTTAAATCATTAAAAAGGGTGTAAATTCTAATATATAGAAAACGAATTTTCTGGGTATCTAATGTATTTTTCCTGGGTTCCTTAGGCGTCATGTGATCTCAGAAAAATGCCCATTCGAATTGTTGAAGCCCATATAAGTCGTGGCTAATTATTTTACAAACCGGATTTTGTGGAAAATAAGAATAAAAGGGAAAATAAATCGAGGAAGCTAGGGTTAGGGTTTCTTAGATTAGATCTGGTCATTTAATGTGTTTTTAAGGATGTTTCAATGATTGGATATGATGGGAGAATTTAGGGCTTATTTTGTGTAAAAAAAAAATATACGATTTGTGTTTTTAAAAGTAGAGGGTGTGTTTTGTAAATTATGAAACCTATGGGATATTTTTGTAAGGTGTCTTGGATCTGGGTAAAAATACAGAAAATATTTTATAAGGATCTCATGTGTTAATTTTGTATTTAAAAGGTTTATTTTGTTAATTAAATAAAGTATAATTCGAATTGTTTAATAATTAAATGGAGGGACTAAAAATGTAATTTCTGGAAACTTAAGGTTGATTTGAGTAATAAAATATATTCAGGGGGTTATGTGTAATTTTGGTAATTTAATGGCTTAATATGAAATTATTAATAATTAAAGGTTGAAATTGTAAATTAAAGGGCTAAATATGTAACTTTGATAACTTGAGGGACTTGATGTGTAAATTATGAATATTTAAGGGTACATTCGTATAACATGTTAAAATAAGTGTACATTGTGTAAACTTGGGAAATTATGAGGTTAATGTGTAATTATGGATATTATAAGGTTTAAAGTATAACTTAATAATATAAAGGGTGTAAAATGTAAATTATGAAACCTAAGGGACTAAATATGTAATTCTGATAACTTGAACAGTAAAATGAGTTATTTATGATATTTTCACTTTAAACTTTCATCTTTAGCATATTTACACTTAAAACCCTAGAATGTGAGAACTTTTCATGTTTAACCCTAAACTTTGGTAACTTGTTAAAATACACCCTTAAGCCATAATATGTTTTGATAATGACTTAACCTAAATGAGAATATGGAAATCTTACTAATTGTGGAAACTTTCTAAATAAGGAAACTTTCTAAAAATAGAAACTTACCAAAATTGGAAACCTGCTAAAAATGGAAAGTTACTTTAAATGGAAAGGTTTGTAATTCTTTTCTACCCCTTTAGGTGTGAAGAAGGAGAGGACCTGATCCTATCTTATTCATTTTGGTTTGTGCTTTGCTTTTGAAATAAGGTACAGATATTCTGCTCTTTGAATGAGGAGCCTTCGGTCTCTTATTTTGATTCGTATTAGGGTTTCCTAAGCCATTGCTATGTTCCCTACACTTTGATATGAACCTTTTATTTCTGAACCTCTTATATGAACCTTTGGCATTTGAACTTTGACATATGAACCTTTGATGTGAACCTGGAGATTTGGACTATGATTATGACCATATGAACCTTTGCTTTGATATGAACCTTTGACTTTGACCCCAGTTTGATACTACGAGCCAAAATTTGTTTCCTAGCCATGAAGGTAACATGGCCGTGTCATTGATGCACCAATGGCATGACTCTTGTGTGGTCAGAGTGATTAACCACACCGTCCCCATTTTGATTTGATATGAGCTCACTATGATATGATTTGATATGGCCAATATGATATGTTCGGGGGGCGTATGGATGCATCCTAGATTTGATTTGATTTGTGAATTTGATATATTTGTATTTGGTGACTGATGATGGGTGAAATCCACGTCTTTCACAAAATTTGGGAGCTCGCTACTCCATTTGAAGAATGAGGACACCCCTCATATTATCTGATTATCTGAGAGGTCTCCCCTCTATATGATTTGAAGATTATGGTTACGATATGATGTGATTTGATTTGTTTGGGCTCGTGGTGGATTACTGTCCTAAACCTTACTCTTTATTTACTTTTCCTATATCTCATTTATTATGATATGTCTGTTCATTTTCATTTGCTTTTGTTTCCGTTCATTATATATCTGTTCACTGGGCTTTTTAAGCTCAGCCGCATTTCTTTTCCTGCGGCAGGTTTTAGTAGGAAGCCAGGAGCTTGGGTTTGCTTTGGGATGAGAGATTAGCTTATGAAGACGATACCTTAGTTTTAGTATTCATTTATGTATGACTACGTAGATTCGGTATATTTTCCTTTGTAACTTTGTAAACCATTTGTATTATGTAAGTCGTATGTTATGTTTGCCTTTGATATGTCACCATTTACGTGACACTTCTACCCTTGCCGGGTTGGGGTGTTACATAGTTAATTCTTTTAAGAATTTAATTATCGAAAATACTAACATTGAACTTTCTATGTTCTGATTAAAATTGTGTTGTTGCAACATAATTCGTAAACAAAAGTTTGTTTTTTCTTAAAAAGACACACTTAGTCTCTTTTCCTGGTAAGAAGAGTGAGACTTATTCCTATTTATTTCTCCTTAGCTGACAAACTAAGATATGATTACAATTGTTAAACTCACTTATGATCTTTCATTACCCTTTTCCGGTATTGAAATAATTGAAAGATAAAATATTTTGTGTAACTAGAAAACATTTTTTTTTGTCTATAGCTACCAAAATAAATGACATCTTGCACTTGTCACGATGTATGAGTTTAAACCGCAAAGAGTAAAGAAATTACTAGCATATTCGCTAGGTATTTTTCTTGGACTCTTATTATTCCTTATATTGCTAAATACCCTTGGGGCTATGTAGACGATAAAGGAGGAATTGCATGCTAACTATTCAAGTTAAATGAAAGCATGAATGACTAGTCCCTCATTTACATAAGTAGGACTTCATATACTCTGTTCAATACCTAAGTACATTGCTACTTGTAGGCATTCGAAGAGAATAGGAAAGTGTATTAAATTGCAATATGCTTTCTACTGGCAATGTAACACTTACAATGTTGACAAATCCAGTGGGAGCATTGCGTTTTATTACTGAAATAACATTCCGGTAATGTTGTCAATTTCAGTGGGAGCTACGAGATTTATTTCCTTGTTAGTCACCCATATCATTTCAAACTTGCTTTGAAATAATTCATTACTTTCCGAATATGAACAACCATTTCTTAAAGGATAATTGCATCTTATTTTATTAGATAACTCGTTGCCTTTCTGCTGTTGCTTTCTGAACGTTATCTATAGAATAATAATCCACAATTCCTTATTAAAGGTTATGGTTCTAAAACTACTTGTAATATCTATGACATTATCATATTGTTTAAACAATCAATCACATGTTGTTTGTTTTCATAATATGATGTTGTGCCTTACACAAGTGGGAGAAATCTCAAAGTGTGTGCAAGGAACAACATATTATTGGTTTCTCTTGACCGTAAGGTAAGAAAGCTAATCATTCTACTAGGACTTGAACACGCAAGATGTTTGTTGCCCTACTACATTCAAATGTCATGATATAGTGTAAAGATACTTCAACATTTCGACTACATGTTTTAGTCAACATAATTATGGTTAAATGATAATAATCATAATTCTGAAGTATAAAATTAACTTGAAATTACTACAGAACTCAAGAGTTTGCGTTCATGATTACTTTTGTTAGTATAATTATGTTTACATGTTAAGACATAATTATAAAGTCCTTGAATTAATCAATGACATAATAACATAAAGTATATAGTAAAATTGTTATGTCTTATTGTTAACACATAAACATGAGGCCTTTGAATTATTCAAAGACTTATAATGTATTATTGACATGTTCTGTTTTCTTGTAAACACATGAACATATAATTCTTGAACAGTTCTGTCTTCTTGTGAACACATGAGCATAAGGTTCTTGTATTATTCAAGAAATATACATTATAGCATGCACTTGGTTCAAAAATACTTAATATGCAATTTGGCTCGACCCAATTGACAAGTATTTGGTCCAAAGAGAATTAAATTATCTATGGAATTCTGATATAGTTTCACAATTCAAATACTTATAGAATACCACATTATTATGGTATGTCTAATAGGTTGAAACAAACAGTATTCATATTGTTTAATTCATGATAGCTTTAATTGCTCTGCCTCCATAATCTATCAAGGTTAGAAAATTGCGTGTGTCATGGACATACTCAATGTGGTTCAAACCTAGAAGGTATTCAAGACAACCCATGACCAAAACCCCTAAACCTTTAGGGATTTTTGGTTTTTACACTCAAACTAATCGAATCCTAAACCCTTTTGGGTTTTTGATTTTTCTACACTTCCTAGCTTGAAGATTGTAGTATTGGTGTTCCTCCTAGCTCGACGAAACACAAAACTGTTGCTAAGGTTTTCGGTTAAAGGGTGATACAAAATTAGGGTTTTTCTACAAACCTTAATTAGAGTTGTTGGAAGAAATTCCATTATGTCTTGATTTAAGTTCTGAATTTGTTAAAATCTTATGAAGCGTTTTATTAACAAATCTTGAGATGAGAACTTAAAATGTATTTTGTGGTTCCCAAATAAAGAACAATTTATTGTTGCTTAAATACTTGGTATTTAGAGAATTGTCTCTACTTACAAAAGTAAGTGGGAGCATCAACAAATCTTGAAGATATTCAAGAACAAATACATAACCTTCTAAAATCCACTTATTAATGTCATACTAAGGTTAAACATGTAAATGTTGACTGAAGTATAATGTTACTCTCATTCATAAATCTGCAAGGATGCCTCATCACTTGATTGATATTTTGATATCAATGCTGAGGATTTAAGTTAACAGATCATTGTAAATCTGCTAACTACTAAGGTACATTATCACATCTTGAATTTGATAAATGTCTTAGAACTATGAATGATAAGATGTAGTCCTTAAAAGGCAAATCAATGTTTTGATCTTGATTGTTATTTCGCCTAATAGTTAACCTATGAGGTTGGAATAAGTTTCTTTTGAAGAAAGGCTTACAAGGGCAAAATTGTATACATGATTAATGCATGGTTTATAATAAGAAGTTTTTAATCATACTCATGCAATTGATTGTGATTAGATTTTCTTATATACACGCATTAATTAAATAAAGATAATTAATTGTCATACAAGTTTTCCTTGAATGTGGAATATGGCAATTAAGTTTTATAAATCTTTCCTTTATGATTACCTTTTGCGAGGACGGTGTGTAATCGAAAGGGTTATGAGTCTATATAATCTTTATGTAATATACAAGTTTAAGCAATCCAAGTTTGGATCGAATCATGCATCTAGGAGCTGAGATCTTGAATTTAATTGCAAGATGATTTTGATTGAATTAAGATAACTCCTTGAGTACATCTAACATTAAGTGGGAGCACTATGTTTTTCCTTAAAATACATATGTTGTATAACATATTGAAGATATCATTCTATTTAAGCTAGATATTAATCCTTAAGCTTGGAATGAAACTTCACTTGGGATTTAGGGAATAGAACAAACAACCTTGGAATAAATGTTTATTTGGAATAAACATATGCAGAAAATTAAGTCCAACACAAATGCAATATATCATTCAAGCAAGTCTTAAATGGTATATTTCACTTGGAATAATTTATTACATGGATGGAAACCTTATGTTTTTAACTAAGGATTTATCATGTATATATATTATATTGTGTATAAGACTAGTTGTTACTTTTGCATTAGAGCAAGATGAGCTGACAACAACAATATCTAATTGAGAATATTTAGATTATTGCTAATACAGATGTTTACGAATTATAAAGCATAGTGTTGTATACGTACAATGATGCTAGAGGATAATTAAAACTAGTTAAAGTATGATTTTATCATTTATGATAAATATGCTAACTAGATATGCTCAACGAAGAGCATTGTTGCATTACACATTAAGGAATAAGAATACTTTACATTTTAAGAAACTGTAAAGATGATTGTCAGTATGTCGTTGACTTCTAATGCCTTATGCAAGATAGGGCGACATCTCCATACTATGACACTTGCAATAGTATGAGCATATGAGATAAGACACTCATCATATATTTCAAATCCCTCACTATATGTGAAATTTGAAACTAGTATTCGGAAAGTTTACTCAGATGACTATTTAGTTTTCTTGTAAGGGAAAGTTGAGAATGTTGGAAACATTAGACTTCAATTTACTAATTAGTCTCGTGCATATCTGTTTTTAGTATTTGGATAATTGGGATTATAAGACAATTTTTACTTTATGATGAATAAAGATACTTGGTATTTGTTATTCATTCATATAATAATTGTTATCATATATTTGCATGTTTAATCCTTGAATGATTTTATCTTTCTAAATATGTCCATTGTGGTTAATAATTTGGGAAAATTGTTATGCAAGGCAAATGTGAGTGTTGGTTATATTCTATGAGAATGTGGATTGTTCCCGCCAAACTCATATGTATTCACAAGGGATGCATATTGGATACCCCAACTTTTGAACATTTACTTTTGGATCCTTGTCATGAGTAAGATGTTGAAAATAGTTTATTAAGTCATCCTTAGACTTGAGATACAAGTAAGTTCTGTTATGTGTGGATATCACTTTTGTAATTATATGCCAAACGCTGTCCTGAATAAGGTAGTTATAAAAGCTATTTTTCGGAGTGATGTGAAGCAGCATCCACAACACTTGTAGTCAACAAAGGATTTGTTACTCCACTTGATATGTGCAGAAAGATACAATGGGCCCTCTCCAGAATTAATCAGATAATTGTTTGGCCAAACCCAAAGGGTAATGCAAAATGATTCTTGATTACATTTGGTATATCTGAATTGAATTCTATAACGAGAATCTAAATGGTTAAATTATATGAAATGAGTTAGGATCCATATCCATGTTTAACGGTATCTATAACAAGGGATGATTATAGCAAGAAATAAATAACCATGCTACTGAGAATATTTTTGAAACTTTATCTCAGACATTTCTAGTTCAATAACGAATGTGAGTGTTGCTAGATGTTTCCGTCGTTGGTATATATGGTGTCTGCTACTCCAACTCCCAAGTGGGAGCTGTTGGGTTATGGTAGTTAGATTAGCCGTTATACGACTAGAAATGTGTGAGCCTATTGGGGGCACACACATTAATACACGAAGAGTACGTTTATTAAATAATTAATATATATACTTGTTATATTTATTAAGTGTTTAATATGTTTCACGTAATAATTTAACTAATATTAAATATATGTTAAATATAAAGAGAGGGACTTGGATGTCGAAAAATGAAACTCCCGGACTTCCTCCAAAGTGGCCAGCTATGGAAGGATCTAGGAAGGGGGGCTATGTGTCGGTTTTAATGAATTAAAGGAGTGAATAATAATGGCTTGTTGGACAAGTTGGGGTGCTATATAAACACCCCTCGGCTCATTGTTAATATACGACACATTCACTAAACCTAAATAGCAATTCATCTACGAACTGGAAAAGAATATTGTAGTCTTTCTGCCTACTATTGTTGACTTTTCAAAGGCAATAACAATAAACAAATAAACCAATAAACGTTGTTCGGTTTTTTTTGTTTATTCAGTTCGACGCAAGTAACAAGTGTCTAGCTTGTTTTTCGTTTGATCATACATGAAGCAATGACTAGCATCGTAACGTATTTGTTTGACGTGTTTGTGTGAGCAACCGTAGAGGTGATTGTTTTAATCACTTGTTTCATTTGCTGGTGTCTACGAGGGTTAGTTTTCTCGTTTCCTTTTATTCTTTGTTTGTTTATTATACGTGTTAACTTTAATTGTAAACTAGATTCATTATCCGCTGCGTACTCGTAGTTAATGGTTAACATGATTATAAAATCCCAACAGTAGTGATAAACTGTATGACTTTTATTGTCGTCTAAACTAACAAATGAGTGGCTGGAAGTGGAGGTGTGTAGTATAAAAAAGGGTTCATGGGAAATAATCACTCAAAAGCCTCTATCACGCGTTACTAAGATATCCCATTTAGGCGATGTTTGTGTTAATGGGAATCTTCATTGGCTTGATTATATTGATGAGAAGAGGGTACAAACAATTATGACATATGATTCGGGTATCCATACCTTCAAGGAAATGTCGTTCCCAGATTCTATAGTTAGTAGTTGGAATGTCTTAGGTGTTTATGTTGGAAAGTTGTGTGTGTTGCCGTGCCTTGCTAATCGTAAGTGTGAGGTCTGGGTGATGGATATGTATGGGGTGGCTGACTCGTGGGTTAAACATCTTGTTTTCTTGCAGCTTTGTGATGGTATTGAACCACTTGGATTCACATTTAGAAATGAGTTTCTTTTTTATCATTTCAATAATAATGCTTTAGCTTTGTATGACCCAGATGATAACAATTTTAGGTTTCTTAATATTTCAAACCTAAGGCGAAGGAAAACTGTTAAGTATATTGATAGTCTTGTGTTCAGGTGGGATTAACAGTACTTGATTCACTTATATCAAGTCTTTAACTCTTTATCAGGTTCATGGGATATTGATATTGGTCTGTGGGTTCGTAGTTTATAGATTGTTACGTTCAGAGCTTCGGATCAATTGGTCTATGAAACTGCGATGTATTCTTGCTATTGTATTTTCGTTATTTTGATATAGTTCAAGTTTTCTATGTTTTGAGCATCGGTTTAATGAATGAATCTATGTTTTCTTATCTCATGTGATACTTTTGAATCCTAAATATGCTGACATAAGATGTAAATTAGGGGCATGTAATTAGTAAATTAGTACACATGACATGCCCGTTACATACTTCGATTGGTAAAACCTAGTAATCTTCTAAAATGGGTCGAAATGTGTTGGGTTTATTGGATTGACCCATCAACATTTTCTGTTTGTCTTTTCTTTCGGATTTTATACACAATTGTTGTGTTTAAATAAACACCTGTCACAAAATAATACAATTTGGGTGGAGTTCATTGCATATGACCCATTTGATCAAACTGTTTTAACTATTGAACTTTAAGCTATGCTTTCAAAGTTTATTCATTGCACCTTCGGAGACGTTTATTATTGTCACCTCTTCCCGTTACCACATTAGTCGTCTTTAAATTTATCTCAGTTTACTACCCTTTTATGTGTAGCATCTGCCATCCATCTGACGATGAGGGCATTAATCATACTTGAAATTTAATTACCCTTCAACTATGTTTATAATTTTTTGATGCTTTATGCTATCAATGTATTTAATGGGGCGAATTTTTTGAAACTGTAAAAAGCTAAGTTAGTTGAATCGATGATAATTAAATTTATGTCAAACATTGCATTTACTATATTTACATTGAATCTGCAACAGTTTGAATTCTGCAACAATTAGATATTTGTTAAATGGGCAGCTTTCATTTCCATGGAGGCTAGACCAACTATAAAAGTTTATCAATCTTGCATATGCTGATATACATTTGCACTAGAAAATGGCTACCATAGAGAACCTCCCTAGCAATGCTTTAACCGACATATTCACCCGTTTGCCTGCGAAACTACTTGCTCAAATGAGGTGCGTATCTAAGCCATTTAATGCTCTCATATCTCATCTTTTAATCATAAAATCTCACCTTAACCGTTCAATGCACAAAAACGATGAAATTCTTTTGGCCTTCTATCGTAAATTATATTTCCATAACCAAAAACCATTCACAGCTCACTCGTTGCAATCTTCTGACATTCTCGTTATCATTATGCGGATATCTTCACCAAAGGCCTTCCTTCTACTTTGTTTCCTGAGTTTCGAGCCAGTTTTACTGTTCGTTCCACTCCTGCTCCAACTACAGAAGGCCTTCCTTCTACAGTAAAACCATTATAAATTAATAATGTTGGGACCGAAATATTTTATTAATTTATCGAGATATTTTTATATCGATAAATTAATAATTTATTAATTTAAAGAGGTTTTACATATTACCTTTAGATTTCCAAGTCCAATATAGTTAAAATGTATACTAAGTTGGAGATAAAAAATAAATTTGAAAAACAAATTCCAATTAACATTTTATTGAATTTACATTCACAAATTAATTGAATTTGCCAAGTTCATTGTTTTTGAATAAGTAAAAAGTTAGTTCATCGTACCAAAAAGTTGGCGCATGGTACCAACGTAGTACAATAACCTGGGGTTTCAAAAAAAGTTAGTACATAGTTTCGTTATGACTAATATATATACGTTGCGGTTTTAAAAAAATTATTATCTTATTATTTTATCGATTGAGGTCCAAATTTGTACTGTGGGACCGGACAAATTATTAATTTTATCGAGATCATTAATTTATCGAGTATTAATTTATAGAGGTTTTACTGTACTTTGTTTGCTGAGTTTCGAGCCAGTTTGACTGTTCGTTCCACTCCTGCTCCAACTACAAAGGCTGTTAGTGATGTTATTTGTGTTAGACTGTATATGTATAGTTTGAGCCCAAACTTAAATAAAAGTTTAGTCATTATATCTTTTGGGTCATAGGTAACCATTCATTAATCAATAACATATGTTGGTTTGCATTTACAAGTTCATAAGTTCCATATTATTCATAACAGCCCATTTAAGTTTTTCCGTATTTTGGTTTGGTTTTGACTCGACTTTCAAACGAAGAAACCCAACCGAGCGAAAAACTAGTTAACTGCCGCGCTAAACGCATGCACTATCAAATTAAGCCTATTATAGTCCGAACCAAGAAAGATGAGCATTCCCCTACTTGCATGTCTATCCTTCTAGTTTATAGCTGCTTTATCTGCGTGAAGTCATGTAAACAAGAAAAGAATTAACAAATATGAAGCAAGACCTACTCCATCCCATCCCTGGAATAATTGAAGAGAGTTATCTCCAGTCACCAACATCAGAAACATTCTAAGGATTAATTGTCTTATGTTTCAATATCTTTAGATTGATTCCAGCAGCCAGCATATCTAGCTAGGACTTCGCAAAACAGGTAACTGTTTTGAGATACTTTCTTATTAAACGATACTAAAATAAATACAAATTTATATTACAAACTGAGAGCTTGGGTGGAGGAGGAAAGCTTGACATCTGTCTCTGGGTTCAAAAATTATTTATGTATAACAGAGAACCAGGGTTGTGACGGTCAATAGTTCTTGATGAAGTCGAAAATTATCTCATTGATTTTTTGAGGTTTCTCCTGGTTGAGGAAATGAGCAACACCTTCTAATACCACGACTTGATGAAGGAGTGGAACGTCTTTCTTGAACATACCACTGTGGATATACGTCTTCGCCCCTGGTGTGGTGTACACTGGATCTTTTTCCCCAACCACATATATCACCGGTACTTTTATTTGTATTCCGGTCCATGGCGCTGTAAGTTCCCAGTTCCTGCGTTCCACAAAGATCCAGGATAAGATTAGTGACACATCTCGAGTATAAAACTCAAGTTACTCGTTAGAACAAATAATCAATTATGGTATCTTCATGGTTATGACAACTCCACAAAAGCGAAAACTTGGTTGCATGCACACATACAAGTTCCCATTGAATTGTGAAACTAGAAAAACCCAACAATTATGATTGCATATATAGTGGTAATAAATAAAATTCTGAATAATAATTTAAGATCAAAATCTACACTAAAAGGTGGAGATTAGAATTTAGAAACTATGCAAAGTAGCCAATCTGCCAAGACTCGAGAATGTTAAGATTAAACAACTTGTCACATAGTTATTAATGTGGCGTTTCAATTAGTTTGAATCTACACGTTTTTTGATCGTTGCAAATCAACGAACATTAACAATTTGTCACAAGACATTTCTGTTGGAATATGTGAACTATTAAAATCATAAACACATAAAACATCACAAAGCACGCAGCGGAATAGATCTACAAGAACATGTAATTAATTAAATTAAACAAGATACGTACCTTTTGATTCCTAGCAAGAACAAGGAATCTCTTGAACAAGAACAAATAATATAAACCCTAATTGGATTTATGTTGGATCGATCACACCAAAGATCACAAGCTAAAGGAAGCTTGCCACTCGTTCTTGTACACACGTAATTATAGCGTTTCAATGAGAAAAGCTAGTTTCTTGATCACCAACAACCAAACACTTTATAGCTTTATTAGACTCGACCAAATCCTAGTGGATTTAGAAAGAGGGTCGATCTTAAAAGCTAGAGGGAAGAGAGGAGAAGAAGTTTGGCTAAGTTAGGGATTCAAGATTAGGTGAAAACTAAAACACAATGGAATGATATTTATAGTTTTCCTTTTCTTTGTGCCCAAGAAACCAAAACCGACCCTTAATCCCTAAAGGGAGGGTTCGGTCGATCTTGACATCCCACAAGGGATTCTAGATCCTTCTTTCCTATTTTCAAGTTTAGTCCTTTAACGGTCGTTAGTTAAATTCCCGTTAAGTACTAACCGTCGTTAAGTGTTTTTTATTAGTGAAATGAATAAATAAATAAATACATGAAATATATAATTATTTACTTATTCATCATTGAAACTCTCACGCTAATGTGTGCAATCCCGAGCCTCGGGTTCGAAACCGGACATGTATATATTAATATTTATACACAAAAACTAACAGCTCCCACTTGGATAAACATTAATATAACAATGACATGGGTCAGCCTAGCTTAACCTTCCCAATGCCCCCAGCTCGATCCGAGTTGTGGTTCTCCTGGTAAAAACCACGTGTGATGAAATTAATCATCATACTTATCCTTTTGTTACTAATACCGTGTTAATTTGGATATGGATCTTTGTCATTCCATAATTAACTTAGTTTCTCGTTTATACATAATTGAACAAGATTACCAAAACATCTGAACGTCTTCCAGATAGACTTTGGGCGTGCGCACGCAAACATCTTGTCAACCATACGAGTGGCCAAGCGGTATTAAACTTCAACACAAAGTTGAAGGAACAAATCCCTTATTGACTGCGAGCATAACCCTTGAACTTTGCATCATTTCTGAAAATAGCCCTTATAACTACCTTTTACGGTTAGCGTTAGACCACCTTACAGAAAATAAACTACATCCTCGGCAATTATCTGTCATCTCAAGTCTAAGGATAAATATTCATGATATACTTAATGACTATGATCCATAAAGTATAATCATGTATTTGGGATAAGTCCTATATTCAATTTATCCAATATTGAATATCATGTGATATTGGTGTCTCAACCTTACAGTTCATTCTACCAATCATCACATTTGTCTTAGTTCAATAATATTCCCATATTATTAATTGACAACGGACTATTTAGAATAAAATAATAAAATAATTTTATTCATGGATTTAAACATGCAAATATAGGATACAATATTATAAATGATAATAAACGTTAACCGCACTTTATTTCATTAAAATAATATTGCTTAACATCCCTTATCCAAATACTAACTAGATCAATGCATGACAATACTCATTAGTAAATTATGCCACAAGTCATGTTCCACATACTTGTTGACAAGGCATAAATCAACTAATATTGATCTATCGGAATTTTGAGAATACTTATTTCATATAATGAAATTCTTGTATGTGTGCATTCATCTATCTAGATATTGCCACATACTTCATGAAATGCGTGACATCCTCATGCACGAATTTATGACAATTAAACTACCAAACCTTGTAGTTAAAGTATTCTAATTCTTTTTGTATAATGCAACTATGCTCATGTTGAGCATAACTAGTATACATGGTCTCCTAATAAGGATGAGCTCCCACCATGACTAGTATTGAGTGTCATCTCAATCTTACTAGCATCATTGTATCAAACAACAATATGCTCTTTTAAAGTTCCGTAAACTTTAATATTCATCGTGTAATGTTTTGATATCTTCAAATCCTTCAAGATTTGAGCACAATATCAATCAAGCAATAACTTGCCATATGGTTCATATTTAGAATTTTTTTTTTCTTTGGAGCAAATCCAGGCTAAGGATGTAAATTCTAAAACATATCCATTACACTTAGTTATCTAATAATTTAGATACTAACGTTGTCAATCATCTTGCATCCAAGCATGATACAACAAGCAACATGATGTACATGAATAATCATTTCGTCAGCCTTAGATTTATTCATGTCATATCTTTTTCAAGATATGTTTCTATCTAGATCTTCTAATAGAATATCATGTTCTTTTAGAATCAATTATTTACCGCTTATAACATATATTTCAAGGTTTTATTTTCTATATGAAGTTTCATTCCAAACTTAGTCTTAACATATAATGTTAATGTTAATGGAATGTTACTTCCCATATGTTATTCAACATACATGAAATAAGAAAATAAATACATCACTCCCACTAGCTTTCAGGAATATTAAGAAATATCTTATTTTAATTATAAATCAAAACTAGATTTAATAACTAAAATATGAGTATATCTTTTAGATGCATGTATTAATCCATTTACAAATGATTTGCACTTTTGTATACTATTAAAGATTATTTGAATTCAAATACTCCTTTCAATTACTTTTCGTCCTCGCTCAAGTAATTATCCAAGAAAGAGTTTTGACATTCCATTATTAATTTCATATAAATGAAACTAATAATGACAATCATAATCTTTATATATTTAATGTGTATAGAAAGAATCTCAATCACATTTAATTGCTTAATTGCGATTGATAATCTTTTCACATATTAAATATGTATACAAATTTGTCCATTATGATTTCTACACAAGAATTAAAATCTCTAGGATTTTCATTTCCTTTGTAAAAATTCATTTTCATTCTATAGTGTAACTATAGAGTTTAAGATCAACTACGTTTCCAAACTAGTTATCTTCTTGGACTGCATCTAATTATTCATAGTATGAGTAATTTGCCAAATAAACATTTGCAATTTATTAACAGGCATATCACTATCCTGTAACTCATAACTCTCAACATATTCTACAAATATTTGAGATACCCTTGCGGATCTATGAATAAGAATCCCATCATCTTTGAGATTTAACACTAACATGTTAAATCCTCATTATGGTTTTGCTAGTGTATTCTAGAAGATCACGTATCTTGTAATTTTATCTTATAAAGATAAAACTCCCACTTGCCTTTTGCAATTTATAGATTACCTATAAATGCTTAGCAAATAGAGCAGCACAACTTGTTCTCTTTTGGGACTTTACAGATACAAATTGATAGTTCCTAACCTTAATTTGTTAATAACCTACCCAACAAGTAGTTCAACAAATTCTGAACTTCAATTTTAAGACTTAATGTGATTCAATACATTCCATAATCAATGGTGTCTTATTAATCTTCTAGGTTGGAGTCTAATTGAGTATATTCAATTCATACTCAATTTTCTAACCTTGATATCTTTAGGAAGATTAGAAGATATAGTTATCTTTAATCAAACAATGTTTCAAGAGTTTGATTCTCCTAACTGAACATACCATAAACACTATGTATTTCATTAGGATTAATATTGTAAGTTAATCTTACAATATATAAGATAAATATACATATCGAATTGGCTTACCTATTTACCAACTAAATCACTTTAATGGTACAATAGATTTTCAAAGCCAATTGCATATTTTATAACATAAGTGCCTTTTAGCCCAAGCCACTTAATTTCTATGTCTTACCAAAAAAACATAAACTGTTATAATCCCAATCTACGTTATAAGTCATTAATCAACTCCATGACTTCTTGTATATGTCTTAATAAAAAAACATAACAAGTTAACGTCTTACTTCAGTATAAGTCTTATAGCAATAAAAGACTTCATATTTATATCTACAATATAAACATGTATAACTAAAGTAATTATGAAACCCACAACTTGGTTTCAATAGTATTTCAAGTTAATTTATTACTTCATATATTTATGTCATTCCAAGAATACATAAACATCTAAATATGAAGTAGTATAAGATTACTTCATTTATTTATGTCATTACAACAATACATAAATATTCTCATTAGAAGTAGTCTTATTATCATATTGACACTTGTTCTAATAATTATCTAATTTTAGAAACTTGTAAATTAACATAGTTTAATCACATCAGCTGAGGCTGCAATGATGAAAGTATGTAATTTACCTTGTCATTAATATCTAGTAATAAAAGTAGATATTAACTCCAAGTGTTCTATAAATTAGAATGTGTATAAAACACATTAGAACATCAATCTCTAACCTTGCAGTCAAGAGATCCCTTTAAATCATATTTCTTTATGTTGTTGCTTGCACACAATAAGATTTCTCCCACTTGTGCATGGAACAACATTACGTAACAGATAAACAACACGTCAATAGTTTGCTTATCTTGATCAATATGATTTGTGTCATAGATATAAGTAGATATAGAATCACCTCGTCTAGTAAGGAACTGTACACGACTATCCTTAATACCAAAAGTGTCTATTATTGGAGAGTAATCATCTCAAGAGATTCTAGAGATAATCCGGGTAACTACCAAGACTTGTAGCTCCCACTGAATTTAAGATCACTGCATGAACTCATTATTCAGTAATTTCAGCACTATGCTCCCACTGGCTTTGACAACATTGTAAGTGTTGCATTACCAGTAAAAGCAAATAGCATGCTGTTTACTTTCCTACACCCTTGATGAATTCCTTACGTAATACTACTAAGGTACTCAAGGAATGTATTCTACTTTGTGAATGATGGAATATCCATCATTGCAATTAACTTGAAAGAATTGGGTATGCAATTTCTTCCTTAGTTAGGTCTACCATCCCCATCATGGAATGTAACACCTTTAAATGGTTAAAGCATAACAACTAGATCAACTATTCTAGTTAGCCTTTTACCACTTTTGCGGTAATTAGTCTAGCTTCTAATTTAATAACTCTTAACCATGCAATTTCGTAAGAAATTCGCCATGAGTTATTTCTTAGAATTTAGACGATTCTAATTATCCTATTATGCCTTTCTCACTCATGAAAAGGAATAGGATTAAGTCTCACTCTTCACACGGAAAGTGAACTCGGTTTATTCTTTTCAGCAAAAATTGACTCTATCCAAAACCCCTATGGGTGTAGACCAATTTACTACTGAAAGAATATCCCATTTTTACGGTTTTAATGTTGCATTAAATACATTAAAAGAATTTTCAAAATTCAATTTAGTATTTTTGATAATAACTTTTCAAGAAAATTAAACACCCAAGGTAAATAAAATTTAACCATTTAATTTTCATTGAAAATTAGGATCCAAATTGACGCCATTTCATCACATCAGCTTTGGCTGCTAGCAATGAAAGTACTCAATAAGGTAGAGCTACACTCAATTGCCAATATACAATTGCAATTCCTAGAATCATGGGACTTACATTATTTTGCCAACATCAGTTGCAAATGTAAGCATGTTTCATCCCCAAATCTTTATGCCTTGACGCCGTCCCATCACATTCAGCTTTGGCTGCTAGTGATGAAAGTGCCCAATTAAGTTTAACCAACTTAAGAAACAGTAAATTGACGTCGGTTTATTGCATTCAGCTTTGGCTGCTAGCAATAAAGTACTCAATTTACCCTTAGATGACCACCCTTTGAACATCAACATTCAGCTTTGGCTGCTAGTGATGTAGGATGAAACCTTAGGTGTTTCTTTTTGTAGTTGGGTGGCATATTACTTAAATTTATCAGGGTAATAAATTTTGATGTGTTAAATCAAAAATATGTACAAAGATGTCATGCATTCATCTTTGTATCATATATGTTTTCAAAAACAGAACCGTTTACTCATTCGTAGCTCAAATCATCAAATCTTTTAATTGAGGCGTTGAACAAATTACAACATTGCCTTAAGATGCTTCGTATTTATCGTGGTGTACTTGGTAAGTCTAAAATTGACGCACAGGCGGGCGTAGGGACGACAGCCGCCGAAGCTGGTTAAAACCGTGCCCCTCTAAGGTCACAATTTAATGCGTACCAACTAGAACCCACTTTATTAGTTTGTCAATTTTAGGTCCGCCGCTTCGACCACTTAATACAGTCGCAATCACTCAACTAAAAAATTATGATTTTCTTGCTAAAAACAATTAATGTAGTAATTTAATTATTGCTAGTCTCGCCTGGGAGCAAATTACCGTGCGAAGCGAACCACTGTCGGCACATAAGACTTGGCAATAAATAAAATTACTACAAAGGTTTCATAGTTATTAGTCTTATTTATTATTTTTTTAATGAAAAATTACCCTCTTTTGTAGTTTACAATCCATCATAATATAAAACACAAAAGATCAAGTAATCCACAAAATAAATAAACACATAATAACAAATATATGATCATCCACGATATCATATAGCCACATGCAAACCTTTTCAATAAATCCTATTATTAATTCTATGTGTAATTTTAAATGTATGTAACTAACAAAACTCCCATTGGTTTTCGAGCTCATTGTACCCAATGGACCACAGCACCAAATAAATTTGGCCGCGTAAGTTTTAGTTAGTTAGATACCACATTGCACATAACCTTTTAATTAATATATTGAGGTCTTCCCCAATTTTAGATTTATTTAAAACATGTAGCAAACAATTCAAAACAAACATACAAATCACACCATGACAAATATGCAAGATTTGTCAAGGATACCATATTGTTCACATAATCATGCTACACATATTATTATGACAATATTAATTGTACGTATCTAATTAATTAGTAACATCACATACGGTACTTACTAATTATTCCCAAAAAATTTTCATGCAATCCTAGGGTTTCTCAAGTTTTAATAAAACAACCAAAACCCTAATTTTTAATTAATTAGGATCGAACCATATTAGGGTTAAAAAAAAAAACAAACCCTAATTTTTAATTAATTAATGCATGTAATCTCTACAAGATCCAATTTTTAGGTTTAAGTAATTAATTACAAGTTCTAAACGAGGCTCATGATGCCACTGTTGGAATATGTGAACTATTAAAATCATAAACACATAAAACATCACAAAGCACGCAGCGGAATAGATCTACAAGAACATGTAATTAATTAAATTAAACAAGATACGTACCTTTTGATTCCTAGCAAGAACAAGGAATCTCTTGAACAAGAACAAATAATATAAACCCTAATTGGATTTATGTTGGATCGATCACACCAAAGATCACAAGCTAAAGGAAGCTTGCCACTCGTTCTTGTACACACGTAATTATAGCGTTTCAATGAGAAAAGCTAGTTTCTTGATCACCAACAACCAAACACTTTATAGCTTTATTAGACTCGACCAAATCCTAGTGGATTTAGAAAGAGGGTCGATCTTAAAAGCTAGAGGGAAGAGAGGAGAAGAAGTTTGGCTAAGTTAGGGATTCAAGATTAGGTGAAAACTAAAACACAATGGAATGGTATTTATAGTTTTCCTTTTCTTTGTGCCCAAGAAACCAAAACCGACCCTTAATCCCTAAAGGGAGGGTTCGGTCGATCTTGACATCCCACAAGGGATTCTAGATCCTTCTTTCCTATTTTCAAGTTTAGTCCTTTAACGGTCGTTAGTTAAATTCCCGTTAAGTACTAACCGTCGTTAAGTGTTTTTTATTAGTGAAATGAATAAATAAATAAATACATGAAATATATAATTATTTACTTATTCATCATTGAAACTCTCACGCTAATGTGTGCAATCCCGAGCCTCGGGTTCGAAACCGGACATGTATATATTAATATTTATACACAAAAACTAACAATTTCTACAATCTTGTTTCCAATCTACACAACTGATCAGGGTTTTTGGGGTTGCTTATTAAGTTATTAGAAGTGTTTGTCAGCTTAACCCCTTCTTTTATATATGCAAATAACGTACTAAAAACATTATTTCATGATCATATAAGCAATTTAGATAGACAATTTCAAAGATCATCAATACGCGATAGGTAAACAAGAAGTTTTAGTCAGCATCCAACACCACTCCAGAAGTATGGGAATGACTAAATAATATTTAGACTCCGTTGATATTCTGCAGTGCTTTTGGTTGTCAAACATACTTACAGGTCTAATGCTCGATAATAGTTCAGTGATCCGGTAAATCCTTTCTGCTCGAACTTCTGAACGTTGTACTTGATATCTTCCTCTGACAACCAAGGTGGCAGAGGTGGAGAAACATACGAGGACTTTGAACCAAAGGGCTCGGACATAGGTAACCGCATAGGCCCAGGTTTGGTAATATAGTTAGAATGCTTCTAAGCACATGTTCTACTCCATAGCTTTTCAATTCAGCTTCCATGACTCCAGGTTCCTGAAAAATATTTGAATTTATACTTGTGTCCCGTTATTTATCAGTTGGCTTTGTCAGTCCGTATAGGTCTTCAGAAGAGCTACTGATTACTGAACATGTCAAATAAATAAGAAAGATTAGGCGAGCTACCAGATCAGTTCCGGACTTGGCCTAATATTTTTGGGCAGGTGACAATAAGATAAATTTAGCCTTTGTTGTTTAGGTTTTGTTAGGATCATTACAACATGTGATCCTAAAATCTCAATAAGTAAAAGTAGCTCACTAGAATTTATTCATTAACCGTGAGATTTATCTTTACAGGATCTGAGATTGATGTTTGCACTCAACAATTTTGTTTTGTGTAGCATGTGGTTGGTGGCCTTTTAACAAGTGTTTATGTATGCAGTAGTGCAGTGTCATTCTCTAGTGACTTGCTGCATGCCTGTTCTTTTATAGTAGTTGATACGTTGCCATTAGATAACTAATGTAACATGTTAAATATTCATATGTGTCCAAACTCAAGATTAGAAAAAGAAACCTGGAATCTGCAAATATAGAAATCATCACCAAAGACGGTTCTTAAAGATTCAACAATCTTCATCTTTGGTGACCTTGGACAATAAGCCACAGACATGCACACGTACGCCTTCACTAAATCTGGCCTAAACATACACAAATACCACCCAATCATCGCACCCCAGTCAGTCGCCACAAGGTACACCTGGTCCACACCCAACGAGTCTATAAGTCCCACCACATCTCCAACAATATGAAAGCAAGTATAGCTAGTCGCAGACAATGGTGCGTCAGTGTCACCATAACCACGTAGGTCGGGTGCGACTGCATGGTAACCTAGATCAGCTAGTGCTAGGATTTGGTGACGCCATGTGTACCAAAGCTCAGGAAAGCCATGGAGGAAAAGAACTATAGGGCCTTCACCTTTTTCTGCTACGTGCATGTTTATCCCATTAACTCTTACTGTTCTATGCTCAATGGTTTCCATCACAAAAGTAAATGAAGAAATATTGTGTGTAGTAAGGAGATTATATAAAAAAGGATATGATCGATACGAAAGTTTAAAGAACATTGTGTACGTGTCGAGATTACAATTGTGGTTTTACACGTAAGTGGTTTGCTCTATGGATACGTTGCTAGTGGATAATTTCAGTTTCCAATTTGTTTTTATGTATTAAATTGGTTTGTCTTCATGTTAGGGTACTTCTTAGCTTTTATCAGGTATGAGGTGCGATCGATTTAAAAGAAAAACAAATTACAAACTGTAAAAAGCTATACGTAATCTTACACGTGTCCATCACTTTTCCTTCATATTTTTTTATTAAATTTTTCAGTCAAAAAACGTTTCTGTCATATTACGCATTTTTTTAATTCCATTACAAATTCCAATCGCAAATAACTTTCAAAAAAACAAACTTTTACAAAAAAAACCGATTTCACCGTAAATTTTTTTCTTTAATTTTGTATGCATTTTGATATATAAATAGCAACTTCTTTTTTTTCAACTTTTTAAGTGAGTGTTGATTTTCTTGAAATTTTCAGCATTTTCGGCTCTAATTTTATCTAGTTTAAATGCCGAATTATGCAAAACTTAAAACATGAAAGTTGTAGCTTTTTGGCCATTCTTTATCCAAAAATTTGAATAACTCAAATCTAATATGATATGAGTGAGATGACACACGTTAAAGATGACGTCTTAGTCATATTTAGGGCACATAAAGTGTTAGATGAAATGTCTAGCTTATATTTTTAGTGTAAAATTGAATTAAATGCACTAATTTTTGTACAAAAACGCACCAATTAATCAGTTTGTTAATGTAAGATTTAAAAAGTGATGTTCTTTTTATTCTTTTATCACTTAATGTCGGTTATTGTTCATCATGTTTTTTGTTCTGCAAAAGTATGTTCATCAGTTATCGATCATCAGTTTTTATTCATTATTAGGTTATTTTGTTCATCAGTTAGTATCGGTTGTTTTTCAACATGTTTTTGTTCATCAGTTAGTGTCGGTTGTTTTTTAACATGTTTTTGTTCAGCAAAAAGTATGTTCATCAGTTTTTATTCATTATTAGGTTATTTTGTTCATCAGTTAGTGTCGGTTGTTTTTTAACATGTTTTTGTTCATCAGTTAGTTTCAGTTATTTTTAACATGTTTTTTGTTCAGCAAAAAGTATGTCCATCAGTTATCGTTCATCAGTTTTTATTCATTATTAGGTTGTTTTGTTCATCAGTTAGTGCCGGTTGTTTTTTAACATGTTTTTGTTCATCAGTTAGTGTCAGCTTTGTTCATCAGTTAGTGTCGGTTGTTTTTCAACATGTTTTTGTTCATTAGTTATTGTCAGTTATTGCTTTTATTCATCAGTTATGTGTTCATTATTATTAGGTTGTTTTTGTTCATCAGTTACTCATGTCAGTTATTGTTTTTGTTCATCAGTTACAGTTGATGAACAAAATCTCGTTTTGATGAACAGAAGTCTGTCTTGTTCATCAGTTCATCAGACTTGAACAAGATTAACTAACGAATAACACTAATTGATGCACAATAATAACTGATGAACAAGGTTAACTGATGAACAAAATGCCATCTTTAATGTGTGATATCTAACTCATATGACATTGGATTTGAATGAATACAAAACATGAGTAAAGATTGACCTAAAATCTATAACTTTTATGTTTTACATTTTTTCTAAATCGAATTTAATATTGGTCAAATTTATAGTAAAAAACGCAATAAAACACAATACGTACATTTTTTTTGTTGAAAAAATTAACGTTTAAAAAACATCAATTTTAGAATCTTACATTAATAAAATGATAAATGATACGTTGTGGTAAAAAAATTAGTGCATTTAACGCAATTTTAACACTAAAAATCTAAGCTAGACATTTCATCAAACACCTTATGTGCGACAAATATGACTACAACGTCATCTTTAACATGCGATATCTCACTCATATGATATCGGATTTGAGTTATTCAAAATTTTGGTTAAAGAGTGAACCAAAGTCTACAACTTTCGTGTTTTAAGTATTTTATGATTCGACAATTTTGTATGTAAAAAATAAGGTCGAAAATGGCAAAAATATCAAGAAAATCAAGACTTAATGAATATGTGAAAAAAAAGTTTCAAATTAATTAACAAGATTTATACCAAATTAAAGAGAATTAAATTTTAAAATTGTGGTGAAATTGGTTTTTTCCTAAAAGTTTGTTGTTTGTTAGTTATATGCGTTTTAAGTTCGAGGGTGAAAAGAAAAACATGTCATATTACCATTTTACCCCTAGACGGATTATTTGAATAAAATATATTGTAGGGACACATGTCAAATTATGAGTGGTTTTTTACACTTTCTAAACTTTCTTACTTTCAAATAGATCTGTATTCTATCAGGTATTGATCGGTATTTTCAGCTATGAGTTTTTAAGAGCGTTTAAAAGTGTTTATGATTTAATGTTTGAAATTGAAAGTTTATTACTTTATTTAACCAACAACTTGTTCGTTCTAAAAATATTATATTTCAAAGACTACTTGAAAGTGTGTTTAGTGTTTGTATTTAGGTTTTACATTATTTTACTCTTTATAATAACTAAAACAACTATATGTTGGTAAACACATTTATAAAACAAACATCTATTATTTACCGGCACTGCTAACGTATTGTTTTTCCAAACGTACTTCAAGTAGTTTGGATTAACATGTGAATATTGAGTTGTTTATCTTAGTTAATAAAAAGTGTAATAAAGTCGTCTTATCTTACTTTTTTTGGTGAATGCATCATGTTTGATCTACCGTGTTGGGACAACATTAGTTAGATCTCCTTATGTTTTAATGATGAAAAATAAACCTTCGAAACACATAAAATCACAAACGTTAGCCAAAATTCTCCCGACTCAATAACTGGGCCTGGCGCGCTGCTGGCGCTCTGACACGCCAGCCCACTGTATTGATCGGGACAAATTTTGAAAGTCGACTTTCCCCTTGCTCGACAAATGTGAATCTTTCAATACAGGTATGAATATGTTATGTGCTTCATTGGGAACACTCGAAACGGGTTTTAGAATTAGAGGGATCCAAATTTACAACCTCCCATTTTTGGCAAAACGCCAACTCAAGTATTTTGATAAATGCCTCTAGCCAAGGCTTTTCTAAACCTAGGGAGCTTATATATTTCACATGACATCAAGTGAAAGTATTCATATGGCCATAATCCGTGTTTATGTATTCTCTAATCACGTAACGGGTTTACTCCCTTATTGGTCAAACTAAGTCAAAGCCCCCTTTGCGTAAACGTATCTTTTCCCGTTATGGGATATGCTTTACAATGATGCACAACACTTAGCTTGTTTGCATCAAGATGATTATTGATTACGTCGAGTTGTGAAAATTCACGTATTATGAGATTATGAATACTCGACGTTGAGTTACTTGAGATTATAAGTAACCTTTGATTTTCTCAACCCATAATCATAATTGTCAATTATTTTCTTTCTTAATGACATTGTGATTAAGCCATAATCAATCATTTGATTATTCTCTACACCAAACTAATCCTCCAACCATTTTAAAATCCTCCCAAAATCTTATCCCCAACATTCTCTTAATATTCCCTTACATTCCATGGTATACCCACACCATATCTTTCAAACATTCCCTTCTCAACATTCTAATCCAACCACTAATATTTCACCACCTTATCATCCTCTTCATCTAACCATCCATTTCAAACACAAATAAACCTTCACCACAAAACACCTCACTTCTCATACTCTCCAACATTCAAAATTTGAATTTTGAATCCTAAGCCAAAGGCTCCCCATCACCTCATCCTTACACACATCACATCCTTATCCAACTCACATACAACTCACTCCCTCACATACAACCTCCCTCACTCTCTACATTCTCACACATTTCAAATTTGAAATCCAATCCAAGGCTCCCCATCACATCCTTATCACATCACTCTTACACATCCAACTCACCTCCAACAACTATATTTCAAATTTGAAATTCAAACTCTCCCTCTCACAACTCACCCCAATTCATCTCAACCCTTCATCTCACCCTCTTCTCCAAGTTTGGAATATTCCCTTGTATATCCTCTTAACCTAACCATGCTTTCTCTTCTAACCCAACCATGGTTCAACCTTAACCCAACCTCACCCTCTCATTTCCCTCTCACACCATTTGAATTTCAAATTCAAATCTTCCCTCTCTAGCATCCACACTTCCTTTCCAAGCAAAGGAATATACTATGGCATATTCTTTCTCTCTTTTCTATGCCATGTAAGGAATACCCAAACTAACCCTATCCAATTATCCCTTCTATCTTTCTCTCTTTGATAATTGGTTTTCACTTAAACACTTCACAAAATAATTTTTCATAAAATGGCTATTTGAGTTGGTTGACCTTGAGGATGAATAATGTTAAGGTCAAAGTGTGAAGTACAATTGGGGGTTTAGCAAGGTCGGGTAGTTAAAAGCCAAAACTAGAGGAAAAATCTTTACAGACGCCTGGCGCGTCGTTGGCGCTCTGACTTGCCAGCAGCGCGCCGGCCTCGGTAAAGTTTTTCACAACTTTGGTTTTGGCCTATAAATACCCCACCTTGGCTCTTGTATTCCTCACCCATTTCCATTATTCTTTCTCTCTTATTTCTCTTCTCTCAATCCTCTAATTCTATCTTGTGTTCTTAATCTTTCACATAACATCTTTGAAAGAACACATCTCCTTGCAAGGGAAGAATCACAAGAACCTAATCCACTCTTGTGATTGTGTCGAGGGCAAAGTTTTAAAAATCGCGCCTAAGGCGCACGAGGCTCTAGCCTTTGGGATTTTTTTAGATCGAGGCTCACGACATGCATGAATCCCACAAAAAGCGCAGCGCCTTGGGGCTTTTTGCGCCTTTGCGCCTTGGGGCTTTTTGCGCCTAGGAGATGTAACAGGTTTTTGGGCTTTTTTTCTAAATATTAAGATAAGATACATGTGCCTTATAAGTTATATACATGGGCCTTATAAGTCATAGGGTGAGTATTTGTATGATTTGTAAATTTGAACTGATTTTATGTTTATTTTATTGATTGGAATTTTCTTTACAAAATTATTTTGTTTCATTAAGTATTTTTCTTTATTACATATTATCATGAAAATGTGGCATTATGACTTGAGTATAAATCCGTTGCTTTCTTGATATTTTGGATTAAATTGTGAGCTTTGTTAAATGTAAGTCTGCAAGTGTAGGAAACAAGCATATTTAGTCTGATATGAATTTTAATCTCTATATATGTCATCGAGCCAAAGAGTTGATCCGTTTGAGAAGTGACAACTGGTCCATTTTAATCTTTATAACGACAATATGTGTCATGTATTAAGTATTTTAATGTTATTTTGTATTATTTAAGCTACATAAATGGTCATATATGTTATAAAAAACTTAATGTATTTAGTGCGCCTCGTATTCATGAATCCCGCGCCTTGGAGTGCGCCTCGCCTCGAGGCTCTTTGACCCCCTTTGCGCCTTAGTGCACCTCGAGCCTTTCAAAACTATGGTCGAGGGTCTTTTTATCTTTACCCTTTCTATTAGAATCGAGTCTCTAGGTTAGGTTAGAGCTTGATTAAACAATCAAACATTTATTAATTCGATTTGGTTGTAAGCGAAGTCTTGTGTCGAAGTGACCAAGCCTAGATCATTGGGGATCTAGTTGGGGTTTGATACTTCCTGTGGGAAGTCTTAGTGGTAAGTCGAATCACGAGATTCTTTTGGGTGGTTTCCGAGGGCGGAATACCGTTGGGAGTAGCTCTTCTTAGTGAGCGCCGATCTTAGTGCATATCGGTGGAGTGAAGTTGTAACGGTTTATAGTCCACTGAAAGGATTATAGTTAGTGAATAGTATCAGTGTCGTGGATTCACAACTGGACGTACGGATGGTATAAACCCCCTATCTCGAACCAGTATATATCGTGGTGTCATTTACTCACTTTATATACGTTGGATTGTGATTGTGTTAGTGGTTGGTGTTGTGTGACCACTTGTTGCTATTTGAGGCTTAAAGTTTATGAACATATAAAAATCCGAAAAGACTGTATTCACCCCCCTCTACAGTTCTACAATTGGTATCAGAGCGGGATACTCAAGTTTTCAAGCGTTAAAACCTTCCCATGAAGGCGTTTTAAAGTGAAAACTTCTTTTCCAAAAGATTTGAAATCCTTAAGTCAACTTTTGGAAAAGTAGAGTATTAGATCCATGGCTCAAGAGAACCTAGTGTTCTTTGGGGGGGGGGGGGGGAATACGATTGATTATGAAGACCTATGTAAGAAGAATCCAAAGATTCATTTTGAAGACACTTGGAGCTATTGCAATGATGAAGATAATGAAGAAGGAAACGAATCATGTCTTATGGCGGTGGAATCTCCAGAGGGATGTCAAGTATATAAGTCTAAGCCGAGCAAAGCAAGTAAGCCATACATTGAAAAGGTTTATAGACATCCCAATAGCGTCGATGGAGGTAATTCTATGTCTAACTATTTGAAATTAATAATTGATTTTGATAAGTGTAGTTGTGTAAATGCATGTGATAGTGTAATGATTAAGAATGCTCATACGTACAATATGGGAGACTTCTCCAAACATGAAATAAGTCTTGCATCTATAATAGATAATTCTACTATTTGGCATAAAAGATTAGGGCATGCTAGCATGAAAGCAATTCAAAAGTTAATTTCTAAACAATTAGTTAGAAACGTACCTAAGCTTAATTTTGCAAATCATTCTTGCAATGCATGTAAATTAGGAAATCAAGTCCATGCAAGTTGAAAACTTAAAAATAACATTTCAAGCAAAAGAGTCTTAGAACTACTTCATATAGGATTATTTGGTCCATCAACTACTCAAAGCTATGAATGTAACTTCTATACTTTGGTTGTTGTTGATGATTATTCAAGGTATACATGGATAGAATTTTTGAAATCTAAAAATGAAGCTTTTAAAAAATTCAAAATCTTAGGAAAAAGTCTACAAAACCTATATGGCTGTTGCATTGCATCAATTCAAACAAGCCATGGTGCAATTTTCATGAAAATGTGCAATTCGGGGAATTTTGAAATAAATATGGAATCTTACATAATCTGTGATCTACTTGCTCTCCTCAAACTAATGGGATTGTTGAAAGGAAGATTCGGCATTTGCAAGAAATGTGTTGTATAATGCTTAACGAACAATCTATCTTACAAAAGTTTTGGTGTCATGCTATAAAAACAGCATCCTTCATTCTAAATAGAACATCAATAACTAGAACGTTTAATAAAACACCTTATGAGATTCTTAGGGGCAAAAAGCCATCTTTAGGATACTTTAAAGTTTTTGGCTGTAGATGCATAATATCTAAAACTTATAATGAAATCTTTTTGGGATATTCACATACATCAAAAGCTTATAAAGTTTCAATAAAGAGACTTCGAAAATTCTAGAAACAATCAACGTAATCTTTAACGAAAACACTCATTCACTGTTAGAAGATAAACTAGGAGAATATGATGATCTAAACCAACATCTTAATCAAATTAACCTAGTAGAAACAATAGAACATAATATAGAAAATGTTGAGGAAAATGTTTTTATGTCACAAGCTCAAAACAATGCATTTGCATTCATATCTACTATAGAACCTAAGTGTTTAGAGGAAGCAATTAGTGACGAAAATTGGATTATGGCAATGCATCTTGAATTAGATCAACTCACACACAACGATGCTTGGGAATTAGTCCCACTACCTAGTAGTCATACCGTTTTAGAATTAAAATGGACTTTTAAGAGCACCTTGCATGATAATGGAACAATTTGTGAAAACCAAGCTAGGTTAGTGATAAACGACTTAGACCAAGTAGGAAAACCTATTAATCACATTTTTTCCCCGGTTGGACAAATAGAGTCTTTACGTATTTTACTTGCATATGCATGTAGTGGAATGTTCAAACTAAAACAAATGGATGTCAAAAATGATTTTAATCGAGTCATCAAAAATGAGATCTATGTAAAACAACCACCGGGATTTATTGACTTTCAAAAACCTAATCATGTTTATAAGATAAAGAAAGTCTTGCATGGACTTGAACTAGATAATCATTCATGGCATAATAGTGTAATATCATTCCTTGTTGATAATGAATATGCAAGAGGCATGAAGAATAAGTCGTTATTCTTCAAGATAAAAGACAAGCATCAAATAATCATTCAAATTTTTGAAGATGATATTGTATTTGGATCTACATGTCAAACATTGCAAGACGAATTTGTTAAATGTATGCATGAGAAATTTAAAATGAATGTCTTAGGAGATCTTAAGTCCATACTAAACTTACAAGTTATACAAAGTGACAATGGCATATTCATATCGGAATCAAAATATTTGAGAGAGTCTCTCAAAAGATTTGATCTTGAAAATGCTAAGTCCATCAAAACGCCAATGTCAACCGACCTAAAACTTACCTTAGACAAGGAAGGAGTTTCGGTTGATAGCTCTAAATATCGATGTATAATAGGATGTCTACTACACCTAACCACTAGTAGACCCGACATCATGTTTAGTGTATCTTTATGTGCTCGATTCCATGACAACCCCAAGGAATCTCACATGAATGCCATAGTACGGATATTTAGATACATAAAGAGCACACCCTACCTAGGCCTTTGGTACCCAAAAGCCTCGGGTATTGAAATAAGCGTTTACACCGACTCGGATCACGCCCGTGATTACGCTGATAGAAAAAGTACTAGTGGCGTATGCAGCTTTGTAGGAGAATGTCTAACACAATGGTGTTGTAAGAAAAAAACGACCCTAGCTATATCCACTACTGAAGCTGAATATCTTGTAGCCGGAAGGGCTTGTCAACAAGCTTTGTGGATGAAGCAAGTCTTCAATGACTACAACATTCATATACAAGATGTTCTTGTATTGTGTGACAAAAAAGGTGCTATCGATCTAAGTAAAAATCCCGTCCATCACTCTCGAACAAAACACATTGAAATCCGTCACCATATACTACGAGATAACGTTCAAAAAGGAAATATCCTCATGGAAAAGGTCGCCTCTGAAGACAACGTCGCCAACATTTTAACGAAACCTTTGAAACATGAAACATTTAACTACCTTAGATTAGGTCTCGGGATGATAGAGCATCAAGAATAAAGTAGTTTATTCTAACTAGTTGGTTTCTAAATTGAGTTTTACTTATCAAAAGGATAGTCAAATTTTATACTACAAATATGATTCGTAATTAAAATATCTAAACCAACAAACAAAGATTAGTTCTTTGTTAACTCATGCTAGATTTCCCATAAGAATTAAAATGCTCCTTTTCTCATCTTATCCTCTTAATCTCATCCAAACGTAATCCATCATGTATCCTTCTCATTGGACCACAAGAGATTATGGGCCCCCACTTCTAAAATACACACACTCACCAAATTCACACTTTCTCTCCTCCCTTTCTTCTTCTTTGGCCGTCACCCACACCAACACCCTCTTCCACCATTCTTTTTTTTTCTTCTTCCTTTATTCTTGAAGATCTTGGTAAGTCTTAAACTCCCATTGTTCCATATCTTATTAATTTTCTTTATTGATCTGGGAAAATAGGTAATCAATTGATTTGCTTTCACATATCTAATAAATTCTTCATACTTGAAACTAGTCTTAGGCATTTCCCAAGTGCTTTGTGTTTGAAAAATTGATTAATTACATTATGGAAAAGTCCTAATTACAAGGGAAACTATGGCGAAAATTATTGATGTAAATAATGTTCTAAAAACGTTATTTATATCTTTCGATAACTTCACGTTTTGATGATAACAAAATGTGAAAACACTTTACGTTAAAATTAACGTAAACAAGTTTTTAGTCGAAATATCCCGTTTCTACGTATATCACTCTAGGTATGAACAAACAAATTTACAACTTGACAAATGATCAAAGAAGTGAATTTGTGTTTCAAACTTCACATTTTTAATGTGACAAAACATTTTTTCAAAAATATACCTTATAAGTTATTTTTGAATTATAAAGAAATGTTTTATTGGAAAAATAAGTTTAAAAATCATAACAGCTATTTCCCCCCAAAATCAGCTCCAAACTTCCCCAAATAAACTTTCACCACTAAAAACAAAAATTGGAGCGTCCTTTTGTGGTACCGTGTGGTATTTAGTGGTACCGTGTCCCTATAACGGGCAAATTTCCTCTGCCTATAAATACCAGCCCTCTTCACAGTTTTTGGGCATCCTTTTTCACACACAACTTTCTGAGTTTAAAACTCTTAACACATCTTCTCTCCTTTGATCATTTAGTTTAGTTTTCTTTTGTTTAAAGAGTAATCCAATCATCCAACCAAGTGATCACCTTCATTCCTCTACTAGTGCAAGAGAAGAACACAAAGTATCAAAGAAGATACAAAGTGTTGTAGTTATAGTTAGTGCACTTGTAACACTTGTTACATACTTGTTGTATCCTAGCATACATCAAGTTGATTTTCTTTTGTGTAGTTTGTGAGAGTAGATCATTGTGATCTTTTCAAGATCTTGGAGATCTCTTGTAGCTTGTGAGCTTGTGAGTTGATCAAGTGGATCAAGGGTAGATTGGGTAGATCGGGTAGATCATTGTGATCTTGTTGAGATCTTGGAGATCTCTTGTAGCTTGTGGGCTTGTGTGTTGATCAAGTAGATCAAGGGTAGATCGGGTAGATCGAGTCAAGTGTGTTAATTGTGTGAAGTAGTAAGGATCGTGTGGATCGTGGTAGATTGGTACTAGCTAAGATTAGTACTCGACATTTAGCTTAGTGTCAGAAATAAGGATAAGCGACGTTTTACGGTTTTCTCCGCCTGAAGGGAGCTTTGTTGACATAGTGCTTAGAACTCTCGAGTTTGGTACTCAGGGAGTGGAGTAGGGCGAAGAAGAGCTTCGTGACCGAACCACTATAAATCTCTTTGTCCCGGTTTGATCTTTCCATCTCATTTCTTTATATTTATTGTTTATATTAGATAGTATTGTTTAGTGTTCATATTGGTGTTGATTGATTTCACAAAAGAATCGAATCAAAGTTTTTCACAAGTAAAAGTTTTTTATAAAGTTTTAAAAACCGGGAAAACTAATTCAACCCTCCCTCCCTTCTAGTTTTCTACAATTGGTATCAGAGCCAGGTTAGGCAAGATTTTAAAATAAATTATATTTTAAAACTTGAAGATCAATAGATTTCGACAAATATCAAGAAGGGCAATCTATGAAAAGACCATCACTCTTCTTATTAGAGTCGAACATCGATATATACACGAAGGTCTAGTAGTCGATGCTTATTTTGCTCCTTTGAATGGCATAAATGTATGCTTTCCTACGATCCACTTTGATTGTTTATATAAAATAAATGATCAAATTTGTCCTTGTTTCATCCTCGAATTCTATAGTCGTGTTCATACCTTCAATGATCTTGAGGGTAATGTCTTCCTAGATTTTTGGATTCAAAATCAAAATATTGTTTTGTCCATCACCAAGCTGGGTGACATTCTAGGTGTTCCTTCCTATGGTCAATGTGCCTACACAGAAGACCATTCCTTAGAGTCCTTTCACTATCATCTTGAAAGTGAAGGTCCATATCTAACCGAAATTCCCGATCTCCAAAGCATAAAGCAACATGTTCAAATCCCTCGTGTCGCCAACACATACCAAAAACGTGATGGTTCAATAGTCCACCTCGACCCAAACCGTATCTATCTCAAATAAATTCTTCCCGATCTCAAAAATTGGGAGCTTCTTCTTCGTGAGAATGTCTTGTGTCTTGCAGGCAACTGGGATCATGTTCCGGCAAGTCTAGCCCATATGCTCTATTGCCTTAGTAACGAGGAGCCATACAACCTCGCATACTATATGGAAAAAAGAATGGCTAACATTCATAGTTGGTCCGATAAGCTCATGCCATACGGTATGTTGCTTACTCGTATCTTCCGTTGGGTTATGGCTAATTACCCACATCTCAATAACGTCGACTACTTTCTTGTTGATCCCATTATGAAACCCCTTGGTGGACCACAACGTCGCACAAAGCAACGTAGTGACAAAGGGTCTAAACGTGGTCGTAAATCCACTTCCGATGCTACTTTCTCTTCCTCCTCCTTTAGGCATGGATCATCATCTCAACCTATGGATGAGGATGATGATGAAGTGAATGAAGAAGGAACCTCTCGTGCTCGTACTCCTTCACCTGACACATTCATTCGCAATCTTGACACGTCATCCTTTACACCAACAACGAACCTTCCTTACAACCACACCAACTTAAATGCGTTGATGAGAAGGCAAACGATGATGTACAATCGGCAAGTGTCCATACATGAGCAAACCATCGGGGGGTTCAAGTCAATTGGGAAGGCACTCAAGGGCATCGGGAACAAGATCAAGAAGTTGGGGAAATCGAGAGATTAGACAATGCTAACTTAATTAGTATTATTAACTCAAGTATTATTAAACTATCTCTCATGGGGTCTTGGCTACGACCATTTGACATTAACAAGTGTGGCTTAACTTAGAATTTCTAACATGACATGGGTTACTTTGGATAGTTAATGAAGCTTAATGCTTGATTATATTTAGCTCATGAGCCTTATTTAGTTCATATATTTTATTTTACATTTTTCTTGCATGCACTAGATGATCATATTACTTGATAGATTGCATGCTTAATAGTAGCCTAAATTTAGATAATCACATGTTCTTGTTTGTTGCTAGTTGTGGCTAGTGTTATGAAAACTATGTGATTATTCTTTAGTGAATTGAGGCAATAGGATTTGCTGCAAATAGTACCCTAGGATTACCCATTTAGGCAGCCTAAATCCTACAGAACTGGTAAAAATGTCAACTGCAGGTCACGGCTCCACTAAATAGGGCACGACACCACTAAATTTAGTGGTACCGTGGGTGATTTAGTGGTACCGTCCCCTAGGAAAACATTTTTAACTGTTTGCTTTCACTTTTTGACTTTCTTTCCCTTAGAATTTGTAAATATGTGCTGATTCCAACACTCCCAATTCCCTAAACTCACCATCTTACCAATCCTTGCATGCCTTTGATTTGGCTATTTAAGCTCTTATCATGCATTCATCTTCCTCACCATCACACATTCATCATAAATTCACCATGTCTTCCACTATGGCTATCACCTCTCACAAAGCAAAGAAACTAAGACTCAACATAAAACTACCCAATGAAATACTTCTCATTGATCTTACACTAGACGATGATGAAGATATTCATACACCATTACCCTCAACTAATTCAACCTCATCAATTTCTACACCTTTGGCTCCTTCCAAAGCCATTTCTACTAGGCCAACCTCATCATCATCTTCCACAATTAGGACTACCATACCCTTACTCCCACCTAGTCCTCCTCAACCATTAGCACTAACATTCACTCTATCACCAACAACTCCTTTTGAGCTTGGGTCCAACACATCATCATCTTCCGCCTCTCCATCACCACAACCATTAATGGGTCACCCCATTCTCTACCCTCTAGAGCCACACAACCTAAGTTGTGCATGTTGTCATCACAACCAAAACCTCATCTTCAACCTTAGGGATGAATTGAACTTCATGTTCTCCTACCTTGAACACCTCCAAACACCACCACAAGGACCCATCATACCACCTCCTCCACCAACCAATAGCCCAAACAACTAAACATTTTCATGTTTAGTTTCCAAAAATAAAAGTCTGTGATCCCTTTTGTTATTGAAGCAAATCTTAGGGCCTCTTGTCACTAAAGATTTATATGTGCTTCTTGTAGTTTGTTTTTATTTTTATGTTGTAGTCATACCTTATGCATGACATTTCTTTTTATGAATGGATGGGCTTATTATGTGGTTGTTTTATCTTTTATGGTGCTTGGCTTCTTAGCCATTTTCTTAGTTTATGGTTGGATATTTTTCTTGGTTGCTACATGTTAGATATTTTATGTGTGTCATCTAACTTTGTTTTGTAGCAAGAGTCATTGCTCGATTCCTTGGTGTCCTCCAAACGAGGGGGAGTATACATCAAGGGGGAGCCTTAGCAACCTTTTTGCTTCGACAAAAAGGGGGAAAAATGGGATATAAACTCATGCTAAAAACTTGTTAAAATTAATTTTTAACTTAAAATGAGTTTATGTTTTGTCATCATCAAAAAGGGGTAGATTGTTGATGCAAATAATGTTCTAAAATTTTTATTTATATGTTTCGATAACTTCACGTTTTGATGATAACAAAATGTGAAAACACGTTACGTTAAAATTAACATAAACAAGTTTTTAGTCGAAATATCCCGTTTCTACGTATATCACTCTAGGTATGAACAAACAAATTTACAACTTGACAAATGATCAAAGAAGTGAATTTGTGTTTCAAACTTCACATTTTTAATGTGATAAAACATTTTTTCAAAAATATAGCTTACAAGTTATTTTTGAATTATAAAGAAATGTTTTATTGGAAAAATAAGTTTAAAAATCATAACAGCTATTCCCCCCCCCCCAAAATCAGCTCCAAACTTCCCCAAATAAACTTTCACCACTAAAAACAAAATTTTGAGCGTCCTTGTCTGGCATGGTACCACTAAATTTAGTGGTACCGTGTGGTATTTAGTGGTACCGTGTCCCTATAACGGGCAAATTTCCTCGGCCTATAAATACCAGCCCTCTTCACAGTTTTTGGGCATCCTTTTTCACACACAACTTTCTGAGTTTAAAACTCTTAACACATCTTCTCTCCTTTGATCATTTAGTTTAGTTTTCTTTTGTTTAAAGAGTGATCCAATCATCCAACCAAGTGATCACCTTCATTCCTTTCCTAGTGCAAGAGAAGAACACAAAGTATCAAAGAAGATACAAAGTGTTGTAGTTATAGTTAGTGCACTTGTAACACTTGTTACATACTTGTTGTATCCTAGCATACATCAAGTTGATTTTCTTTTTTGTAGTTTATGAGAGTAGATCATTGTGATCTTGTCGAGATCTTGGAGATCTCTTGTAGCTTATGAGTTGATCAAGTGGATCAAGGGTAGATTGGGTAGATCGAGTCAAATGAGAGTAGATCATTGTGATCTTGTTGAGATCTTGGAGATCTCTTGTAGCTTGTGCGCTTGTGTGTTGATCAAGTGGATCAAGGGTAGATCGGGTAGATCGAGTCAAGTGAGAGTAGATCATTGTGATCTTGTTGAGATCTTGGAGATCTCTTGTAGCTTATGGGCTTGTGTGTTGATCAAGTGGATCAAGAGTAGATCGGGTAGATCGAGTCAAGTATGTTGATTGTGTGAAGTAGTAAGGATCGTGTGGATCGTGGTAGATTGGTACTAGCTAAGATTAGTACTCGACATTTAGCTTAGTTTCGGAAATAAGGATACGCGACGTTGTATGGTTTTCTCCGCCTGAAGGGAGCTTTGTTGACATAGTGCTTAGAACTCTCGAGTTTGGTACTCGGGGAGTGGAGTAGGGCGAAGAAGAGCTTCGTGACCGAACCACTATAAATCTCTTAGTCCCGGTTTGATCTGTCCATCTCATTTCTTTATATTTATTATTTATATTAGATAGTATTGTTTAGTGTTATATTGGTGTTGATTGATTTCACAAAAGAATCGAATCAAAGTTTTTCACAATTAAATTTTTTTAATAAAGTTTTAAAAACCTGGAAAATTGTTCAACCCCCCCTTCTAGTTTTTCACAAAAATTTTTCAAAATATCTTGACATAATTTTCGGGTGAGTTACACAAAGGGGTTTTATGGTTTTCGACATAGAATAAGTCTATATGTAACTAATTTGTATTCTTTCATGAAAACATTTTACAAATCTTGAATTTTCGGGGGAAATCAATAAATTTAATGAGGCTGGCGCGCTGGCCGGCGCGTCGACGCGTGGGCAGCGCGCCAGGAATGCTGTAACGTTCTCTTGATTTTTCGATCTTATATATATATATATATATATATATATATATATATATATATATATATATATATATATATATATATATATATATATATATATATATATGTAAACACATAGTGTGTTATTTTGTTAGGAACAATGGGTGATCGCAAAGAAATCAAGCAATTCATGAAGAAGGTTCGATGTACACGAAACATCAAGGTTTATAAACCCTTTGAGGAGTGTAACTATCACGAGGGGCGTCATTGTGATAATGATTACATTCGTGTGTCGGGTCTTTGAGAACCTTTCACTAATGCCAGCTGTCTCCCCTTTGCAATTTTACCACCCGCCATCTATCCTCGACACATTCAAGAGTTCTTTGCAAGATATCATTTTAACATGAACGAGCTCACTCTCAACTTCCATATGTATGGTCACGACTATACATGGAGCTTGGAGAAGCTTGGTGATGTGCTTGGTATATCTTCGCAAGGAATCATGATTTCAACCGACTCAACCGAAAGAAAAGAATTCAAAAAATACCGGATCTACCATCCCACCGAAAAGGAAAGAATCAATGCGGTCCTAGTCCAAAACACCATCTTTAAACCCCAATTTCATTGCCATAATGAAGCGGGCTTTCATTGGCCTCGATCACACATACGTAAGAAGCTTCGCACATGGGAATATGTTTTGAATACAAATTTGTTTTTGAAAACCGAGTCCAAAAGCAACATCTCTATCATGGTTGGGTATATGTTCTATTAAATTGAAACCGGAACACCATTCAACTTTGCCTATCACATGGCAAAAAGGATGGACAAATTATGTGGAAATACGAGATTGATTCTTTTTGGACGCCTTCTCACAACACTATTTGAGCACATTAAAACTAAACACCCAGAGCATGCTAATCACTGGCCCGATTGTGAGGTCGTAGGTCCGGTCTTCACCAACTTCAACTAGGAGAGCCTCAACAACACCGATGTCGATATTGATCTTCCGGAGTTTAGTGCGTCAACATCTCAACAACCCACTATGGATCCAATCGGAAGAATGGAACATATGGTCAATGAAATGTTTGATGAACAAACTTAGAATGCTTCAGAGGACATCATAAGTGATGATGAAGAGCGAAAAGATGTGACTTCCCTACCGGATCATGAGCGTATTGCCTTCAAAACCTACCAATCCGTAAAGCGTCAACGCCGTGAGAGTCGGTCAAAGTTGGGAGTGTTGAAGAACTTCATCACAAAGTGGGCCACTTACATGTCGTGCAAGAATCTTTGATGATTGTGTAACTTGAAAATTTGATGTTTAGCTCTTGGCACTAGACTATCTCCAAAGACATTTTCCTTTCATGATTGTTGCATCATAACTTTAGATTGTGTGGTTGTTGAACAATGTCTCATGCTTGTTGGTTGTTATCATGAATAATTGCTTTCTTATGTTTATGCATGTCTTCTAAATATTGTTATAATATGCAGTAACCCATGTTGCAAGTATCCATATGGTTACCTACCCCATTTTGGACTTCCACATGTGAGGATTGTTTGTGTGTTAGTTGTTGGTTGTTTCTTGTGTAGCTAGGATACCGCAAAGGTGTGGCTCTTGAGCCATGGATCACCGCCTTGGAACAAGGTGGAGCAAAAATCTAGGGGGAGTTATGTTCAAGGGGGAGCATGTTCGGCTAAATAGATGAGCTCCACAATATCCCACAGGCCCAAGTTCAAAACCTGGCTTGATATGTAGTCCCGCCTTTTTGATTCAACAAAAGGGGGAGAAAGAAAGAAAAGAGCACAAGCTCGAGTGAAGACCAATTCAAGATAAAGATCAAGGCTTCACCAAATTCCAAGGCAAAGTCAAGACGCAAGCTACACCAAAGGCATTCTTAATCTTCGCTACGATTTGTAATTTTATTTGCTTTCGGAATTTATTTGTCATCATCGAAAAGGGGGAGATTGTTGGGACAACATTAGTTAGATCTCCTTATGTTTTAATGATGACAAATAAACCTTTGAAAAACATAAAATCACAAACATTAGCCAAAATTCTCCTGACTCAATAACTGGGCCTGGTGCACTGCCGACGCTTCGATGCGCCAGCGAGGCGCCAACCAACTGTATTGATCGGGACGAATTTTGAAAATCGGCTTTCCCCTTACCCGACAAATGTAGATCTTTCAATACATGTATGAATATGTTATTTGCTTCATTGGGAACACTCGAAATGAGTTTTAGAATTAGAGGAATCCAAATTTACAACCTCCCATTTTTGGCAAAACGCCAACTCAAGTATTTTAATAAACGCCTCTAGCCAAGGCTTTTCTAAACCTATGGAGCTTATATATTTCACGTGACATCAAGTGAAAGTATTCATATGGCCATAATCCGTGTTTACGTATTCTCTAATCACGTAACGGGTTTACTCCCTTATTGGTCAAACTAAGTCAAAGGTCCCTTTGCGTAAACGCATCCTTTCCCGTTATGGGATATGCTTTACAATGATGCAAAATACTTAGCTTGTTTGCATCAAGATGATTATGACGAGTTGTGGAAATTCACGTATTATAAGATTGTGAATACTCAACGTTGAGTTACTTGAGATTATAAGTAACCTTTGATTTCCTCAACCCATAATCATAATTGTCAATTCTTTTCTTTCTTAATGACATTGTGATTAAGCCATAATCAATCATTTGATTATTCTCTACACCAAACTAATCCTCCAACCATTTCAAAATCCTCCTAAAATCTTATCCCCAACATTCTCTTAATATTCCCTTACACTCCATGGTACCTTCATGTACTTCTTGTCTCCTACATACCCACACCATATCTTCCAAACATTCCCTTCTCAACATTCCAATCCAACCACTAAGATTTCACCACCTTATCATCCTCTTCATCTAACCATCCATTTCAAACACAAATAAAACTTCACCACAAAACACCTCACTTCTCATACTCTCCAACATTCAAAATTTGAATTTTGAATCCTAAGCCAAAGGCTCCCCATCACCTCATCCTTACACACATCACATCCTTATCCAACTCACATACAACTCACTCCCTCACATACAACCTCCCTCACTCTCTACCTTCCCACACATTTCAAATTTGAAATCCAATCCAAGGCTCCCCATCACATCCTTATTACATCACTCTTACACATCCAACTCACCTCCAACAACTATATTTTAAATTTGAAATTCAAACTCTCCCTCTCACAACTCACCCCAATTCATCTCAACCCTTCATCTCACCCTCTTCTTCAAGTTTGGAATATTTCCTTGGATATCCTCTTAACCTAACCATGCTTTCTCTTCTAACCCAACCGTGGTTCAACCTTAACCCAACCTCACCCTCTCACTTCCCTCTCACACCCTTTGAATTTCAAATTCAAATCTTCTCTCTCTAACATCCACACTTCCTTTCGAAGCAAAGGAATATACCATGGCATATTCTTTCTCTCTTTTCTATGCCATGTGAGGAATACCCAAACTACCCCTATCCAATTATCCCTTCTATCTTTCTCTCTTTGATAATTGGTTTTCACTTAAACACTTCACAAAATGATTTTTCATAAAATGGCTACTTGAGTTGGTTGACCTTGAGGATGAATAATGTTAAGGTCAAAGTGTGAAGTACAATTGGGGGTTTAGCAAGGTCGGGTAGTTAAAAGCCAAAACTCAAGGAAAAATCTTTACAGACGCCTGGCGCTCCGACACGCCAGCAGCGCGCCGACCTCGGTAAAGTTTTTCACAACTTTGGTTTTGGCCTATAAATACCCCACATTGGCTCTTGTATTCCTTACCCCTTGCCATTATTCTTTCTCTCTTATTTCCCTTCTCTCAATCCTCTAGTTCTATCTTGTGTTCTTAATCTTTCATATAACATCTTTGAAAGAACACATCTCCTTGCAAGGGAAGAATCACAAGAACCTAATACACTCTTGTGATTGTGTCGAGGGTCTTCTTGTCTTTACCCTTCCTATTACAATCGAGTCTCTAGGTTAGGTTAGAGCTTGATTAAACAATCAAACATTTATTAATTCGATTTGGTTGTAAGGGAAGTCTTGTGTCGAGGTGACCAAGCCTAGATCATTGGGGATCTAGTTGGGGTTTGATACTTCCGGTGGGAAGTCTTAGTGGTAAGTCGAATCACGAGATTCTTTTGGGTGGTTTCTGAGGGCGGAATACCGTTGGGAGTAGCTCTTCTTAGTGAGCGCCGATCTTAGTGCATATCGGTAGAGTGAAGTTGCAACGGTTTATAGTCCACTGAAAGGATTATACTTAGTGAATAGTATCGGTGTCATGGATTCGCAACTTGTCGTACGGATGGTATAAACTCCCCATCCCGAACCAGTATATATCGTGGTGTCATTTACTCGCTTTATATACGTTGGATTGTGATTGTGTTATTGGTTGGTGTTGTGTGACCACTTGTTGATCTTTGAGGCTTAAAGTTTATAAACATATAAAAAGCTGAAAAGACCGTATTTACCCCCTCTACGGTTCTACATAACGTAAAAATGAAATAATTGTAAATTATCTTGAGTACTGTAATAACACCGTTAACATCAAAAAGTTTTGTCACATCAGCATCATATCATCATCCCCACTTTTAATACCAACACCAAAAAAATACACCTTCACTAATAACACCATTAACACTACCCTTTGGGACCTACCATTTTATTAAATTTTTTATTTTTCAAGCAAATTAAATTTCATTAATTCAAATAAAAATACAAATTATATTTTTCTTTTAAAGTTGCAAAATTAAAATTAAAAGAAAAAAAAATCAAACTTTTGCTAAACCCATTTATAAACCATTTATTAAATTTCAAACTTTATCCGAATCTCCAAATTATAAACCCATTTACAAAATAATAATAATAATAATAATAATAATAATAATAATAATAATAATAATAATAATAATAATAATAATAATAATAATAATAAAAATAAAAATAAAAATAAAAATAAAAATAAAAATAATAATAATAATAATAATAATAATAATAATAATAATAATAATAATAATAATAATAATAATAATAATAATAATAATAATTCCATCAATGTACTTCTTGTCGTCGTCTAACAAACCACATGCGAAGCAAGCATATTTGAATGTGCGATATATTACACCATCAAACTTCCTAAATTCGTTCCAATCTTTAGCTCCTCTAAAATAGTTTAATAGTCTGCGTAGATAAAAAAGCTCACCAAAAGAAGGAGGAACATGATGTATGCGCCCAATGCTTTTGCCTATTTAAGAAGAACATATATATAATTGGCCAAGACTTTTTGTGTACAAATAAGAAGTATTAAATTTAGTGAAAAATGGTAACTCAAAGTGAAACTTGAGTTATTTAAAAAATGTTAACTGAAAAAAATAAAATAAAGAATAAGTATGTTGTGTTCTATATTTTTACCTTGTTTTTTTGGAGTCCATACCTTGTCAGTTTTAGTCCAAACATAATGTTTTGGGAACTCCACGTACAAAAATTTTTGCGCAGCAGCATCTGTTTTATTACATTCCATCCAAGCTAAAAACTTAGAAGTATTAGCTGAAACCTTTTCAAGTTGATAATCTATGCTTTCAGTAGGATCAAATAGGAAAAACTACTGGTCCGGAAGGTGAAATGGTTGATGCGGCGGTTTTAAGACCTCACAAGAAGTTTTTCAATCCTCCTAGGCAGTGTACCCAATTGTTGTAGTGTAGTATAGGCAAGACATGGGGGATTGATCGTTCTCTAGGGGAATAGTGTATGTGAAGGCCGAAGTGTATGTCGAGATAGGTATAAAGGTGAGGGATGAGCCATTTTGTATTTTTATATTTTTTATAAAAGCAAAGTAAATCTCGGGGTTTGGAAGAGTGGGCGTTTTAGCTACTAATTAACTAAAAAAAAAAAACTAAATAAACTAAAATTAAACTAATAAACAAGAAAAGTAAAGTGGTAACTCTTATAATGAGGAAAACGTGTTTACTTAGATTTCTTTACTCCCTAGTTATCTCTTATTGATTAGTCGAATTGTCACGTCCTTGTTTAATTGGCGTGTTGTATTCCTATGTTGTCGTTGGGTGGTGCCAAATTCCCTAACTCTATGAGTGTATAAGTCTCCTTTAGAAAACCCTAGATCTACAAGTGACAATTAAGTCATCTCCTTAGGATCTCCTACTATCAACAAGCCGCAACTCACGCAATAAATACAATGAATAAACCAACTAGTGCACTCTAGGGTGTGAAGGCGTTAAGTCGGACATTCAAGCTAATACTTTTCATATTATAGCTTGTTTTCCTACTCCTAACGCAAACAACCAATCAAACAAGAGACGACAACCAATAATTAATAACTAGGTTTCATTAGATCAAAGCAAACTCAAATAAATCTAGCCTAGCATGTTAAAGTGAAGACAAGAAAAACACATAATCAAACAACACATAGACATATTGAATGATTAAAGATGAATTAATTAACTTCAATGAAACATGGGTTTTGGGGGCTATAAAACCCTTACGAAAGCTCTGAAATTCGTGCCCTAATGGTTCCTCCAAGATGTTACACAATTTATGAAAAACCTGCGAAAATATATATAGTGATACAAGGGTAACGGCGTCACGTTATGGGTTGTGACGCTGTCAGCCCGCCGCTATTAGGGTTTCGTCCTTTGCAAGTCGCCGCTGCAACACTGACCTATTTGATCTCTGACGCCGTCAGGTGTGTCTTGACACCATCTCTTTATAAAACATCTGAGCTGTCACGTATAAAATTAACTCTAAATCTTGGTCTTCAAATACAAGTGGCGCCGTCAGGTCTCCTTTCTTGATAGATTTGCGACTTTGTTGATTTTCTTCGTTTCTTCGTCCAATTTGGTCCAAAACATGCCGGTTTTCATCTTTTGCATCCCAAGTACCTAAAATGCAAAAAGAAACTATTTAGGGCAATATTTGATCAAATAAATATGACTTTTGGACTTAAATGACCTCTTAAAAAGGTATCAAATAAATCCTTATCAAATATCTCTACACTTGGGATTTGCTTGTCCTCAAGCAAATGTGCTTTTAACCTAGTCAATTTACAAGTTAGGGGTCATTTAGCATTGGTATAAAAGTGATTACAAAATACATTCGTTCCACCATAGTCACAATAAGCACAAAAATCATATACTAGAACCTAACATAAAGTGTTTGGATTTTCATATCTCTCGGGTGTAGAAGTTATATAACATGAATGGAAACGGAAAAACAAAACACTCTCTACCTGACATAGCACATAGATTACCATAGGCTTGAGAACGGATCAAACCTCCACCACTTTGGCGTAAGCACCTAGGATAAACTATTAAAGAGGGCTTTTAAGGGTTGTAACGTTAGGTGTAAGGGTATGGAAAACACGATTTTGTTGGATATAGAGAATTTTACTGGTGGTAAGTCAATCACATGTAAAAGGTGGCATTGCTAAGCCAAGACTTGACTCGATTCGCTAACTACTAACTTTTTTTGTATTTTTCTTGACACTTTCTTGACTTAAACAAAAATAAAAACGGGATATTAGTCCGTATGTTTTTTCTTTTTTTTTTCTTTTTCTTTTTATCATTTTTTTTTCTCTTTTTCATTTTTTTCGTATTTTTTTCTCTTTTTTTTTTGTTTTTTTTTCAATACACTCTTGCCCTACCATCCGAAATATACATCCATACAAAAGGGATTTATAGTTGCATCCCTATACTTGAACTTTTAAATAATTAAAACTAACTAATGACCCGAATTAAGAGGATCAAAACACGTGGTGTACTTTAAAACATTTAACGTACATATGGGGTTAATAACATTACTTTCTTCCCCATTACTCCATAATAACTAGTACTTTACCCATGAGTCCCAATCGTCCCAAAACTGTATTTACAAGATATGACTCGACTTAGCAACCATGTAATCAACTAGACAATTAACAAAGGGTTTAATAAATATGTTGTAACAATAATGCACTAAAGATGAGTGCATACAAGGTAGGCTAAGGCGATTTGGGTGTACTTTTGGGGGTGGATTATAAACAATGTTCTTTATTAATATTTCAGAAACCCAAAATTTCACGAGAACCGCAAAAAAGATAGGCTCTGAGGGGTGTACTAGGGGTATCTTGTACTAAAAATGAGTACATAGCAAGGGTGTGGGAAAATTACTTGACCAATAAAGCCAACGTAATTATAAAATAGATTTAAAACAAGGGTTAATCCTAATGCCTCTTATCATTTAGTAAATCCTAACTACACGAATGTAGTCTCACTAGCGATCACGGGATGCATCACAAACGCAAGTTCTAGAATCTATATACTGCCGGTACACTCGTAAGCATTAAAAGTGAATGTTTTTTACTAAATATCTAAAAACGAACCTCACATTTTTGGAGTGGAAATTTTGAGTGGTAGGGTTTTTGTGCTAGCTATATAATTCCTATCCATGAGACGCTTATTAAAACTAATTTTTCACTCCTATATGTCATAATTTTTTTAAATATGGTGCTAAAATCACCTTCACAAGTATCTCTTTTGCTTTATTACACAATTACTATAAAACAAAATAAATATCAAGCGAGTTCTAGTTTCTAAGGTGTCCCTTTTTACCCTCCCAACACTTAAATTGAACATTGTCCCCAATGTTCTTGAAAAGAACCAAAGTTATGATAACGGGAAAAATAAAAGAGATGAAAGAAACTAATACTCCCTTGATTAGCTCGGCATGGACTATGTTAAAATACGGTTAAATCCTCCTCCAAGAAAAGAAACTTGATAAGCTTCACTTCCAATGTATACTTGCATCTTCTTGTCCAATATAACCTGTAAATCACTAAGAAAACAAACACGAAACCTTGCATAAAATCGGCAGAAAACATTGTATATAATAAAATAAGATCCTAGAAAGCAAATAAGATATGATGCTTGCAAAATAAATGTTTACAAAACCCTGGAAATTTAAAAATTCTAGAAATTTTCAAAAATTAAGTTTCGACAGAAAAACAAAAATCTAGAAAATTGTTGCTACAGTGCCTGACGTCGTTGGGTGTAAACCATGACGCCGTCAGGATTGACCTGACAGAATTTTTACATTTTGTTTCCTGGAAAATTTCTGGAAAAATCTAATAATTAAGACCTGGAAATTCTGTAAAACATTCATTATGACTCGAGACAAGCATTTGACTCAAACAAACACATAAATATGATAAATATATGCTAATCATCAATTGTAAACTTTCATGTTCGAATTCGATCTTTTAAACAAATATGAATTTTCCCTACACTCATCTTTTTGTAAAATACCTTTATATGTAATTAAGATGAGGTTAAAGACAAAATAAAGCATTTTCAAAAGTTTATTCAAAACATGAAAGATAAAACAATGATGATAAAACATATATATGACACAAATAAAAATCAAACAAACAAACAAAAAGCTTGAGTTGCCTCCCAAGAAGGGCTTATTTTTATTTACGAGTCTTGTAGCTAGACTCAAAGTCATGACCTATTACGTGTAGGAAAGCTCCTCATTGAGGATATCATTTGGATCAAATTTCTCCTTTAATATTCGCTTAGTAGGCTTCATCCGGTATATCACTTTTCAAACTTCTCTCCATAGGGATCTATTAATGTCATCTTAATGTGCCACAAACCATCCCCATCTTTTGGTGGCTTATTCCAATTCCATTTACTTTGCGGATCCTCCTTACCCCATTTATTCATTTTAAGATTAATTGGTAGAACTCCTAGGAACTCAATCATCTTCCTAAACACTAGAGGGTCCTCAAATGGGTCAATCTCGGTTTCCCTAGCAAATTGTTGTTCCATATAAGATGCATTCTTCACAAATTCATCCTCTAAGAAAAATGGGCGTTGAGGTCCTATAAAATCTTCATCGACTCGGGGGCCATATCTTGATGGTTTCCTATCTCTAACTAACCAATCGGGTATTGTTTCCCCTTCATTGTCATACTTATGCTTTTGGACATTATAGATCGACCTAGTGTATCCTTCTCCTACCGCTATTTTAGACATCTTACAATCTATTATCGCACTAGCGGTTGCTAAGAATCCTCTTCCAACAAGCAATGGGCACTTAAGGTCGCTTAAAATATCTAAGACAAGGAAATCCGCCAAAATAGTCAATCTATCTATTTGCACTATCATGTCTTTTAGTATTCCTACCAGATAAGCTACACTTCCATCCGCCTAAAGTTTGGGTGATTTCTCCAAGAGGGGTTATAAGAATCACCAAGAGTGTTTTGCTCGGGTTTGAAAGTGTACCACTTATCTCCCACTCCATCGGTACGCGAGGATGCATAATCCGCAAAAGCTTGTTCGGGGAGTTCCATGCAATCACGAGTGTTAGTGCAAATATTACGATATTTAAACTAAACGATTTCTTCGGTTTTAATAATGACAAACATGTAACTTGTAATACATAACATAAAATGTGAAAGTTACTTGTAAACACAAATCATCAATGCATACTTACATCAACACCTCCCGACATCTCAAGTATGCTTCAACGAAGTCGTAGATTTCCATCCCGAAATAAATCACTCAAGGTATGGACAAACAAATCTACTACTTGACAAATGATCAAAGGATTATATTTTTCTAAACTTCACATTTTTAATGTGGCAAAACATTTTTTCAAAAATATATTTTACAAATTATTTTTGAATTAAAAAGAAATGTTTTATTTTGAAAAATAAGTTTAAAAATCCCAACAGCTATTTTCCCCCCCAAAATCAGCTCCAACCTTCCCCAAATAAGTTTTCACCAGAAAAGACAAAATTTGGAGCGTCCTTGTCTGGGACGGCTCCACGGTTCCACTAAATTTAGTGGAGCCGTGGGACATTTAGTGGAGCCGTTCGTACAAAATTTTCTGTAACGTTTAGATTTTTCTTGCCTATAAATAGTGGACCATTTCACACTTCCAACTTGATTTTTCAGTCCTTTTTCTCTGGTCTAATCCCTCCTCACTTAGATGACTTTCTTTGATCATTTGGAGAGTCTTAGTTTGTTTAAGAGTGATCCAATCATCCATTCAAGTGATCCTCTTCATTCCTCTTGATTAGCCAGAGAAGAACACAAAGTATCCAAGTAGATACAAAGTGTTGTCATCCCTCTTGATTAGCAAGAGAAGAACACAAAGTATCCAAGTAGATACAAAGTGTTGTCATTCCTCTTGATTAGCAAGAGAAGAACACAAAGTATCCAAGATGATACAAAGTGTTATCATTCCTCTTCATTTGCAAGAGAAGAACTCAAGGTATCCAAGAAGATACAAGAGTTGTAGTTGTTAGGTCTTGTAACATTTGTTACACTCTTGATTGTATGTAACACCCCCAATTTCGGATAGCAACAGCGGAAGACTTAATTGGGTGTTACGTAGAGGATCTTTCGTCATAATCATAGAAAACGACTTTAGAAAGACGTTTTAAGTTTATCATTCAAAATACAAGTATTTAAAATACAAAGATGTTTTACAGTTAACACATTTATTTAGATTTGAATGATAAAACATTTATTTAAACCACCCGTACAGGGTTTAATGCCCACTCCGCGCCTTGAGTTCCAGCCTTTAGTTACCTGAGATAACATGCTAAAAGTCAACAAAAGTTGAGTGATGTTCATAGGTTTAAGTTAAATAGTTTGAACACAAGTATAGGTGTTAATTGCATCGATTACAATTAAACAAGTTAAAATCAAGTTATTGTTGCATTAAGCTCATGACAGGCAACGCTTAACGGGCATAAATTATGATGTAATGTATATAGGCCCTCGTGATGGGTATTTGCCAATAACCCATAAGTTTGTTCAAATAAAGTGCGCCTGGGTGGCTCATCCTAGCAGACCCAAACGGGGATTGTCAGTCCCTAATAGATCTATTCACAATTATTTACGTTCACTCGCAAGTGATTAAGGTTCATGATTGAGGGACTTTTGGCAATAGCTACTTAAGCAATAATAATAACAGTCATAGCATACGAAAAGTTTGTGTTCAGGTTTTGTAGCATGTATCTCCCCACAAAAGATTTAAAGTTTAAGTGTGGGCTATGAACTCACCTTGTAGTACAGTAGTGGCAGTAGTATCGTTATTCAAACGATGAAAGAAAACGGCTTCAACACACGACCTAAATAATATATGGCAAGTTTTAGTGGTTTGATAGTCTAAGTTTGGTTTATCGTGAATCATAACGTTTAGGGTTTTATTGATTAATTCGTAACATTTAAAACATATGTGTTTAAATGTTTAAAGTTCAAAACTAAAGTTATATATATATATATATATATTTATATATATATAACTCTTGAGTAAGTTTTCGTTTGTCGGGAGTATGTAAGATCGATGAGGAAATCGTCGTTGATAAATCAAAGTTTGGTTAGGTTACGTTATATGTTTAACGTTTCGTTAAGCGGTTATGTTTATATATATATATATATATATATATATATATATATATATATATATATATATATATATATATATATATTTATAAATATATATATGTATATAATTATAGTGAAAATAACGTCGTTAACGTCGATTGACGAGTTTATAAAATAATTATATAAACTTATAATTATTTCCGAAATAACCTTTAAGTTTCACAAAGTTACACTTTTGACCCTAACGGCATAATATTTGCACCGTTAGTCCTCGGTTAAGTTTTATTACACTTTTAGTCCAAAACATTTAATATTTACATTTCATACCCAAAAGTTTTTGAATTTACAGTTTTCATCATAATATTATCAAAATGACAGTTTTTGCCGTAAGTTTCCAATCTTGGCATTTTTAGTCCTTCGGTTAGCAATTCTTTGCAAATCGAGTCCAAATTTTTATAAAAATCAAAGTTTATCATTTTTATTTCATAACTAAGTTTAAAATAGCTTTTATAACTTATATGTACAGCTTATAGTGTCGAGAGCTTATTTTTCTGCTTTTGGGCTTTTAACGAGCTAAGTATATAGCCCGTTATGGGTTTTCGCTCCAATGGGTTTAGGGGGGAGTTGGGCTTGGTTACTGGCTTGTCTAAGGGTTATAAAAACATAACGAGAGAGCTTATGTGATCAGCTTATACGAAGAGCTTAAATATTGCTTAGTGGGCTTATTAGCCCATTCGCTAATATTTGTGTTTGTGTAAAACAGATTCTGGTCGATTACTTTGAGGTTTAACATGGTTCGAGTTGAGTTTTATAGGTCGAATGTAATACGCGACTCGTTAGTTTGGTAGCTTGTCTATTAGGTCGGGTTATAAAATGTACGAGTTGCATGTCGAGTTAAGGAAATATAAGGCCAAAGCTAAGTGACTTAGATATTTGAAAACAGTTTTAAGAACTTGAAATTATTCTAAGTGTTTTATAAGTTTTTGAAAATGTCCAACATCACTTAAGAACGTGTGATTTTTATTGTTGATATGTTAATATAAGACTCGAATGAAAGTGGTTCTCGATAGTTAACATGACGAAGATATAGTATGTTGAATAAGATATATATGTTGTTAATGTAAATAACGAATTATTTGTCTAAAGTAAGTTGTGTTCGCGATAGGAAATGAAATTACAAAAATAGATAACTATGAGAAGAGTTCGAAGAATGCTCACTTCACCTCAAAAGGTGGGGCGTATCACGTCGTGGAGACTGAGCTAGGCCAAGGGAATGGTGTAGCTTGGTTCTTTGGGCTTCGAATAATTAGGAACAAGTTTGAATACTTCTTGGGTTCGACTCGAACACCCCGAAAAGTGTTTAAAACTAGTCGACCTTAGAACGTGTTCATGACTTAGAATATTTGTGTGGTGATATATATATTTGTGTATGTGTTTAACCGAATGCATGCATGGTATATATAGGAGGATTTTGCAACTTGACTAAGGTGGCAATGATGGCTAAAGCATGCAGAATAGAAGAGTAGTAGTAGGGAATCGTCCTTGTAGCAGTTCGAACAAAGAGATGAAGCCGAAAGTTCCATGTTTTGTGTTATTATTTGTTGAGTGTGAGAGTAGAATCAATGATGAATAATAGTGTCATTGAATGGTCAATTTGAGTGTGCCAGTGAGTAAAATGATGGTTACTTGTTATACCTCTTGGCCGGCGGTAAACAACAAGGGAAAGGTGACAAGAGAGGTTTAAGAGTTTGTTTCTTGTGGCTTGTTCGGTTATCACATGCATTCAACACATTTCATATATGATCTAAAATAAATGTAGAGTTTGTTTAATAGTTTGTATGCTTGCTAAGAGCATATTCGAATTTATTTGGTTGGCCAAATTATATGTTAAATCGAGTTGGGAGTGATACAGAAATCGACTAGGACAAAATATGAAATTTAGGTTGTGTTTATCATATGGCGAGTGCGTTGAGTTTGGATTTATTTTAGGCGAGTATATGTTCGAGTTAGTGTGAGATGTTTGTTTCCCTCGATTCTTAGCTAGGTCGAGTATTGGGTTGTGCAAAATTATTATATTGTTGTTAAGTTAATTTGCTCGTATAATGGCCAAAGGGTTCGGTAGATAAGCAGCCAAACCAAAGTTTATATATATAAAAACTTGGGCTTTAGTTTTTGTGATTGGGCTCGTTGGTGGGCTAGCGCAAGAAAAGAAAGAAATGAAAATAATATGATCCATTAGGTGCGTTTGGTTGTCGAATTGTTGGGCTGAGGCCCAATGATTCCAGCGGCCCGTTTGGTATTTATTGGATACTGAGTCGGGGTCCAATATTGTTACTGAGTGTTCGTGAAAATTTCCGTGAGCTCGGGAATGTATTTGATCACGTTTGGTTAATTGACGAAACGTATAAATGTTAATTATTAAACGTTAATTGTTTTAAGTAATTCGCGATTTTTAGACTATCAAGGCTCGTGTGTAAGCATCGTTTCTAGGTAATTGGTAATCACAAATATCGTTGTGATTTAAAGTAGTGTAGCATAAATAACAAAAAAAAATTTGTTACCAGTAGAAAGGTTTATTAAATAACGTAATGATTTATTAATCATTTATTAGCATTTACTATTCATAGGGAAAATTACGAGAGGTTACAGTACCTACCACTTACACTGAATTCCGTCCCGGAATTCCAGTCTAAGATAGGTAATAGAAGTGTCTACGAGAATAGGTGTGGGTATTTGGCTCGAATTTGGTCTTCGCGTTCCCAAGTATATTCCGGTCCTCGTTTAGAGTTCCATCGGACTTTGACAATGGGAATGCGGTTCTGTTTTAGTTGTTTGACCTCTCTGTCCATGATCTCCACGGGTTCTTCTGTAAAGACGAGTTTGTCGTCGAGTCGAATCTCTTTCAAAGGAATTACAAGAGATTCATCTGACAAACATTTCTTAAGATTTGATACGTGAAAGGTGTCGTGAACTCGACTAAGTTCTTCTGGTAGTTCGAGTTTATAAGCCACTGGTCCTATCCTCTCTAGGATTTTGAATGGACCAATGTATCTCGGGTTAAGTTTTCCACGTTTTCCGAAACGTACCATTCCCTTCCAGGGAGATACTTTCAACATAACCTTGTCTCCAATCTGGAATTCTATAGGTTTTCTCCTTACGTCGGCATAGCTCTTCTGTCTATCTCTTGCCGCTTGCAGTCGTTGCTTAATTTTGACTATCTTTTCGGTTGTCTCATGAATGAGATCGGGTCCGGTGAGTTGTATATCTCCAACTTCGGTCCAACAAACAGGCGATCTGCACTTTCGACCGTAGAGTGCTTCGAATGGTGCTGCCTTAATGCTGGCGTGATAACTGTTGTTGTAGGAGAACTCGGCTAGAGGTAAGTGTTTGTCCCAACCTTTTCCGAAGTCAATAACACATGCTCGGAGCATATCTTCTAAGGTTTGGATTGTCCTCTCGCTTTGTCCATCGGTTTGTGGATGATATGCAGTGCTCATATCCAATTTGGTTCCCAAGGCTTTTTGCAAAGACTTCCAAAAATGAGATGTGAAACGACTGTCACGATCTGAGATGATTGAGATCGGCACTCCATGTCGCGAAACTATTTCTTTTAGATATAGCGTTGCGAGTGTGTCCATCTCGTCAGTTTCTTTGATTGCTAAGAAGTGAGCGGATTTTGTGAGACGATCAACGATAACCCAGATGGTGTCAAGTCCAGTTGATGTCTTAGGAAGCTTAGTGATAAAGTCCATTGTAATACGTTCCCATTTCCATACAGGAATTTCGGGTTGTATGAGTAATCCTGACGGCTTTTGATATTCCGCTTTTACTCTTGAACAAGTCAAACATTTTCCGACATACTCGGCTATGTCGGCCTTCATGTTTGGCCACCAGTAAAGTTTCTTGAGATCTTGGTACATTTTTTCAGAACCTGGATGAATGGAGTATTTGGATTTATGAGACTCATTCATAATGAGGTCACGTATACCTCCGTATAGAGGAATCCAACTTCTTTCTTTGAAACAGAGCATCCCGTCTGCTCTCTGCACAAAGCCATTCTTATTTTCTGGCATACCGTGAATCTTTTCACTAGGTCGGTTCTCTTCCTTAAGAGCTTCGGATTGAGCGGTGAGTATTTGTGAGGGCAGGGGTGAATGAATGGTTATTCCTAATGATCTGACTCTAAGAGGTTTCAGTCGTTCCTTCCGACTTAATGCATCTGCCACAACGTTGGCTTTTCCTGGGTGATAACGGATTTCACAATCATAATCACTAAGTAACTCTAACCAGCGACGTTGTCTCATGTTTAGTTCTTTCTGATCTAAGATGTGCTGAAGACTTTTGTGGTCGGTGAATACTGTGCACTTAGTACCATACAAGTAGTGTCTCCATAACTTAAGGGCGAATACTACTGCTCCTAACTCCAAATCATGAGTCGTGTAATTTGCTTCGTGTGGTTTGAGTTGTCGTGAAGCATAAGCTATCACTTTGTTTCGTTGCATCAGCACAGCTCCCAAACCATGATATGAGGCATCACAATACACTACGAAGTCTTCACTTCCTTCGGGTAGTGCTAATATTGGTGCTTCACAGAGCTTATTCTTTAATAGCTGATAAGTTGATTCTTCCTCCTTTCCCCAGATAAACTTCTTGTTCTTCTGAGTTAATTCGGTCAAAGGCTTTGAGATTTTTGAAAATTCTTCAATAAATCTTCTGTAGTAACCCGCTAGACCCAAAAATTGGCGTATCTCTGTGGGGTTTGTAGGAGATGTCCAACCTTTTACGGCCTTAATCTTTGCAGGATCTACGTGAATGCCTTGACTGTTGATAACATGCCCAAGGAATTGTACAGTTCGAATCCAAAAGTCGCATTTGGAGAACTTGTCATACAACTATTCCTTTTTGAGTGACTCTAAAATAATCTTTAGATGTTTGGCATGTTCCTGTTTGTCGCGGGAGTAGATTAGGATATCGTCTATGAATACAATCACGAACTTATCCAGATATGGTTTGCACACTCGGTTCATTAGGTCCATGAACACTACAGGTGCATTGGTTAAACCAAATGGCATTACTTGGAATTCGTAGTGTCCGTAATGCGTCCTAAAAGCTGTTTTGGGAATATCCTCTTCTCGAACTCTTAACTGATGGTACCCTGACCTTAGGTTGATCTTCGAGTATACACTCGATCCTTGTAATTGATCAAACAAGTCGTCGATCCTAGGTAGTGGGTAACGATTCTTTACAGTGAGTTTGTTCAATTCCCGGTAATCAATACACATTCGGAAAGATCCGTCCTTCTTCTTAACGAATAGAACCGGAGCTCCCCAAGGTGATGAGCTGGGTCGGATAAAGCCTTTATCAGACAATTCTTTCAATTGCTCTGACAATTCCTTCATTTCAGACGGCGCTAACCTATAAGGTGCTTTCGCCACAGGTGCCGCTCCAGGCACTAGTTCAATCTGAAATTCTACTTGACGTGGAGGTGGAAGACCAGGTAGATCTTCGGGGAATACTTCTGGGAACTCATTAACGATCGGAACGTCTTCAACTCGTTTATCTTTTGATTTGTTTTCCGTTACATGAACCATGAATGCTTGACATCCTTCATTCATAGATTTCACCAATCTGATATATGAGATGATACCGTATCGCGTTTTATTCTTGTCACCATGGACAATAAGAGTTTCACCATTACATGGAATATGCACGGCTTTCTCATCACAGAGTATTCTAGCGCGGTGTTTGGATAACCAATCCATACCAATGACTACGTCAAAACTACCGAGCTGAATAGGCATGAGGTCGATGGGAAAAGGGTTGTCTTGTAGGATTATGGTACAACCACGAATTACGGAGTCAGTGCCAATTAGGTTTCCGTCCGCCATTTCAATTTCAAAAGTGGTGTTTAGTTTGGAAGGGGTAATGTTAAGCAAAGAAGCAAACGTAGTTGACACAAAACTTCTATCTGCTCCAGAATCAAATAATACTCTAGCATTATGTTGATTGAGTAAGAACGTACCCGTGACGACGTCAGAGTTTAGTGGGGCATCTTCCTCTTTTAACACATATGCTCTTCCTCGAGCATTGTTTGGCTGACCGTTTCCTTTCGGACAGTGGCTCTTGAAGTGACCTACTTCTCCGCATGAGTAGCAAGTCGGAGTTACAGGCTGTAGGTTGCTACCAGTAGCGGGATTCCTGCAATCCTTTGTCTGATGACCCACTTTCTGGCATTTCAGACATTTGATTGTGCAAGGTCCACTGTGGTGTAGTTTGCATCTGTTACACTGGGATTTCTGACCTTGGTATCCCTTGCCTTCAGTAGCAGCATAGGCCTTGGCGGTTTCTTGTCTTTGGTTTTGATGATGGTGACGATTGTTTCGATTTTGATGGTACGGGTTATTGTTTCTATGGTTGTTGTTATTGAAGTTGTTGTTGCGGTGGTTATTGTTACTGTGGTGGTGAGTGGTTCTTTTGTCATCGAGCTTTCTCTTGAGGTCATTGTTGTACTTGACCTCTCGGTCCAGTAGTTTTTGAGCAAGTTCGATGGCTGCCTCTAGAGTTGGTGGGTTTGATGAAGTGACATTTCCCTCAATACTATGGGGAAGCCCTTCGATATACTTTTCCAGTTCTTTTTCGAAAGTTGGTACAACAGTAGGGCATAGTATTTTAAGCTCTTGGAATCTCCTGTTGTATGTTTTAAGATCAATTCCTTTTACTACTAGTAGATGGAATTCATCTTCCAATTTTCTTAGTTCAGAACGGGGACAGTATTTCTTTAGCATCTTGGTCTTAAACTCCGTCCAAGTGAGCTGATAGGCTGCTGTCATTCCCATGGCTTTGACTGTAGCATTCCACCATGACAAAGCATCTTGCATGAGAGTTCCAGTAGCGAAAATGACTTTGTTGTCCTCGGTACAACCGCTTCTCTGAAAAACAGTTTCAGATCGTTCGAACCAGTGAGCAAGTTCAGTTATTCCTTCAGTACCTTTGTAGAAAGTTGGTTGACAACTCATGAAATCTTTGTAGGTACACTTGCGGTTTGCAGCAGTTACACTTTCTCCTGTCGGTAGACTAGTGCCACTGTTGCATGCATTTGCTGCTGCCTGTTCTGTCAAGACTGCATTTACACCATCAGCGATTGCTTTTCGGATAGCTTCTGGAGTCATAGTAGGCGTAGCAGTTGAAGTTTCATGAATTGCGGCGGAGGTTTCTTTCCTTGTACGTACCATAGTTCTATCAATATTGCAAAAGCATATTTTTAGAAATCTCATAATGATCACGTTAGGTTAGGATACTTTGGAAGGTAATTGAATATGGATTATAATAATATAATTTTAACCATAACAATTGAGTTTAATAATTTTGGTTTATCTCTGTAGGTACAGCAAATATCATATCACAAATTCATTCACAATATGTCTGAATCAATTCACAACACACATGAGAACATAAATGATTGAATTGCACTGTATGAACCAAAATTTCGCGAGACAATATATGGCAAATCATAATGTATATGCAAGAAACAACCATGGAATACATAAATCAACATCAATATAATACATCCACACAACATAGGATTAATAACTTGTTCGATTTGTTTTACAAAACATAAAGATACAAGATTATTTATTAATACAACATTGGTAGACTAAGACATCTCTTAGTTATATTGACACATCTCTGATCTATGGTCCTCCTGGTGCACCATCTAAGCGGCGCTGAAGATCTGCAATCACTGCCATCAAGGTCTTTACTGTCTGGTCTCGAGCTCTTTCCCTAGCCTGGGAATCCTCAACCATAAGTCTAAGAATCAGAACCTGAGAGCTAACTCGGTCAAGCTCAGAGTCTAATGTCTCAATCACTGTCTGCATCGAAGTAGTGGCCTCTCCTAGTATAGAAATAGTCTCAATGGCTTCTTCTAAACTAGTACCTACTTGATCGAAGACTGTCTCCATCGCCAACTGACCAATCACAAGGTTCTCCACTTTTTCCCCAAGTGTGTCAATCTGCTCGAGTGGTAAGTCATCAAGAATCTCTGCAATGTCATCCAGACGATCCTCATGTCGGACTAATCTGGCTGCCAATAGAGGTATGGTGTGATGGATGGGTTCTCCGATAACCGGAAGAATCCTCGAAGTAGCTGTAGCCGAACTCTCTCCTAGTTCCATGGCTCTCGGTGCTCCTTCCTGGGATCTCTAGTGACGGATGATAGGTAGCAAGTAAGACCATCGGCGTGCATCGACCCTCCTGTGGGTCCCGGTGCGAACTGTAGTCTCATCTCTAACCTGGGCATAGGGGTCCGATAAAGATGGAACCAAGCGGTATGTCCTCTTGCAAGGTGGCAGAGGCTCACTAAGAGTAGCTGAGGCTCGCTAAGAGTAGCTGAGGGTGGAGAAGCAAGGGGTGGAATAGAAGATGGTAATGGAACAGTGGTGGTCTGATGATAGAAGATGGTAGGTGGTGGTGCTGAAGATAGTGGTGTAAGCGGTGGTGTCCTGGAATGCTCAGGAGCTGGGGGTGGTGATGTTACGGGAGTCGAAGTTGGTACGAGTGGGGCTGGTGGTGGTACGATCAGTGCTGGTGGTGTACGTACTCGTTTTCGGGGAGTGTGTTTGCGAACATAACTTTCTCCGGGGCGTCGGTAAAGTTGGTCAAAGGGTTCGGGTTCATATGGCTGGAGTTGTCGTACTCGTCCATGCCGATGAATCGGGTCAGGTGCTGGTATGGGTGATGCTGGAGGGGAAATCTCCAGGTCGGATGCCGGTAGAAATTGCTGGCTTTCCATGTACCGGTCAGTAGCAGGTGACATCGGTATAGCTGCCGTAGCAAAGTCTGAGGTAAATGGCATAGGATCCTCATTCTCTGAATCAGATGATACAGCGATGGGATGGGGTTTCGAAGACATAGTACTGTAATAATCCCGAATAGTAAATGTAAGCTATTAACATAATCATAACTATGTTAAACTTTGTTAAGAACTCGTATAGTAAGCAACATCTAAAAATGTTGGAAGTGTGTAGGCACGGAGGGCATAAGGTGGTTTTTCTTTACAATGGTCCGTTTTAAAAATGTAGTTATAGTCCAATGTTTAAAATACATCTGGTTCTCTATAACCATGAGCTCTGATGCCAATATGTAACACCCCCAATTTCGGATAGCAACAGTGGAAGACTTAATTGGGTGTTACGTAGAGGATCTTTCGTCATAATCATAGAAAACGACTTTAGAAAGACGTTTTAAGTTTATCATTCAAAATACAAGTATTTAAAATACAAAGATGTTTTACAGTTAACACATTTATTTAGATTTGAATGATAAAACATTTATTTAAACCACCCGTACAGGGTTTAATGCCCACTCCGCGCCTTGAGTTCCAGCCTTTAGTTACCTGAGATAACATGCTAAAAGTCAACAAAAGTTGAGTGATGTTCATAGGTTTAAGTTTAATAGTTTGAACACAAGTATAGGTGTTAATTGCATCGATTACAATTAAACAAGTTAAAATCAAGTTATTATTGCATTAAGCTCATGACACGCAACGCTTAACGGGCATCAATTATGATGTAATGTATATAGGCCCTCGTGATGGGTATTTGCCAATAACCCATAAGTTTGTTCAAATAAAGTGCGCCTGGGTGGCTCATCCTAGCAGACCCAAACGGGGATTGTCAGTCCCTAATAGATCTATTCACAATTATTTACGTTCACTCGCAAGTGATTAAGGTTCATGATTGAGGGACTTTTGGCAATAGCTACTTAAGCAATAATAATAACAGTCATAGCATACAAAAAGTTTGTGTTAAGGTTTTGTAGCATGTATCTCCCCACAAAAGATTTAAAGTTTAAGTGTGGGCTATGAACTCACCTTGTAGTACAGTAGTGGCAGTAGTATCGTTATTCAAACGATAAAAGAAAACGGCTTCAACACACAACCTAAATAATATATGGCAAGTTTTAGTGGTTTGATAGTCTAAGTTAGGTTTATCGCGAATCATAACGTTTAGGGTTTTATTGATTAATTCGTAACATTTAAAACATATGTGTTTAAATGTTTAAAGTTCAAAACTAAAGTTATATATATATATATATATATATATATATATATATATATATATATATATATATATATATATATAACTCTTGGGTAAGTTTTCGTTTGTCGGGAGTATGTAAGATCGATGAGGAAATCGTCGTTGATAAATCAAAGTTTGGTTAGGTTACGTTATATGTTTAACGTTTCGTTAAGCGGTTATGTTTATATATATATATATATATATATATATATATATATATATATATATATATATATATATATATATATATATATATATATATATATTTATAAATATATATATGTATATAATTATAGTGAAAATAACGTCGTTAACGTCGATTGACGAGTTTATAAAATAATTATATAAACTTATAATTATTTCCGAAATAACCTTTAAGTTTCACAAAGTTACACTTTTGACCCTAACGGCATAATATTTGCACCGTTAGTCCTCGGTTAAGTTTTATTACACTTTTAGTCCAAAACATTTAATATTTACATTTCATACCCAAAAGTTTCTGAATTTACAGTTTTCATCACAATATTATCAAAATGACAGTTTTTGCCGTAAGTTTCCAATCTTGGCATTTTTAGTCCTTCGGTTAGCAATTCTTTGCAAATCGAGTCCAAATTTTTATAAAAATCAAAGTTTATCATTTTTATTTCATAACTAAGTTTAAAATAGCTTTTATAACTTATATGTACAGCTTATAGTGTCGAGAGCTTATTTTTCTGCTTTTGGGCTTTTAACGAGCTAAGTATATAGCCCGTTATGGGTTTTCGCTCCAATGGGTTTAGGGGGGAGTTGGGCTTGGTTACGGGCTTGTTTAAGGGTTATAAAAACATAACGAGAGAGCTTATGTGATCAGCTTATACGAAGAGCTTAAATATTGCTTAGTGGGCTTATTAGCCCATTCGCTAATATTTGTGTTTGTGTAAAACAGATTCTGGTCGATTACTTTGAGGTTTAACATGGTTCGAGTTGAGTTTTATAGGTCGAATGTAATACGCGACTCGTTAGTTTGGTAGCTTTTCTATTAGGTCGGGTTATAAAATGTACGAGTTGCATGTCGAGTTAAGGAAATATAAGGCCAAAGCTAAGTGACTTAGATATTTGAAAACAGTTTTAAGAACTTGAAATTATTCTAAGTGTTTTATAAGTTTTTGAAAATGTCCAACATCACTTAAGAACGTGTGATTTTTATTGTTGATATGTTAATATAAGACTCGAATGAAAGTGGTTCTCGATAGTTAACATGACGAAGATATAGTATGTTGAATAAGATATATATGTTGTTAATGTAAATAACGATTATTTGTCTAAAGTAAGTTGTGTTCGCGATAGGAAATGAAATTACAAAAATAGATAACTATGAGAAGAGTTCGAAGAATGCTCACTTCACCTCAAAAGGTGGGGCGTATCACGTCGTGGAGACTGAGCTAGGCCAAGGGAATGGTGTAGCTTGGTTCTTTGGGCTTCGAATAATTAGGAACAAGTTTGAATACTTCTTGGGTTCGACTCGAACACCCCGAAAAGTGTTTAAAACTAGTCGACCTTAGAACGTGTTCATGACTTAGAATATTTGTGTGGTGATATATATATTTGTGTATGTGTTTAACCGAATGCATGCATGGTATATATAGGAGGATTTTGCAACTTGACTAAGGTGGCAATGATGGCTAAAGCATGCGGAATAGAAGAGTAGTAGTAGGGAATCGTCCTTGTAGCAGTTCGAACAAAGAGATGAAGCCGAAAGTTCCATGTTTTGTGTTATTATTTGTTGAGTGTGAGAGTAGAATCAATGATGAATAATAGTGTCATTGAATGGTCAATTTGAGTGTGCCAGTGAGTAAAATGATGGTTACTTGTTATACCTCTTGGCCGGCGGTAAACAACAAGGGAAAGGTGACAAGAGAGGTTTAAGAGTTTGTTTCTTGTGGCTTGTTCGGTTATCACATGCATTCAACACATTTCATATATGATCTAAAATAAATGTAGAGTTCGTTTAATAGTTTGTATGCTTGCTAAGAGCATATTCGAATTTATTTGGTTGGCCAAATTATATGTTAAATCGAGTTGGGAGTGATACAGAAATCGACTAGGACAAAATATGAAATTTAGGTTGTGTTTATCATATGGCGAGTGCGTTGAGTTTGGATTTATTTTAGGCGAGTATATGTTCGAGTTAGTGTGAGATGTTTGTTTCCCTCGATTCTTAGCTAGGTCGAGTATTGGGTTGTGCAAAATTATTATATTGTTGTTAAGTTAATTTGCTCGTATAATGGCCAAAGGGTTCGGTAGATAAGCAGCCAAACCAAAGTTTATATATATAAAAACTTGGGCTTTAGTTTTTGTGATTGGGCTCGTTGGTGGGCTAGCGCAAGAAAAGAAAGAAATGAAAATAATATGATCCATTAGGTGCGTTTGGTTGTCAAATTGTTGGGCTGAGGCCCAATGATTCCAGCGGCCCGTTTGGTATTTATTGGATACTGAGTCGTGGTCCAATATTGTTACTGAGTGTTCGTGAAAATTTCCGTGAGCTCGGGAATGTATTTGATCACGTTCGGTTAATTGACGAAACGTATAAATGTTAATTATTAAACGTTAATTGTTTTAAGTAATTCGCGATTTTTAGACTATCAAGGCTCGTGTGTAAGCATCGTTTCTAGGTAATTGGTAATCACAAATATTGTTGTGATTTAAAGTAGTGTAGCATAAATAACAAAAAAAATTTTGTTACCAGTAGAAAGGTTTATTAAATAACGTAATGATTTATTAATCATTTATTAGCATTTACTATTCATAGGGAAAATTACGAGAGGTTACATTGTATCATAGCATATATCAAGATTATTTTTCTTTTGTGAGAGAGTGAGTCAAGATCATTGTAATCTTAAGAGATAGTGAAGATCTCTTGAAGCCATTGGGCTTGTGTGATTGATCATGTGGATCAAGGGTAGATCGGCTAGATCGAGTCAAGTGGGAGTAGATCATTGTGATCGTGTTGAGATATTGGAGATCTCTTGAAGCCATTGGGCTTGTGTGATTGATCATGTGGATCAAGGGTAGATCGTAGTAGATTGGTGCTAGCTAAGATTAGCACTCGACATCTACCTTAGTGTCGGAAATAGGATAAGCGACGTGTACGGTGTAGATCGGGTAGATCGTGGTAGATTGGTGCTAGCTAAGATTAGCACTCGACATTTAGCTTAGTGTCGGAAAACAAGTTAAGCGACGTGTACGGTTTTCTCCGCCTGAAGGGAGTTTGTTGATTAGTGAAGTAACTCTCGAGTTGGGTACTCGGGGAGTGGAGTAGGGCGAAGAGGAGCTTCGTGACCGAACCAATATAAATCACTGTGTCCGGTTTGCGCCTTCTTACTTATCTCTTTACTTTCATTTCATTCGTTATCGCTTTATATCTATATTTGCATTGCGTATATGTTTATGTGGCTAGTTACTTACGTCGTGATTGATTATGTATGTTCAATGGTTTGATTGTACATATGTTGTAGTTTACTATATTCATCTCTAGATGCTATATAGTCATAGTTGACACTTTTGATATTACGTCACACTTGATCGGGTGTTTGATACAAAAAGCTTTAAGTTTTTAAATGGAAACGTATTCACCTCCCCACTACGGTTTCTACAATTGGTACCAGAGCCACGTCGCTCAAATTTTTAAAACAAATGGTTTTCAAAATTGAGTACGATCCATGTATCAAATTACCTATGAATGTGATGAAATATGATAAGTAATTTGTTGTCTAATACTTACAAGTTTTGTTATTAAGTATACTTCGTCATACTAACTTGAAGGTTTTCTTTAATCACTAAACGAATAGAGTTTTTAAGTGTCCAGTCATGTTTTCAGAACGAATCATTATGTCATGTAGTTCTGAATCAGAAAACAGACCACGGTACCATTAAATATAGGACGGTACCGTTATATTTAACGGTACTGTGGGTAATTTAACGGTGCCGTGCATCTGTTTGTCTGCTTTTCATTTTTGGTTCATTTTCAAAAATCCATATAAAATCAACCATAAGTCTGTACGAGTCGTGTCGCCCATCATTTTAAACGATGTTGAGTCTACTTTCATTTGAGAAATATTTTTATGAATTAGTTCTAAATGAAAGCATGTTAAAGTCCTTGATTTTCAACTAAAGGTCTTCTGGTCATACAGTTTGCGTAAATTTTTGGTCAAACTGTCAAAGGGCGATTCAATTTTTAAACCTTGACGTGTTTTCAAAGTGACTTAGCAAAAATTTTTGTAATGGGGAGGAAATCAATTTGTTTTCAAATAAAATCAAGCTTAGTATACATTGTTATACCTAATACACAAAATGACGATAAGTATTTTTGTGTGTTAAGCTAAATTGCTATTTGTTTATTATAGCTTTCTGGTTTATGCATTTATAAGACTCATGCTAATTTACTTGCACTATATTAAGTAATTAGTTTGCATTGCATATAGGCATAGACCATTTTTCTTGCATTTGTTGCAAGTTTTTAAAATGGTTTAGTAACCTTCTTAGGAATAGAAACTAAGTTGGTAGATCATGTGTGTCGAAAGATATTGTCTTACACAATTATTTTTCCAAAGGTTTAAGTGTAAAAAGTATATCACCCCAAAATACTTAACACTTTCATAAAATCCGTAACATGATCTTTAAATCATTACATCATTTTGTCTTGTTTGACCATGGGTTGTCTAAACAAGATAAAAGGTCATTTTAATACATTAGTATTTAAGTAAAAGAAAATGTATTAAACTTGCATTGATTTAACACACATACAAAATGTTTTAAACATTTAGTGTTTTACGTATGTTGTATAAAAATAGTTAAGATAATTATTTTTATACTAATGAGGTGTCGAAAAACTTAGAATATTATACTTAATAATATAAATAGTTTTTCTCAAATAAAAATTAATGACAATATCGAAGTAGTAACTTAATATGTCATTAACCTCACACATACAGCTAGTATTAGAATAAATGGAACACACTCCTTAAATTTTTATTTTCTTTTTAAAAGGAGTAATCGTGAGGGTCAAGAAAGATTTCGAGTACATATCAATTCATTATTCAAATTATGATTGATATCATCATCGAATCTAATTGACAAGTTTTCGAGTGTGGACATGAAATTGGAGTCATTATTTGTTTAGCATCAAGATAACATCAAAACATGATGAAACATATTTTCTTGAATCTACATACTCAATAACACTCGATTGTTATGAAAATAATGACGTCCTCTCAAGACGAAAATAATATGCATCGGATCATAACTCACACTTGTGTTGAAGATGCCATGTTAAGTCTTCTTGTCCAATGGTTGTGTTCCAAACTTTAAACTAACATGTTTAAAAGATGCATAAAATACACAACCAAGTAGGATTGACAACTTGGATGTTTCATCCGAAATATACAAGTAATTTACATTGCAATGCAATTGGTAAATGTGTCATTTCCGAAAAACCAAACACGAGCAAACAAACAACATATGTAAACTTTGCTCATGAACAAATCAACACTCAAAGCCACATGTCTAGTAAAAGTGTCACACATAATATGTTATTAACTATTATGTAAGTCATCAATCTTTGAGAATATCACATGTATTTCTCTTATTAAAAGATTGACAAAAGATAACCTATATCTCATGCATCTTATTTTCTTTGTAACATGAATGGTTATGTTACAAGAGAATACATTGCATCCTGTTAACAAATATAGGATATTAGAGTTGAATAATAACCCAATACAACATGTGTCATTGCATAAACAAGTAAAATTGGTCATACACTAAAATACTTGTTTCACAAAGCATTCGTAAGAGTGATAAGTTTCCTCTTAGAAAAGCATATTTGTTGAAATATACAATATGTCTCATTTTTAATATAATGCTCACAAGATCTATTGAGGTATGTAACCTTCACTAGATTCTTTCTCAAGATATGCAATGGAGCATTCTTGAAACACACACGATGTAGTAGGTTCTACATTGTATCACATTAGAGTGTCTCTTGGTTCTAGGAAACCAAATCATGTTAAAATAACATGTAACAACTCAACAAACAAATCATGGGGCTTTGTGGTCTAGTGGTAGATGCTTAAGCAATTAAGCGTGCTCAAGTGAGAGTAGTACCGGGTTGGGTGACCAACCGGGAAGTCCTCACTTAGGGACCATAAGCTCTAATGATATCAACCAGCTGTCTTAGAAGCCTGGGCCCAGCCATGTGATGTCTTGACCAAACAAAGGACGCGAGTTCGAATCCGATCCGCAGCATGGTTGGGTATTGGGTGGAGGTATTTTACAGGCATCAAACCTTTGCTGGGTAGGGTTGATGGGTACCATTATGGTACACAGGGTTGAGGTGTCCCTGCCAATCTACACTTTTTTTTTTCTTTTTTTTTTTTGACCAAACTCAACAAACAAAGATGATGTCCAAGAGATCATAAAATACACCATCTTCATCAAATAACCTCTAAATCTCAAATACGAAATTAAAAACATTTTGCTTGCCTTTGTTAGGAGTTGTGTAAGACATGTCATTCTCTTAACCAAATTTGAAAGTGTGGTTAGTTGCGTCATATTAGGCCATATATTAGCGAAACAAGCTAATATCATGTTTGCTATACTACGATAGGAAAATATGGGAATTTGAATTTTTCTAACATGAGAATGACTACTGGAGAACCTATCGCACTAGAAATTCAATTTGACCTAACGGTTGAATTGCTTCCAGGAGAGAAGTTGGGTTCGTGTATAACCCGTAAAAATGGTCGTGTTTAGCCTTAATTGAGCACCACTAGTGATAGTCTCATACTCATTCTCCAACTTGAAAATTTTTCATTCCTACATTTGACTAGAGATAGTTTACATCGGTGAATTTTATCTCCCGTTAGGATTTCATTTTAAACAAGTAGTAATTAGGATCTGCCTTAGCAAACCTAGATTGCTTGCATCCCACATACGTGTTTCAAAATGATAACATGTTCTCATAAGACATGATTAAATGTCTTCATGATCTTAAATGCTAAATGATTATCATGTTTTGCATGATGGTTGCATTTATTCCTTATGTGCATTTTACATGATTTGCTTGTAAAGTTTGCACCCACACTATGCTCTTTTGACACATTAGGAATTAGGTATGCCCATCACTATGAACCCTTAGAAGTCATAGAGTCATACACTAGTGTCAAAACCTATAAGTTAGAGTAGTCGCGAAGTTGTCCTAATTCCCCAGTCATCACTTCGCCTTCTTCCAAGTAATACACCCTTTTTTCATGGGAAGGTTAGATACAAACCTAGTAGAACTCGGAGTAGGATTGACAACTTAAATATTTCGTCCGAAATATTCAAGTAAGTTTAACTTGCGATCACAATTGTTAAATGTCATATCCGAAACATCATACTCAAGCCTTTTAACAACGTATGTTAAAACACTCATCCCAAAGCTAAAAGCTAACATCAACCCTCGGGTGACAAAGGACTCACGAGTTGCTATATAAGTGATTAGTAGTTCCTTTCATTCTCGTGTGAATATACACGTCTTAAGATCCCAAACCCTGCTGCGAATCAGCACCATAGGCCTAGCTTTACGTCTTTCAAAACCCCATGAAACACTCGTGTGCGAAGCACATCAAAATCCGTAAATCAACCAAATCTCTCAACCGAGAATCCCAAACCATCTTCGTCTAGGTCTAGGAATGATGAAACATATTCCATAAATCTTATGACTATTTGAATATTTCACTGGAAATATTAAAGTCATCCCTCGTACCCCTCTTATGACTACCTGAATATTTCACTTGAAATATTGTAGTCATCTCGTGCGTCTCGTCTCATGACTCTTTAAATATTTCACTGGAAATATTGAGTCATTCTTTAAATCCCTCTTATGACTATTTAAATATTTCACTGGAAATATTAAGTCATCATTCACATCTCTCTAATGACTACCTATGTATTTCCTCGGAAATATAAAAGTCATATTTTCTCGTCCAGTACCGTTCAAAGAATTTATTAGGTATAAATTCTCTCCTCGTGTCGAAAAGTCTCACTAATTCAGCGAGATTTATTCGTAAAATCCTCTTAAACCCCAATGACAACTTAAATATTTCATCCGAAATATTTAAAGTTTATTTAATTTGCGAAATGCAATTAAATGTCATCTCTCGTTCTCGACAAACGTTCATCGAATCCCGTTGGATTCATTCATAAAAGAACTTATTCGGTATAAATTCTTTTAATCCAAGGTCCAAAAAAATCACAACATATGTGAAATTTCTTTGTCAGAAATCTAATTCTGGGTCAAAACTGACCTCAGCAGGTCACGGTACTCTTAAATAGGGGACGGTACCGCTAAATTTAACGGTACCGTCGGACCGTTGTCTGCTGAGACAGTTTATTCTCACTGTTTCAAAAACACTATTGAAACCCACTCGATGTAGTCTTGAACCAGAACCGTAACCTATCAGAACAGATTGTATCTATCTTCTGATTCCTAAGCCTTCTTCCCTTTCACTTCCGCATGGTACTAAACACTACCAATGCTTCCGCATCCCACTCATCTCCCACACACTTCAAATGAAGAATTGCTAGGATATGTTGAGATAACCCTTCCTCATCAACATAGATAACCCACTAGAACCTTATCACTAACCTCACAACCTTGAAGATTTTATCTTCTTAAACCCTAGGATATCTCCACGTGATCACCTGCCTCATCATAATATTCTATGAATATTCACAATGATTGAGAAGAGCTACGTGACTTCAAAGGTGAAGTTTATCGTATGCTATCCACCACCTGTCATGACGTTACTAAGCTCATCGCTTCCGTCATCGTTCATTTTCCTCTTTATCTTCTACATCTTGTCCGGATGGTAATAGATTAAGGGGGAGCGAAAACACACTCATACTATCTTTCACCAAACACTCTCAAGAACACACAAATGTGGTTCTTATTCCCTAGGAAACTACCCTTTAGCTGCCCAGAACTAGGCTGTACAGGAAAATTCGTGACTTCCAGGTCACGGTACCGTTAAATAGGCCACGGTACCATTAAATTTAACGGTACCGTGTGGTATTTAGTGGTACCGTGCCTATGTTTGACGAATTTTCACTGTTCCCTCCTGATCCCTGCATCCCTAACCTCAAACCTGCAAAATTTTGAAAACTCACACACACCCTAAGATTTCCTCACTACACCATAGGACACCATGACCAACTTTAGTTTGAATCCCACAACCCTTGCCTATATAAGGCCTCACTACTGCAAGCTTATCTTGCATCTCATCTTCAAACCTCACATTAACATCTTTCATCATCACACTCAAACCTTTTAGCTACACTTCACTCTTGACAGTGATAGTTAGTCTAAGTACCTTCAACCTATAGATCATCACACTCAAACCTTATAACCTTCAACTCATTACACTCAAACCTTACAGCTACTCCTCACTTTGGATAAGTGACAGTTAGCTCAACAACCTTCAATCCTCGCAAACACACGAAACCCTTCATGCACCAAATTATCTCTAACACACAACTAGGATCATCCAACCTAGAAACCTAGAACTTCATTACCTTAACCCCGTTAGAGATATCCACCAACAATCCTGTTAGGATCACATGCACCTTCTCTTTTTCCCTTTTGAAATATATCATGCATCTCATTGTCAGTGTAAACGATATATTAACCTAAACCATCCTTTCCCACCTTTCCTCAAAGGGCAAAACCAACATCTCCAACCACATCATCATCATCCTCCACTTTTAGGATTCCTACACCCTTACCTCCACCAAGTCCACCACAACCTTTAGCTATCACACTAACCCTATCACCATCAAACCTCTCTGGACTTGGCACCAACACATCATCCTTATCACCATCACCATCACCACAACCTTTAGCTCTTACACTAACCTTGTCACCTACATCACCTTTTGAACTTGGCACCAACACATCATCCTTATCTGTAATACCCAAAAATCTAAAACATGCAAAAAGACCAAATTGCCCCTATAACTTTAAAATTTGATTAATAAGCACATAAAATATCAAATAAATCCCAAACCTTTGGAAATGAGCAAGATATGAAGCAAAGTAATTTTAATTACTACAATTTAACATTTTGCAAAGTACAAAAATTATGATCACACACAAATTATACAAATGGCCGATTTATTAATATGTATTATTAATTATTCTTATTAATTCATTTAAAGTAAATAAAAATCAAGATATGCACAAAATAAATTAGGAAATCTTCTCAAATCAATATTTGATCTCTTATACTATAACTTGGACCGAAAATTTTGCCTCTCCTCTCCATTATACTCGGTTCTTTTATTCTTTTCTTTTCTACATTTGCCGAAACCCTAAAACTAAACACACAAAATTCTCCCATCTCCATCCGAGTTTCTGGAAGTCTTTGAGAAATTTTCTGGTGTTCTTCAAGGTCTAAAGAAGCTAGGAAAAATAAGCTTTGGGTCGTAGAAAGCTTGGTTCAAACGTAGGGAATTTACTTGTGTCGATTATTCAATCCGAGAGGTACCAAATTCTTACGCTTAATCTAAATGTTCTAAAATTTGTTTAGTATTTTTCTTGTGATCTTTATATCATATATAACTCATATAAATTGGTTAAATCGGATCATGCAAGCTAGATTGATCGTACGAATTATAGAGAACAAAAACACACATAAAATCCAAATATGATCATGCGAATTTTCTGAGATCTGAATATAATTTTTATGGGTTCTATAATCATCTTAAAACTCTAGAAAAATGATTGTTTGATTTGTTATAGCTTAGATCGATCATGGTAATATTTGTTTTCTAATCGGGTTAAAAAGGAAATAAAGGAAAAATGAGAAAACCTAATCATACGAATTAGGGTTTATGTTTTATGATTAAATCTGGTTAATTAATGCGTTATTATGATGTTTGAATGATTGGATCATGATGGGTAAATTTAGGGTTAGGGTTTTGTGAAGAAAAAGGTTTACCGATCGGATTTTAAAATTAAAAGGGTATGTTTTGTAATTATTTAAACTCATGGGTAATTTTTTTAAGTCACATGGGACCAGGGGTGTCTCGTATAAAATATAATATGGGGGTACTTTGTGTAAAAATTTGGAAGAAAAAGGTTTATTTGGTAAGTTATATGTCGAATTGTAATTTTGTAAAATTAAGGGACTTGTTTTGTAAATTCTGGAAATTGAGGGTTGTTTCGTATAATTAATGATATAAAGGGTGTAATGTGTAAATTTGGATACTTAAAGGCTTAATGTGTAATTATGGCTAATTAGAGAATCGAATTATACTTTTTAATAATTAAAGGACTAGTTTTGTAAATTATGAAAAGTTGAGGGAAAATCGTACATATATTAAAATAAGAGGTGTATTGAGTAATTTTGTAAAATTGAGGGCTTGATGTGTAAATATAATTATGATAAGGGTTAAATTGTGATTTAATTAATTATAAGGTTTAAATTGTAATTTTGTAAACTAAAGGGTATAAATTTGTAAAATTGTTAAAGTGGAAGTATTGGAATCGTATATATTGGGAACTTATGGATTAAAATGGATAATTTGTAATATTTGCATTTTGGACCTTAACTTTGGGCATATTTACATTTGAAACCCTAAAATATAAAAGTTGTCATAGTGAACCCTAAACTATCATGACTTGCTAAAATGAACCCTATCTCCATAATAATATTTAATAAATGACTTAACCTAATTACTTTGTGGAATTTATCTAATTATGGAAATTTGCTATTTTTGGAAACTTGCTAAATAAGGAAACTTTCTAAAAATGGAAACTTGCTAATTTTGGAAACCTGCTATAAATGGAAAGTTACTAAAAATGGAAAGCCGACTAAAATGAGAAATCTGATTTGAAGAAGATATTAATAATAAGACGACCATGTATTCGTGTAGATTCGCTGAAGATGGAGTTGTTTCCGATCTTTATATTTCTAGATATGTTTGCACTTGCGGTATAAGGTACAGATATTCTACCCTTTTCAGTAAGGGTGTTTTCCCTCTCATGACTCATTGATCTTGATTCATTTAAGATTCCCTAAGCCATTGCTACGTTCCCTTACACTTTGGTTCGTTTGTTTGATTCATTTTGACTTTGATGTTCGATATGACCCTTTTGCTTTGAGCCTCTATAATGATCCATTTGATATTCGTTCGTTACCTTGTGATATTAGTATTCGACTCACTTGATACTTCGAGGGTTCATTTGATTTTGGTAACTAGATGTGAAAACCTTTTTAATTATATCATGGAAATGTTTTGAGGAAAAACTATTTTTAAAATGATGTTTATGAAATATGCGCTACCACTTTTAATTGGAATTGGGCTAAACTTTTATGAAAACTACTTTTAAAGACTACTTTTGTGAAAACCGTTATTAAAGATCATTTTTATGAAAATCATTTGATAAATATTACTTTAAATGAACCATTTGATTTTGAACCTCCGATGATGACTTAGACTATTTGAACCTTTGCTTTGATATTGGGACTTTGACCATGATTCGATGACTTAGACTATTTGAACCCTTGCTTTGATTTGGACCTTTGACCTTTGACCCTTCAGTTTGATACCCGAGCCAAGTTCGTTTCCTAGCCATGAAGGTAACATGGCCATGTCATTGATGCACCAATGGCATGACTCCAGCGTGGTCGAGTGATGTTCTACACCGTCCCCATTTTGATTATTATATGCACACTACATTTATTATGGCCAGTATTGTAACACCCCCATTTTCGAGATACGCAGCGGAATATAAGCTTTGGGGTGCTACTTCATGGTTCACAGTCATGAGTATAGAAAATGACTCAAAAAGTGACGTTTTTAAATAAATTGTTATCATTCATTTATTTAATATCAGAGTACATAAGATAGGTCCCAAAGGGAGGTTTGGAAAATACATTATGAAAGTTACATTATCCTTTTGAATGATAACAAAGTGGACACTCTTGTAAAAAGAAAGTCCACAGCCACTTCGTGCCATTGCCGTACTCCTAGTTACCTGAGATAAACATGCTTAAAAAGTCAACACAAAGGTTGAGTGAATCTATAGTGTTTAAAATTATAATCAGTTTGAACACAAGCCAAAGTAAGAGAAATCAGTTATATCGTAGTTCGGTAATATTGCACTAAACCTCATGACACGCAATGCGTTAACAGTTTCCAGGTTCCACAATCATGATTTAAATGAGAGTGGTCTTACCCCTGAGTTAAAGATATCAAATATAATGCTTCTGCCTAACCGGCTACCACGTAGATATCCATCCGGTTAGTACAAATGGGTCGTCAGGCCAATAGATCTATTCTCATTTTCGCGCTCACCCAACAGGTGACTAATGGTGCATGATATTAGGGTCTTTTAAATAAATAATTCAATCTCAATAATAAGGTAAGTTAGCCTAGTGCAATAACAATCAGGAAAATACTTGTGTTCGATTTAATAGCATGTATCTCCCCACATATTTGGAAAACACGTAAGTTAGAAAAGTGGGACTATAAACTCACCTGGATAATCTGGATGGAAAACAAAGTTATACAAAGTTGATAAACGTCTTCGGCTTGCAACCTGAGTTTGTTATGTCAAGTTTCAGTAATCGTTCCTGAATATATATAAGTTTCCAATGTTCGTTTCGTTGTTTGGTTGTCGTTTAAATATTGGAATGAGACAACATGAAGTCTCTTCAAAATAAGATTTTATCATATTATATGTTCTGTAATATCTTAGTTGATGATTAAATGCCTAACAGATCCAATATGTAGTTTCAAAAACAATATCTTACTTTGTTTCTATTCTTATGTTTCTGTTTATTCATTTATCATATCCTACGTTCGTTGGTTTATAAATAAAATAAACGTCTCACGTTAATATTAGGTCAGAAAATAAAAATAGAAATGATAGAAATAATGGTTACGAAAAGTTACGTTTTAATCCCTAAGGTTTGGTCAAATGATAGTTTACACCCTGGACTTTTGGAAAATGACAGTTTCTACCCTCAAGTTTCAAAAATGACAATTTCTACCCTGTTCATTTGTTATTTACAGAAAATACTCTTAATAATATTTGTTTGCAAAATCAATCCTTGAAAACTTTTAATTTAATAAAAGTCTCACTTATGAAATATAGGACTTGGCTAGAGCTTGGGACGCGAATAACATAATGAAAACAGAATTATTTTACGAGCTTTTGGTTTCTATGAATAGTCGGCCAGGTCAACCTTATAATATGCTAAGTTTTATATTTTATAAAATTCATTTGATGTTCGAAAACCATTGCTAAACTCGACTGGAAAATTAGGTTTTTATAAAAATATGGTAAAATGGTTTCTAAAACTATCGATGGACCAAAGTTTGGACTTGAATATCTTTTAAATCAGTAGATGGTTTTTCACACTTTTTCTTTCTAAAATAAGTTCACTATATGAACTCTTATATGCCAAAGATTCAAAATTTATAGAGGTCTTATGGGTGTCGAAAACTAGGTCAAAACTTGGTCTCTTGGTCGACTATTTAATGAAAAATATATAACTGGAAATCTGTTTTGAGCCTAGCGATATTGAGCAGTTTTTGGATCTCTCTAATAACTTTCTAAAAACTTAATCATTTTCTTTAATTCTTTTTGCTAAACAAAGGTTGCTAGGTTGTCTTTATTTATGCCAAAGATCGGTTTTTATCATGGTCTCTAGGTGGTCGATACCTAGGTTGGAAGTTGGGTGACTGGTCGAGCAAAACAAAAAAAATAAATAACTGGAAATTACTTTTACTTGTAGCGATATTAACCAGTTTTCAAAACTCGATATCTTAATGAATACTCGACCGTTTTTATTGATTCTTTTTCCTGTCTCAAGCCAGCTGGGTGATCTTTATGTATACTAAAATCTAGATTTTATAAAGGTCGCTAGAGGGTCGATTTATAGGTCACAAGTTGAGTCTCTAGGCTTGTTTTTGTTCGACTAAAACCACAGAAAACACCTGATCGGGTTTTTAATGGTTTTGAATGTTTTTAACTAAGTTAGCATGCATGATATGATGTTGTTTAATATATTTTAACATGTTTTAGTTACTAGTGAGTTATTTCCTCAAAAATTTGAACACATGAAATATGTCGATTATTCTGATTAAGCAGACAAGAAACAAAGAAATGAAACATTATAATTTTTGATTATATTTGTTATTTGTGTTTATATATGGTCATTTTAAAGACATATAAAGTAAACAAAACTGAATTTAGAGAAGGTTGAATAACTTACTTAAGGTTTGTGTCGACTAGGGTTTTGGATACCGAATTGGTTGATTTCTGGAATACGATCTATTCTCCTCTTCTTGACTTTCTATGGCTGGTGTTGAGGGTGTGTTTAGGGTTGTGTTCAGAGTTGAAATAGAAAAGGATTGGGTTTGATGTTTGGTCGTGTGGTAGTGTGGGATGAAAGGTGTATTTGTGTTGCTTTATATAAAAGAGAGACTAGGGTTTTCTAGATATTTGTGGTAGGGATGATGAGGTGGCTTTAGAAGAGAGTTGTGGACAGGAGGGGGGATACGCAGGTTAGAGCTTGAAGAGGTGATGTGGTTTAATTTAAATCATACAAGTATACACCTTCTAGAGGAGGGGGATGTGTTCTCTTCTTTTCCATACATGTAACAATCTTGTGATGTCATTAATGAGGTGGAGGAAGGGGAAGCTAAGGAAGGTATATGTGGGATGGGCTGTATGGAGGAACTAACTTGGTTGGGACATAACAGAGATTGAATTTAGGAGAGTAAAATGGGAGAGTTTCATTCAAAACAAGCTTCAAAGTTTTGTACATTATGCTTAGAGTTAGGGTATTTTAGAGGTAGAGTTTAGTTAGGGTTTGTATTACTTATATAATAGTTAGAAAGGATTGGTAGGGTTTTCTAAATATTTTTCTATATATTTCGAATTAAAGGAAAATAATTTGATGCATTGGTATGTTATACTTTAGGCTTAATTAAGTTGTACTATGATTTGAGGTATAAGAAAAATATATAGGTTTAATAATTTATTAAGTTATAAAAATTATATGTTAAGTTTTATCAAGTTAAAATATTTAAATGGGATTTTAAGTTTTATGCATTGAATTGATTGTACTATAAGCTTTATAGAGTTGTAATTAAGGCTTAGAAATTTAGAATTTATATTTTTTTACAATTCTCTAAGTTATATAATTTTTATGTCATTCTTATTATGTTGAAAATGTATATAAATGAAATTTTAGGATTTTGTGCATTAAGCACTTGTACACTAGGTTTAAAGATTTGTAAAAATATTTAGTGGGTTTAGAGAAATTAATTTTTAAGAATTATGCATGAATTGTTTGTAAATTATACTTTAAAATAAATATAAATAGGGTTTTATTAAGGATTTTATAAATATACGATCTCATGCATAAAGGACTTGTATTCTAGCTTATATGACTTATACATTTAATATTTTATAAAAATCTTATATAAATAAATTAGGTTTTGTAAGTTTCGTAAATAAAATCATAATTACCTGAAATTAGGGTTTTACCGGGAGTTATTATGGAATTATGCTTTAGACACTTGTACATTAATCACATAATTTGTACTTTAGTATTTCTAGGGTTTTGTTGTTCATAAATGTTGTTATGATAGTTTAGGGTTTCATAAAAACTATCATCAGTTAAGAAACGTTCAGTTTTAAACGTACGTTAGCGAAATAACGTAAAGTGATAAGTGGGACCTCATAACGTTTTAGGTCAAAGATGTTCATACAGTTGGATACTAAATCAGTTAAGGTTGGGTTGCAAGCACAGTTATTTCGGGATGTGATCTCCGTCACATAAGATATAGTTATGATCAAGAGAAAAAAAAATTCTATGTGGAAAAAGGATAAGTATTCTGAGAGATAGTTTATTTAAATGTGGGATTTTTCACAGTGGTTACAAGTATATTGTTCGGGGGGCGTATGGATGCATCCTAGGTTCATGTTCGTATTAGTGGATTTAACATGATTTGATAATATATTATTGTTCGGTGACTGATGCATGGGTGCAATCCACGTCTTTCACAAGTTCGGGAGTTAGCTACTCCATTTGAAGAATGAGGACACCCCTCATATTATCTGATTATCTGAGAGGTCTCCCCTCTATATGATTATGAAGACATGGTTACTATATTTGATTTGTGTTCGGGCTCGTGGTGGATTACTGACCTACCCTTTTTCTTTCTTACTTTGTACTCTTTGACTATACCTTTGTAAACCCAATGCACCAAACTATACATGTTCATTTTCTTTTGCTTTCATTTTCGTTTATATATATCTGTTCACTGGGCTTTTTAAGCTCAGCCGCATTTCTTTCCCTGCGGCAGGTTTTTAGTTGGAAGCCGGGTATGAGTGAAGAGACTTTTGGACTTAGAAGACCTTGATAGATAGTCTGAAGTAGAGACTATTAGAAGGATTTGCATTTGCAGACTTAGTATTTAGCTTTTTTTTTCCTTTGTAGCCTTGTATATTCAGTATTTCATTTGTAACCTTTGAGAACCCTTGTATTACTGTTGATGTACGCTTTGTTTTGATCTGATATGAAATCATTATTATGACATCTTTACCCTTATCGGGTTGGGGTGTTACATTATCACTATCACCATCATCACAACCACTAATGGGTCATCCCATTATTTATCCCCTACAACCACATAACCCAAGTTGTCCTTGTTGTCACCTCAACCAACACTCTCCCACCTTATGGAATCATTTAGCTATAACCTCTATCGAGTCTACTTTATGTCACGACTTGTCATAATAGTAATCATTTAGAGTATGTCTTATCAACAAACTATCCTTAACATCAATCATCTTAGGTAGATGATTATGTTGTTCAAAAGGTTTGTTAGAACTTTCCTTCCCAATGACAACTTGGAAAAGGTCATTTAGTGCGTCAGTCAATGAACGAATCTCGTTCTTGATTAGTGTGATTGAGTGAACAATTACACCTTAGGTTTTCGGTCGGGTTGTGACACTTACGTGTTAACATAGTTTAACCCATGCATGTCTTGCTATGTGTATTCTATCCCGATAATGTTGCTCCTATACTGTTATATATTGTGTTGCACGAAGCTAACCTTTAACACCCCCATTTTCGGAACGCAGCGTAATACAACATGGGGTGCTATTTATTAGTCACATAGTACAAGTATAGTAAACGAATTCAAAATAGAAACGTTTATAATAATTTTCACATTCGATAATATCAGAGTTAAGCAAATAGGTCCCAAAGGTTTTATTACAACATAAGTTTTAAAGACTTCATAGGTTCAACCATAACATGAGTTTAATTTTTTTAGTTTCATCGAATGTGATTTTAACACAGGTGCCATCATTGTCGATATCCATTTCCTTGCGCCCCCCATCCATGCATTTAACACTTACGGACCTGAGATAAGACATGCTAAAAAAAGTCAACATAAAGTTGAGTGAATTCATAGAGTTTAATAAATAATAAGTTGATCACAATATTTCAAGATTCCCCGAAAATGGGCTACGTTGTTATACGCCCGGGAGTTCAAATAACAAGTTGAATACAAGGATTGTTCATAAGTTGACATGTAACGAATACAATTCGGGTAATAAGATATGATTATAGTATTGAGCTCATGTAACCGAACCTTAACCTACTTTGATGCTGCCCTTCACAGGTAAGGATTGCCAACTTACCTAAATTCTCAATATTATGTGTCCGTTTGATAAACCCGGCAACAAGTGAGCGCTACTCACCCGGACAGGCTCGTCAAGCCAAATATGCATATTCATAATACTAGCGTTTACCACGTATGTAATTAATGGTTCATGGGTGAGGGACTTTAATGGCAAAAGCTACTCAATAAACTATAATCATGTAATCAGTTCAAGCATACCAAAAGCTACTTGTATTCAGTTTTAAAAACTAGCATGTATCCCCCTCGCAAGGTTTGTAAAACATTAAAATGAGTAAAGGCGAGGCTATGAACTCACCGATTAGCAAAGTGAACGATCAAAATGAAGTAGCGAAGAATAAACCGCAAGAATCTTACGAGCAACCTAGAATATACACGCGTGTCTTAGCTTCTAAGAATAATGATACAATCATTACTATATGTTATATAAGTTACATCTCAATTATGCTTGGTACATAATGTTTAAATAAGTATCAAGATTTAATTTGGCATTTAAAAATGATTTACAAGTATAATTTTTACATTTCTTACAAATCTCAAGTTTTTAGTCCATTTTTATTTCTAAGTCCAAAATAAGTATTAAGGGTCCAATTTAAGTCTAAGGGTTCAATTTAGTCAAAGGGTTCAATTTTAGTCAAAAAGTTCAAATTAAGTCTAAAGGTTCATATTATATTAGATGGTTCAACAATATACTTAAAGGTCCAATTTTTATAAAGTGTAAACATTTTTATACTTTTATCCTAATGCTGATGGAAATTTTAATAACTTGTTCACTTTCAAAAATCCGTTACATGCAAACCGTAAGTCGAAAAATTAAGTTCTTTATATCCCCGGAAAGGTATTCATCTGTACTAACAAGTTTTGTGGGCCCCACTAAATTTAAAATTTCGTAACAGTAGTGAGATTATTATTTTCCCCTTACTATCCAGTTCTGAATTCACTAACATCACAACAGTCCCACGAAAGTCGCGATATCTAGAGTTCTACAAGTCCAATTAATTCCCCGTTTGTGGCCACGTTTAAGTTAAGATGTTATCTACAACTTTTATGTTTTGAGTAACAGTGGGTTATTCACAAAAAAAATGATTTATATACGTTTCAAATCTGTTACTCAGAATATAACATGTTTCACGAAAACATTTCTAGTTTAATCATCGTAATGAGTTATTCAATGAAATACCCGTCAAAACGACCGCAAGACATTGATCTAAAACTACATATTTTTATTTTATGCCCAAAGTTTACTGATAAAATCAGTTTATTACGTTTTTACCCCTGATCAGAAACTACTGTTGCACGTCTAGTCCTTTAGTGTTTTCTTGTAATTTTTAGTATGTACCAAGCATATTCAAGCATCAAGAACTTATATAACATACAAAATACATAAATTACATGAAAATACAGTAGAGAAACAAAAGAAAATGTGAGTGTTGGTTCCTTACAAAAGATGAAGAACAAGATGACAACAAGAAAAACCAAGAAAACCCAAGAACACCAAGAACACCAAAGAAGAAACCCTAGCTTCCAAGACACCAAGAATACTTTAAATCTTCTTTGAAAAACTTGAATTTACAGCCTTGAACATATCTTGAAAACCTTCAAAAACTTCTTGGAGAAAACTCTTGAAAACTTGACTTATGGAGAAGAAAATAACTAGGAACAAGTTAGCACCAAATAGACCTTCATCTTGACACCAAGTCTTCAATAGATTTAACACAAGATGAAGTGTGTTTTGCTCTTGAAACCCACGACCAAAATGGAGAAAATGAGCAGATTTTTCTTAGATTTGCATGAGAAATGATAGTGGGAAGTGAGATATGGAAGATATCAAAGTTATGGAAGAGTTTAGGGAACACCTGTCTAAAATTTAGGACAAGTGTTGGGGTAATAGATCATGGGGCGTTACAAACAAGGAGGGGGAAGGAAGATTCTATTTAGTGCAGATTTTTAATAGTAGATAGAGTATAGAGTGTATTGTGTAGTGTAGGTTGCTCCCGGTAATCAAACGTAGGGTTTTTAAGACACGTAACGCAATACCGGGTAGTGTAAAAATATTAAAACTTCCAAAAACATTAAAACTAGTTTTCATAACCTATTTTAGTAATTTAGATTATTGATGAGTCTATCGGAGGATTTAAATGTGGTTAGAACATAAAAACGAAGGTTTAGAACGCGTAAGACGTAAAAGGTGCAAGGTTTACGTAAAAATGGAAAAAGTGAAAAATGACTTTTAAAATAGAATTGTAAGGAACCAAAAGTGCATAAAAAGTGTAGACCGGACATAGTCTAGTCGGGGTTGAATTAATTTAACGTGTCATGACATACGCGGATAACTTCCGACGAAGTTAATTATTTTAAAATAAAATGGTTAGGAATTAAAATAGAAAAATTAGTGACATGAAATTATGAAATGTCACAACATGTAACCCTTGATGTAGGAAAAGCCTTTGTAATAATTTGATCCATGGATCCGCTAGATACTAAGGTAAATCAACAAGGGGATTAAGTCACCATAGGGGAGCATTGAGCTAGGGGGAGCTCAGGAGTATTTGAATACATAGCATGGAGTCGTCGTCACAAGTGTTGATAGAAGGCTTCACTAGGATGATGCAAGCTCGCCTTTCGGGGGAGAAAGGATAGTAGTGCAATAAGGTGGAGTAGGGAGTAAATTCAAGGGAGCGCTCGAGGAAACTACCTTTTTGATTTGACAAAAGGGGGAGAAGGGGAGTGTAAACAGGTAACTTTTACATTTTACTATGTGTTACGGTTTATGATGAGGCGAAAAGTGTACCGCTTTTAAGGGGTCATTTAAGCCCGAAATCGTATTTATTTGATCAAATATTGCCCTAAATCGTTCCTTTTGTCATTTTAGGTACTTTTGAGGAGAAATCTGGAAAAGGAGGCATTTTGGACGTTTTTGGAGCATAAAAGTGAAGAAAACGGCAAAGTCTCAAAATTGTGCTGAAAGTCACCTTTGACGGCGTCAACATTAACTCCAGACGGCGTCATGCCTTGGCAAGAAAAGTTGGATGTGAAATTTACTCATGACGGGCCAGTGAGTTTGCATGAGAATTCTGACGGCGTCACGCTTTAACTAAATCAAGGGCGTCACGGCTTAAATCATAAGGGGACGGCGTCACGTTATAGGTCCGACGGCGTCAAGCCTTGATAAGCCAGAATGGATTTTTGAAGAGCTAAAGAGGGACGGCGTCAAGATGGTCATCCGGGAACCCTAAAAGCGGCGAGGTGACGGCGTCACAATGCATAAGGTGACGCCGTCAGATGTCAAAGTCTATATATAGTTTTCTAATTTTTTGTCATTAAAGGGAGAGCTTAGTGTGTGGAATTTTGGGATAAAACCCTAAGACGATTTTAGCTACTTTTTCAGGGCTTCTTGCCTTGAGATCTTCCATGTTTCATTGAAAGATAAGTTATCAATTAATCATTCAATATGTCTATGTGTTGTTTGATTCTATCTTATGCTTGTCTTTTGTTTAACATGTTAGGCTAATTTTATCTTGTGTTTGCTTAGATCTAATGAAACCTAGCTATTGATTATTGGTTGTTAGTGTGTTGTTAGTTGTATTGGATGATTGTTTATCTATGTTAGGCTTAAGAAAACTGGCTAACTTCCTATTCGGTAACTTGCTTGAACGTCTTAAGAAACATGAACCAAACGCGTACTAAAGGTTTTTATGGTTGTATTTAATGCACAAGCGAATTCTAGTGATCCCATGTTAGGAGCTTCCTAGCCGGCTCGACATAGGAGTGAAGTAGGAGCTTGTAGAGTTTGGGGAAGTAAGTACGCCACCCCACGAATGGTATTAAGGAATACACCCGTCATCCACGCGACTAATACACACTAATTAACCGGTAAAAGATAGTTAGGGAGTAAGGAAATCTAAGTAAACACATTTCTCTACACATAAGTTTCTCACCACTTTTCATTTTTGTTATTTTATTTTATTTGCATTTGTAGTAATTTGGGTTAGTTGACTAGCAACTAATTCCGCCCACTCCTTCAAAACCCGAGATTTTACTTTCTTTCATAAAAATATAAAAAAACATAAAAAGAATCTTCCTCAACCCTTAGACCTAATTAGAGTAGCCTTTCACACCTAACGAACACTATTCCCTGTGGAGAACGATCAATCCCCCGTACTTACCACTACACTATACTACATCGGTCAGGTACACTGCCTGGTGGGGTTGTAAGCCTCTTGAGATCCCTCGAGAGGTAAAACCTGTTGTAAGGTTGCGAAACCCACGCATCAAGTTTTTGGCGCCGCTGCCGGGGAATAGTTATTGTTTAGGTTGAATTTTTATTTCTATTAGGTCTACTCACTAGATTCCTTTCTAGTGAGATTTTTATTTTATTTTTCTAGGTTTTCTTTAGTCTATCTATTTTCTTCGTGTCTTTGTTCGTAATCATTACCGTCCGACATCATGGAAGATGGTAATATCCTTAACCCCCACAACCCACCACCACAACAACCACCACCACCTCCTAGAGCCCGTACTTTAGGAGAGTATTCCCGTCCTAGCCACCATGGCTATCGAAACACCATTGAGCTCACTCAAGGAGCCAATATCACACCCTTGCGATCCGACACCATCCGGTTGGTGCAAAGCGGATGCGCATTCCATGGACTTCGTTCTGAAGATCCTAATCAACATCTCAAGGACTTTCTTAAAATCGTTGATTCTATAGACCTTGATGTTGCCACTCGAGAGACGACCCGATTGCGTCTCTTCCAATTCTCTCTGCGGGACCAAGCTAGTCAGTGGCTAGAACGTCAACCCGCAGGATCCATCACCTCTTGGGATGATCTCACCACTCGTTTCCTTGCTCAGTTTTTCCCACCGGGAAGAACTACCAAGCTAAGGAATGATATCTTGATGTTCCAACAACGTCAAGGCGAAACTCTCTATGAGGCATGGACTCGATTCAAGGACTTACTCCAAAAAGTCCCTCACCATGGCATAGAACTTTGGCTCCAAGTCCAAATCTTCTATGACCATATCAATCTCTCCACAAGGCAAACCATTGACCAATCGGCCGGTGGCAAGCTACGTGATCTAAGTGCGGAACAATCATGGGCTCTCCTAGAGGACCTTGCTCTTTATGACAACGAAAGTTGGAGTGATCCCCGTGATTTGAATAAAACGGTCAAGGCAATATCTTTGCCTTCTAACAATTCAAGCACTTCCGACCGTAGGATCATAGAACTTGAAGACCAAGTCAAGTTTCTCATGAAATCCTACGAGGCTCCTAACCCTTCAAGCCAAGTGAACAAAATCACTTCTTCATGTGAATTATGTAGTGGTCCCCACGACACTCGTGATTGCATGGAACTCCCCGAACAAGCTTTTGTGGACTACGCATCCTCGCGTACCGACGGAGCGGGAGATAAGTGGTACACTTTCAAGCCCGAGCCAAACCCTTATGGTGATTCATATAACCCCACATGGAAAAATCACCCGAACCTTAGGTGGAAACAAAACCAAAACTCACAACAAATCAATTCTTCCAACCCACCTAATCGTTTCCAATCAAGCGGTTCCAACTCGAACCGTACTTTCAACAACAATCCTTCCGGCAATGGTAGTACCAATAACTTTGAAGGATTGATGTCTCAATTTATGGCATCTCAAGAAGCTCGGATAGCTAGATTCGAGACCGAATTCAATCAACAACAAACTGAGATGACCAATAAAATTGACAACTTGTTGAAAGCCCTCCATAACCAAGTGTTATCACCTCCACATAAGGACGCTAGGAACACAAATAGCGGACCCCAAGTAAAAGACCCCTCTTCATCCAAACACGTCCACTTTGTCAACATTGTCACTATTAAACCAATTGATAGGAATGAGGATAATAGTGAACCTAAGGATGAGGATAGGAAAGTCGAGGTTGATAAGGAAGTTAGGACAAGTGAGATTGAAGAAGTAGATGATGATGAGGACTACTTCAATAGGCTACCCACTAAGGAAGAGCGTGCATATCATACAAACTTATTCGATGACCCCGAGACACCATACTTCCTAGGTAGACCAATCATAGAAATAGGCGATCCTTCTAATCTCAACATACCATGCAACATAGGGCATCTACATGTGTGGAAAGCTTATATCGACCTTAGATCACCCATAAACGTCATGACTAGAGCCCACTACAACTTGATAATGAAAAATCAACTTGGGTATAGGATGCTCCCTGACAAGGGTTGGATGAGTAACTTCACGGGAAGAGTTAAGGGATTACCGGTTTATGTAGGAAACTTCGCCTATGTCACCGACTTTGTAATTGTAGAAGATATCCGTCCAATAGTCGATGCATCCTTGACTCAAGTGGTTTTTGGAAAACCATTTGTTGAGGTCTCTAGAATGACTTATGAACCTTCCTTAGGGATAGTTAGATTTAAGGATGAGACCGATGAAGTAAGCTACCAAATGCCATATAAGATAGAACAATTCCAACACTTGTCAAATGTTGAGAAGGAGCTTAAACAAGCAGTCTACTATAGGAATGATAAGGATAGAAGTAAAGGAGTAGACTATGTTATGGAAAGGATATTCGGTTTCTACAAGGATTGTTTGAAATTAGGACCGGAATATAAAACCGGGAAGGAGAATGGCCTAGGAACCGTGACCGATGATGGAGTCACGTAATGTACGTGACTTTGAGTCTAGCTACAAGACTCGTTAATAAAGAAAAGCGCTTCTTGGGAGGCAACCCAATCTTTATTTGTTTTATTTGCTTTGTGTGTTTATTTATTTGTTTGTTTGTTTTTATTTGTTTCCGTATGTGGTGTTTAATTTTTATCATTATTGATTCATGTTCAAAAGTAATTTGTGAAAATGCTTTATGTTGTTTTTAACTTCGTCTTAACTACATATAAAGGTATTTTGCAAAAGATAAGTGTAAGGGAAATCTAAATCGGTTTATTAGAACACAAATTAACATGAATCGTAATAATATTAAATTAACATACATATTCGTATTTGTTTGAGTCAAATGCTTGTATCGAGTCATAATGATGTTTTGCAGGATTTCCAGGAAGTAAGGTAAAGGTTTTTCCAGAAATTTTCCGGAAACTTAAAACGAAAATTTTTGTCAGGTCATTTCTGACGGCGTCAGGGGTTATAACCTGACGGCGTCAGATTTAATTTTCAGAAATTTTTGAAAGTTTTGTTTTTATAAAAAGTTTTTATTAAAATCTCCAACTTATAATCTCCAGGAATCTGCAAAGTTATCATTCCACAAGCATTATATCCTTATATATAGATTTTATCCCGCCGATGTTATGCAGGTTTTCGTGTTTGTTTTCTCAGGTTCAACAGGTTATTTTGGACAAGGAAATGTTTTGAATCAAGCTTATGGCGATGCATTAGTCATGGAGCTTCAACATTCTCTTTGGAGGAAGATTTAACCGTGTAATTTCATTATCCACCGAGCGAATCAGGGGAGTATTTGATTTCATTCTTTTACCTTATTTACTTTTACATCTTGTTATTTGAACATTGGGGACAATGTTCATCTTAAGTGTAAGGGGAGGGTAAAAGTACGATTTTTGAGAATACAATTGCGCTTGATTTTTGTTTGTTTAATAGTAGATGTGTAATAAAACTGAGAGAAATACTTGTTAAGGTAATTTTAGTGCCAAATTTAAAATTTTTTACAACATATAGGAGTGAAACTTTGATCTTAATGAGCGTCTCATGGATAGGAGTTATATGACTAGCACAAAAACCGTACCACTAAAAAATTTTCCACCCCCAAATATGTGAGGTTCGCCCCTAGAATTGGTAGGAAAAGCATTTATGCTATGATGTGTGTACCGGTAGCACTTAGATTCTAGAACTTGCGTTAGGACCATTCCGAGGCCACAAGTGAGACTACATTCGTGTAGTTAGATTTACTACATGATAAGAGGCATTAGGATTAACCCATTGTTTTACACCTGTGTTTTTGTTATAATTACATTGGCTACATTGGTCAAGTAATTCTCCCACACCCTTTGCGTTGTACTCATTTTTAGTACACGATACCCCTAGTACACCCCTCAGAGCCTATCTTTTCGTTTCGACCTTTAAGCATTTTACTTAAAGGAAGAATTTGTTACACCCCACTTAAATGTACACCCAAATCGCCTTAGCCTACCTTGTATGCACTCATTTTTAGTGCATTATTGTTACAACATTTGTTTAAACCCAAGTTAATTATCTAATTGATTACATGGTTGCTAAGTCGAGTCATATCCTTGTACATATTGTTTTGGGACGATTGGGACTCATGGGTAAAGTACTAGTGTAATGGAGTAATGGGGAAGAACATCATTTATTACCCCCATATGTGCTAATTACTTTAAAAGTACTCCAAGTGTTTTGATTATCTTAATTCGAGTCATTAGATTAGTTATTTGTAAAGTTATGTAAAAGTTCAAGTGTAAGGGGATGCGACGCCCCTATGATGTATCATTTTGGATGGTAGGGTAAAAGTGTATGCAAAAAAAAAAAAAAAAAAAAAAAAAAAAAAAAAAAAAAAAAAAAATTTCAAGAAAAACACAAAAAAATGAGAAAATGAAAAATAGAAAAAACATACGGACTACCATCCCGTTTCATTTTATGTTTATTTTATGTTTATGTTTTGTTATTTTCTTTCATTAGCTTAAGATCGAGTCTAGTCTTGGCTTAGCAACATTGTATAGTACATGTAATTGATCAAGATCTTTAACTCGCCACCAGTAAAATATCCCGTATCCAACAAAACCGTGTTTTCCTTTTCCCTACACCTAACATTATAACCCATTTAAAAGCCCTCTTTGATAGTTTATCTTAGGTGCTTACGCCTAGTGGAGGAGGTTTTCGATCCTTTCCCAAGCCTATGGTAATCTATTTGCTATGACAGGTAGTGAGAGATATTTTCCGTTTTCATTTATGAGATTTATTTTGATGACACTTGAGAGATGTGAGTATCTAAACACTACTTGTGAGGTGCTAGTATGTAATCTCCGTGCTTATTATGATTGAAGTGGAACGATTATTTGTTGTAATTACTTTTATGTTTGCATTAAATGACCCCTAACTTGTATTTTGATTGGAATAAAAGCGCATTTGCTTGAGGACAAGCAAATCTCAAGTGTAAGGGTATTTGATGAGGCGAAAAGTGTACCGCTTTTAAGGGGTCATTTAAGCCCGAAATCGTATTTATTTGATCAAATATTGCCCTAAATCGTTCCTTTTGTCATTTTAGGTACTTTTGAGGAGAAATCTGGAAAAGGAGGCATTTTGGACGTTTTTGGAGCATAAAAGTGAAGAAAACGGCAAAGTCTCAAAATTGTGCTGAAAGTCACCTTTGACGGCGTCAACATTAACTCCAGACGGCGTCATGCCTTGGCAAGAAAAGTTGGATGTGAAATTTACTCATGACGGGCCAGTGAGTTTGCATGAGAATTCTGACGGCGTCACGCTTTAACTAAATCAAGGGCGTCACGGCTTAAATCATAAGGGGACGGCGTCACGTTATAGGTCCGACGGCGTCAAGCCTTGATAAGCCAGAATGGATTTTTGAAGAGCTAAAGAGGGACGGCGTCAAGATGGTCATCCGGGAACCCTAAAAGCGGCGAGGTGACGGCGTCACAATGCATAAGGTGACGCCGTCAGATGTCAAAGTCTATATATAGTTTTCTAATTTTTTGTCATTAAAGGGAGAGCTTAGTGTGTGGAATTTTGGGATAAAACCCTAAGACGATTTTAGCTACTTTTTCAGGGCTTCTTGCCTTGAGATCTTCCATGTTTCATTGAAAGATAAGTTATCAATTAATCATTCAATATGTCTATGTGTTGTTTGATTCTATCTTATGCTTGTCTTTTGTTTAACATGTTAGGCTAATTTTATCTTGTGTTTGCTTAGATCTAATGAAACCTAGCTATTGATTATTGGTTGTTAGTGTGTTGTTAGTTGTATTGGATGATTGTTTATCTATGTTAGGCTTAAGAAAACTGGCTAACTTCCTATTCGGTAACTTGCTTGAACGTCTTAAGAAACATGAACCAAACGCGTACTAAAGGTTTTTATGGTTGTATTTAATGCACAAGCGAATTCTAGTGATCCCATGTTAGGAGCTTCCTAGCCGGCTCGACATAGGAGTGAAGTAGGAGCTTGTAGAGTTTGGGGAAGTAAGTACGCCACCCCACGAATGGTATTAAGGAATACACCCGTCATCCACGCGACTAATACACACTAATTAACCGGTAAAAGATAGTTAGGGAGTAAGGAAATCTAAGTAAACACATTTCTCTACACATAAGTTTCTCACCACTTTTCATTTTTGTTATTTTATTTTATTTGCATTTGTAGTAATTTGGGTTAGTTGACTAGCAACTAATTCCGCCCACTCCTTCAAAACCCGAGATTTTACTTGCTTTCATAAAAATATAAAAAAACATAAAAAGAATCTTCCTCAACCCTTAGACCTAATTAGAGTAGCCTTTCACACCTAACGAACACTATTCCCTGTGGAGAACGATCAATCCCCCGTACTTACCACTACACTATACTACATCGGTCAGGTACACTGCCTGGTGGGGTTGTAAGCCTCTTGAGATCCCTCGAGAGGTAAAACCTGTTGTAAGGTTGCGAAACCCACGCATCAGTTTACATATTTGTCATCATCAAAAAGGGGGAGATTGTTAGTGCAAATATTACGATATTTAAACTAAACGATTTCTTCGGTTTTAATAATGACAAACATGTAACTTGTAATACATAACGTAAAATGTGCAAGTTACTTGTAAACACAAATCATCAATGCATACTTACATCAACACCTCCCGACATCTCAAGTATGCTTCAACGAAGTCGTAGATTTCCATCCCGACATAAATCACTCAAGGTATGGACAAACAAATCTACTACTTGACAAATGATCAAAGGATTATATTTTTCTAAACTTCACATTTTTAATGTGACAAAACATTTTTTCAAAAATATATTTTACAAATTATTTTTGAATTAAAATGAAATGTTTTATTTTGAAAAATAAGTTTAAAAATCCCAACAGCTATTTTTCCCCCTAAAATCAGCTCCAACCTTCCCCAAATAAGTTTTCACCAGAAAAGACAAAATTTGGAGCATCCTTGTCTGGGACGGCTCCACGGTTCCACTAAATTTAGTGGAGCCGTGGGACATTTAGTGGAGCCGTCCGTACAAAATTTTCTGTAACGTTCAGATTTTTCTTGCCTATAAATAGTGGACCATTTCACACTTCCAACTTGATTTTTCCAGTCCTTTTTCTCTGGTCTAATCCCTCCTCACTTAGATGACTTTCTTTGATCATTTGGAGAGTCTTAGTTTGTTTAAGAGTGATCCAATCATCCATTCAAGTGATCCTCTTCATTCCTCTTGATTAGCAAGAGAAGAACACAAAGTATCCAAGTAGATACAAAGTGTTGTCATCCCTCTTGATTAGCAAGAGAAGAATACAAAGTATCCAAGTAGATACAAAGTGTTGTCATCCCTCTTGATTTGCAAGAGAAGAACACAAAGTATCCAAGTAGATACAAAGTGTTGTCATTCCTCTTGATTAGCAAGAGAAGAACTCAAGTATCCAAGAAGATACAAGAGTTGTAGTTGTTAGGTCATGTAACATTTGTTACACTCTTGATTGTATCATAGCATACATCAAGATTATTTTTCTTTTGTGAGAGAGTGAGTCAAGATCATTGTGATCTTAAGAGATAGTGAAGATATCTTGAAGCCATTGGGCTTGTGTGATTGATCATGTGGATCAAGGGTAGATCGGGTAGATCGAGTCAAGTGGGAGTAGATCATTGTGATCGTGTTGAGATCTTGGAGATCTCTTGAAGCCATTGGGCTTGTATGATTGATCATGTGGATCAAGGGTAGATCGGGTAGATCGTGGTAGATTGGTGCTAGCTAAGATTAGCACTCGACATCTAGCTTAGTGTCGGAAATAGGATAAGCGACATGTATGGTGTAGATCGGGTAGATCGTGGTAGATTGGTGCTAGCTAAGATTAGCACTCGACATTTAGCTTAGTGTCGGAAAACAAGTTAAGCGACGTGTACGGATTTCTCCGCCTGAAGGGAGTTTGTTGATTAGTGAAGTAACTCTCGAGTTGGGTACTCGGGGAGTGGAGTAGGGCGAAGAGGAGCTTCGTGACCGAACCACTATAAATCACTGTGTCCGGTTTGCGCCTTCTTACTTATCTCTTTACTTTCATTTCATTCGTTATCGCTTTATATCTATATTTGCATTGCGTATACGTTTATGTGGCTAGTTGCTTACGTCGTGATTGATTATGTATGTTCCAAGGTTTGATTGTGCATATGTTGTAGTTTACTATATTCATCTCTAGATGCTATATAGTCATAGTTGACACTTTTCATATTACGTCACACTTGATCGGGTTTTTGATACAAAAAGTTTTAAGTTTTTAAATGGAAACGTATTCACCCCCCCCCCTCTACGGTTTCCACAACGAGTGTCATGGGGACCACTACATAATTCACATGAAGAAGTGATTTTGTTCACTTGACGTGTAGGTGTTGGAGCTTTGTAGGAACTCATTAGAAACTTGACTTGGTCTTCAAGTTCCATGATCTTACGGTCGGGAATGCTTGAGTTATTCGAAGGCAAGGATATTACCTTGACCATTTTGCTCAACTCACGGGGGTCATTCTGGGGATGCTCCCTCCAGCATGAGCGAACCTTTTCGAAAGTGGTTAGGAATGGGCGCCCCTCTCCCAGCCCGGATCCAGCCAGGTTCTATTGATCATGTCCCCTTCCCATTTCGAGTGTGATCAGACAACCAAAAATCAGACAATGACAGAGCGGCCTGTGATTCAGGATTAATCGACGCCCGAGGAACGCTCGACCGAATGAATGAGTCACAAGGTGTAAGCCCCAACGACAAAAGAACCTAGGCGCGGAGCATTTTTGGAAAACCACGAAAAACACGACTTATTTGAATAACCCGGTGACCTACCAATTGTAGAAGTAGGATTTTTGGCAAGCAATAAGCACTTAAATAATACAATTCAAGTGTACCATCTTCTTTCACATTCGTTGTCATAGAGAGCAAGATCTTCTATAATTCCCCACGATTCTTCCGCATTCTTGTCACGTAGCTTACCACCGGCCGCTTGGTCAATGGTTTGCCTTGTGGATTGATTGATATGGTCATAGAAAATTTGGATTTGGAGCCAAAGATCAATGCCATGATGAGGGACTTCTTGGAGTAAGTCCTTGAAATGAGTCGACGCTTCATAAAGAGTTTCACCTTGACGTTGTTGCAACATCAAAATGTCATTCCTTAGCTTGGTAGTTCTCCCCGGTGGGAAAAATTAAGCGAGAAAACGAGAAGTAAGATCATCCGAAGTTGAGATAGATCCCGCGGGTAAACGCTCAAGCCAATTACTAGCTTGGTCACGTAGAGAGAATTGGAAGAGATGCAATCACGTCGTCTCCTGAGTAGCAACATCAAGGTCAATGGAGTCAACAATTTTAAGAAAATCCTTGAGATGTTGGTTTGGATCTTCAGAACGAAGTCCATGGAATGCACATCCATTTTGCACCAATCGGATGGTGTCGGATCGCAAAGAAGACACATTGGCTCTTTGGGGGAGCTCAATGGTGTTTCGATAGCCTTGGTGGCTTGGTTTGGAGTACTAACCTAGAGTACGGGCTCGAGGTGGTTCAGGTGGGTCTTGGTTATTTGGTTGTGCACGGTGTGGTTGTGGTTCTTGGTGTTGGTGTGATTGGTGTGCTTAGTTGAGGGGTTCAAAGATATTATCACCCACCATGATGGCAAGTGATATGATTACGAATAAAAGGAACAAAGAAAAGACAGACAACAAGAAAGCTAATAAAAGAAAAATAAAAATCTCACTTGATAGGAATCTAGTGAGTAGACCTAAACGAGATAGAAATTGAAACCTATACTATTCCCGGGCAGTGGCGACAAAAACTTGATGCGGCGGTTGTAAGACCTCACAAGAAGTTTTACAATCCTCCTAGGCAGTGTACCTAACTGTTGTAGTGTAGTATAGTGATGCGAGATTTGTAAGACCTCGAAATGAAGTTTTACAATCCTCCAGGCAGTGTACTTGATCGCTGTAGTGTAGTATGGGTAAATCCGGGGGATTGATCGTTCTCTAAGGGAAAAGTGTCGTTAGATCAAGGTGTATGACGGGATAGGTCTAAAGGTGAGGGATGATTATTTTTGTATTTTTTTATATTTTATGAAAGAAGTACAAATCTCGGGTTTTAGAAGAGTGGGCGGAATTAGTTGCTAGTCAACTAACCTAAAACTAATAATTCTATTAAAAATAAACTAGTTAAAAAGAAAGAAAACACAATTGGTGACTTTTTATGATAGGGAAAGGTGTGTTTACTTAGATTTAATTACTCCCTAGTTATCTCCTATTGATCTGTCGAATTGTCACGTCCATGTTTTAGTTGAAGCGCTGTATTCCTTAATATCGGTTGTGGGGAGGTGCCGAAGTCCCCAACTCTATGAATCTTAGTCTCCCCTAAAAGCCTTAAAGTCTATTAAGTTTTCTAGGATCTACAAGCCGCAATTGATGCCATAAATACAACTAGAAAAACCAATAGTGCACTCTACGGTTGCGTTTCTAAGACATTCAAGCCAGTTACATATAAGAGTTCGGCTAGTTTTCTTAGCCTAACGCGAAGCAATCAACTAAACAATAGACGACAAATCAATATTCAACAACTAGGTTTCAGTACATCTAAGTGAACACAAGTAAATTTAAGCTAGTATGATAGATAAAAGAAAAGATAAACAAGTAATCAAACAACATATAGACATATTGAATGATTGAACAAGTAACTTATCTTCAATGAGGCATAAGTTTTGAGGGTTGAAAAACCCTTACAAAGAGACATAAGTTTTGAGGGTTGAAAAACCCTTACAAAGCTGCTAAAATTCGTCCTTAAACCCTAATCCAAGACGTACCCAAAGATGTCACACTATATAATGAAAAACAATGGAAAATATATATAGGGATACAACTCCGACGGCGTCAGCTTATGGGTCCTTACGCCGTCAGCTCGCCATGTTTAGGGTTTCGTCTTGTGCAAGTCGCCATTATGATGGCGTCACTTGGTAACTCTTGACGCCGTCACCTTCAGTCTGACGCTGTCCTCTTGTAAAGTGTCTAGGATGTCTCTTGTTAAATTAAAATGTGATTCTCATCTTCAATTAACACTTGACGCCGTGGATCTTCAGAATTTGACTGAGGCGTCTCATGTTAAACTTGAACAAAAAATCTAGCATAATCAACAAGTGACGGCGTCACGTTGTAGCTTGTGACGCCGTTAGAGCTCCATGTCTGTCAGGTTTTTCGCGACTTCGTTATTTTCTTCACTTTTCCATCCAAAATACGTCCAAAAAGTGCCGATTTCCATATTTCTCGTCCCAAGTACCTAAAATGAAAAAATAAATGATTTGAGGCAATATTTGATCATATTAATACGATTTTGTGCTTAAATGACCCCTTAAAAAGGTACCAAATAAATCATTATCAAATAACCCTACACTTGGGATTTGCTTAATGCTTTTATTCTAATCAATTTACAAGTTAGGGGTCATTTAACATTAATATAAAAGTAATTACAACACATGATCGTTTCACGTTAGTCATAGTAATCACGGAAATTACATAGTAGCACCTCACATAAAGTGTTTTGATTCTCACATCTCTCGGGTGTATAAAGTTATATAACAAATGGAAACGGGAAAATATAACACTCTCTACCTGTCATAGGACATAGATTACTATAGGCTTGAGAACAGGTCAAACCTCCACCACTTTGGCATAAGCACCTAGGATAAACTATCAAAGAGGGCTTTTAAAGGGTTGTAACGTTAGGTGTAAGGGTATGGAAAAACACGGTTTTGTTGGATAAAGGAAATTTACTGGTGGCAAGTCAATTATCTTGGTCAATTACATGTACAATGAGGCGTTGCTAAGCCAAGACTCGACTCGACTCGCTAACTAATAACTCTTTTTGTATTTTCCAAGACACTATTTTGACTTAAATAAAAACAAAAGACAGGATGGTAGTTCGTATGTTTTTTTCTCTTGTCTTTTTCTTTTTTATTATTTTTTTATTATTATTTTTTTTTATTTTTTCATTTTTTTCATTTTTTTTCTTTTTCATTTTTTTCTATTTTTTTTTTGATTTTTTTATACGCTCTTGCCCTACCATCCAAAATAATATATCATTACAAAGGGATTACTTGCAACCTCCCTACACTTGAACTTTTACATGAATAAAAACTAACGACCTGAATCAAGAAAATCAAAACACGTGGAGTACTTTAAATATTAACGCACATTTTGGGGTAAAATTCCCCGTTACTCCATAACAAACTAGTACTTTTACCCATGAGTCCCAATCGTCCCAAAACTGTATTTACAAGATATGACTCGACTTAGCAACCATGTAATTAATTAGACAATTAACAAAGGGTTTAACATATAAGTTGTAACAATAATGCACTAAAGATGAGTGCATACAAGGTAGGCTAAGGCGATTTGGTTGTACATTTGGGGGTGGATTGTAAACAATGTTCTTCATTAATATTTTGGAATCTACCGAAATATCACGAGAACCGCGAAAAGATAGGCTCTGAGGTTTGTACTAGGGTTATCGTGTACTAAAAATGAGTACATCGCAAAGGTGTGGGAAAATTATTTGACTTTATTAGTCAAGTAACTTGGCTCATCGGTCAAGTAATTATAAAACATGTTTAAAACAAGGGTTATCCTAATGCCTCTTATCATTTAGTAAATCCTAACTACACGAATGTACTCTCACTAGCGATCTCGGGATGCATCACAAACGCATGTTCTAGAATCTATATACTACCGGTACACTCATAAGCATTAAAGGTAAATGCTTTTTCCTAAAGATCTAAAGGCGAACCTCACATTTTTGGGGTGGAAATTTTTTGAGTGGAAGGGTTTTTGTGCTAGCTATATAATTCCTATCCATGAGACACTTATTAAGATTAAAGTTTCACTCCTACATGTTGTAAAAAAATTTAAATTTGGTTCCAAAATTGCCCTAACAAGTATTTTTTTTAGTTTTATTACACATTTACTCTAAGACAAAACAAACATCAAGCGAAGTTATAGTTTCTAAAGTATCCCATTTTACCCTCCATACACTTAAATTGAACATTGTCCCCAATGTTCTGAAAAGTATCAAAGTTATGATAACGGGAAAAATAAAATAGATGAAAGAAACTAATACTCCCCTGATTTGCTCGGCATGGACGGTGTGAAAACATGGTTAAATCTTCCTCTAAGAAAATAAACTTCAAATAACGCTCATCATACTTCATCTTTATCTTCTTGTACAATATAACCTGTAATTTACTAAGAAAACAAACACAAAACCTCGCATAAAATGGGCGGTAAACACTATATATATAAAAACTAATTCCTAGAAAACATTTAATATATAATGCTTGCAAAATAAATGTCTACAGATTCCTGAAAATATACAATTCTGAAAATTTTCAAAAATTAAGTTCCAGCAGAAAAACAAAATCCTAGAAAACTGTGCTGCTAAAGTGCCTAACGTCGTCAGGTTATAGACCCTAACGCCGTCAGGTATGACCTGACAGTATTTTTGCGTTTTGTTTCTTGAAAATTTATGGAAAAATCTGATTAATAAAACCTGAAAAACTGCAGAACATTCATTGTGACTTGATACAAGCATTTGACTCTAACAAACACACAAATATATATGCTAATCAATAATTGTTAACTTTCATGTTCGAATTCGTTCTTGAAAACAAATATGATCTTCCCTACACTTATCTTTTTTTTTTAATACCTTTATATGTGATTAAGACGAGGTTAAAAACAAAATAAAGCATTTTCACAAATTTATTCGAAACATGAACGATAAACAATTATGATGGACCATATATATGAAATCAAACAAAATAAAAACAAACAATCAAACAATAAAACATTGGTTGCCTCCCAAGAAGCGCTTTTCTTTATTAATGAGTCTTGTAGCTAGACTCAACCTATTACATGACTCCACCCTCCGTCACATCCTCAACATCATCTTCCCCTTGGCGATAAAAGAAGCAATTACGCTCTACCAAGTATTGTTCCGTGAAATCACTACCTATCCATTTCTCCCTTTTTGACTCTCGTTCCTTGTAATTTTCATTTCTCGCCTCCCATCCAAGAATATTATGCAAAACATGATTACGAGAGATTGTTGGGTCAACATTTATCTTCCTCTTCTTCTTATACTTACTTTTGTAACGAGGAACCATATACATTCTAATTTTGCTTTTTCCTGCCCTGATTGTCATCACTCCTTCTCTGAAATCAATGGTTGCTTTAGCCGTAGCCAAGAATGGTGTTCCTAGGATTAGGGGTATACATTCATCTCCTTCCATGTCAACAATCACAAAGTCAACCGGATATATATGATTTCCTACATCAACTAATACATCTTCCGCAATGCTGATGTGCGTGTCGTTGTGTTCAAGTTTTAAAATTTATAAACATGATTTATCCAATTCTCTAATCACACATACGAGCAAGTATACTCGTCCGCGGTAGTAAAGGTGGGTAAGTCGAGATCGTCCCAAGGGAATTGGGGTTTAGGTTTAGTAAAATAAGTTTTAACAAAAAGGGTGTCAATCCAATTTGAAGTAAATTCAAAAGCAAGCAAGGTTCAATCAATCAAAAACAAATATACTTGTGTGTGATTCTATGACCAATTGTTTAGAGTAACCAACCAAGTTGGGTGTAACTTGTAGTGATGCACAACTTAATATGAATGATTCACAATCAATGGTTTTTATCATGAGAAATCATATCTAGAATTCAATCTCCTAGTTAATTCCTTTCGGCCTTGATTAACTATTACGACAATTCTTTTAAGCTTTTTGTTGTTTGAAAGCATTTCCTATCTTAAGAATTCCTACGAATCCTTTCGGCCTTTTTCGTGATGAAATCGTTTCCAAATCCATTTTAATGAGTAAAGATGGTGTTTGTCACACACCATAATCCATACTAATTCGTGCACTAACTTTTTGGAATAAAAACATAAAGAAAACTCCTTTCGGCCTTTGTTAGTCTTTAACAATGTTTTTACCAACCAATTAAGCAAGATTAGATTGTATCTCAACAAACTCATAAAACAAGATATATTTTCATGCATCACTATGATAAGATTACTCCAACAATTGTCACATCATACACACACAAGTACAACCAAAATCACTCCATAACAATCATAATCAAACACAAGTAATTAACCAAACTTTCATTCATCTTATAGTAAAAGTAAAAGTAGTTCATAATAACTCAACAAGAAATACCTAATCGAGGAATTACAAGAACTAGAATTGTGGAACTATAGCAATCCACACTCCTCCAATCGCCTATGATTACACGTAAACAACTCCACACACGGACACAACTCTTGAGACTCGAACTCAAGGCTTCCTGGACGTTTTCACAGCAACTACAAGCTTTCGGGCAATAATAATAAGTTAGTTAGACTTGGTGTAAGCCTTAACTAGGTTTGCCTTTGGGTTGTCACCTTACAAATTAGCCAAGGGTTTCTTAAATAAGTGAGGAAACCCTTATTCTTCAAGCAAAAACGTCCAATATCAGTAAATAGCCGAGAAATGATAAGCCTCAATGATTATGGGGCTTAACTTCTTCATTAAATGCAACTTTGTAACTCCAGCGTCAGCCAACCGATCGGTATTTGGCTCCAACCGATCGGTTGGAGCTCTCGGTAAGATAATCTTCTCCCATCCGATTCGGATGCGGGCGCCATCCGATCGGATGGGCCACTCTGCCATGCAACTTTTATTTCTTCTTTCTCTTTTCTCGTTACGTGCTTGATCCTTCGCTGTACCACTAATTCCTATCATAGAACTTGATCTTTTCTTGATATATAAGCATGGAAATCTTGAACTAATCAAATCCTTGAAGTATCGCGTGGTTTCTTTCTCGTAATTCTCCAAATATGCATAATCTCTTCATTTCTTCTTCTTTTCCTCAACTTTTCCTGTACTTGGCTATATTTACTTGCATACACACTTTTTCATCATTTAGCAACAAATACACACAAATATAACCAAATATGATGCACAAAACTAGCAATAACGCGCCTAAAAACATGTTAGATTTAAGCGTTATCAAATCCCCCACACTTGAGTTCTGCTCGCCCTCGAGCAAGTCTAATTTTTAGAAAAACTGAACTCAATGGCATCTTCATTATGATTATAAAAAGCTAACAACCATCCCAATAGGACAATTGTTATTTTACTTTAATTATGAAAAATCCTTGAAATATACGCAAGTTAAATCGAGCTTGATAACATCACTAAGCACCTCACAAAGGAAATTTTAAATTCACACAACACTCGAGGGTAGATTTGATTGTAAATCACTCAATCGCTCAGTCATGATTCATGTTTCTTACCATAAGCTTGTACTTGTATCAAAACAACAAAATAAAACATCAAAGAGGTCTTTTATTCGGTTTTTAGGTTTAAGGGTTTTGATTACCTAGCTAATGTGTGAATACTTCATTCAAGAACATCATAGCTCGCTAACAACGAATCCTTGTTTAGTTAAGCAACGGATGGTCACTAGATTGTACCTTGGTTCGCTAACGACGTTACATGCATAACGGATGGTCACCAATTTACTCACTAGATCGCTAACAACGTTTTTCAACTATTCAAAAACTCGGATGGTCACTAGAACATCCATGTACTACATATCTAAACAAAGCCATCACTAAATCCGGATACTCGAAAGCTAACAACGAATAAAGTAATTGGTAAGGGCAAGGATAAGACATGGGAATTTTGATTTGGTTCTAGAAAAATAAAAATCAAACAAGAATCAAGTCCAAATTTCGTCCCTAACTCTTTATATCACAAATGATTACTCCACCAAACTTCTTCGATTGTTATTCCGAATTTCATACTAACTCTTCCCTTCCTTAATAGCTCATTGACTATTTTATTTTCATCATTCCATACTTTCATAGCTCATTGGATATCCTCTCTCTCTCCTCTCTCTTTTTTTTTTTTTTTTTTTTTTTTTTTTTTTTTTTTTTTTTTTTTTTTTTTATCACTTCCCCCCCACACTTTGGATGAGCACATGCTACAAAAAAAAAAATACAAATAAGAGTAGCGACCTCCTTCTTCATTGAAACAACATATACACATACAAGGTGTGGTCAACATGCAATCATAAAAAATAAATAGTTTTGAACTTCAATTGAACTTGATTCGGGAAAGCTTAGGTGTAAGGTGTAAAATTTTTCGGGGTTAAAATCAAAATAAAAGATAGACTCAAAAGGGTGTAACTAAGGGTATCTAGCGTATAAGATAACGCTAAAAAATGGGTTCCAATTACTTAAGACAACTAACCAATGCGGTTAGCAAAAATAAATTGTAAACGGAAGGCCATTTGGTGAAAAATCCTAATTTGCCTCTTATCATTTGAATATATTTTATTACTTGAAAGTAATTTTAACCGTAATGCATAACAAGTACAAGTTCTAGAATCAACATAATCACCGGCACACTCATAACGAAATATAAAGCATAAGAAGTGCTTTATACAAAAAGGCTTAAATCCTCACAATTTAAGGTGGTGATAAAATGTACTAGCAATAGTTATCAATATCTCTAATAACTTGATTACATTCCAATTTTTTTTCAAATAGCCTTATTTTTACCATTGAATCAATTCATCTAACAACTAGAAAAATCAAGGGCGAACACATTCTAGTTACTTGAATTCCAAAATCTACTAAATCAAAAATTAAAAAAATTAAAAATTAAAACAAATTTTTCTATTCCTTCCCTCCCCCACACTTAAGTTTTGTATTGTCCTCAATGTAATAAAACGAACTTCAAAGTAAAGGAAATAGGAAAAAAAATAGAGAAAAATAAATACATACTACCCGAAAAAATTCGCATAGGCTTATTTGATCATAAGTAAGCACATGAGTTCTTCTAACTCCAAATATTTGATCAACACTAAGCTTCCGTCAATTCTTCCCCTGCAAATACTGCAAACACTATACTCGAAACAACAAAACAAAATACCAAACCAAATATAAAACATAAAAATAAAAATAATCCAAAACAAACCAAAATCATAACCATAAATCCTACGAAAGTTAAGTTAAAGAAATAGAAATAGAAATTGTTCAACCATCATTGTTTTTAAAACATAACCATAACATCATTAACCATCAGTCATCGGACTCCATGTTGTCCGGATTAATCCTCTCATCTTCACTTTTTTCAACCTCTTCTTCATCATCCTCATCATCTTCATTCTCATCATCACTAAAAACTGAAAAAGCTTGTCTTTTTCTTCCAACCCCCGTTGAAGAACCGCCCACATCAAAGTTTGTGGCTCCAACGTTAGGAACTCTTCCATAAACCGGCACTGGGTCAGGAAATGGTGCGTACCCAGGATATGGGTAAGGGTATTGGCCAGGATACGGGTCATATTCCAATGGGTAGGGTGGAACATTTGGTGGGTTGTAGGGAGGTACCTCATAATTAGCTTGATGAGCCACATGTTGAAGCATCGACATTGAGTAATCATAGTTATAGTTTTGCCTCAACATCATAGAATCTCTCCACACATCCCTACGCTCAATCTCATTCAATTCACGATTCCAATCTCCCCATCCCGAGTCAAAACTACCCGGGGCATGAACATTCCCAACATGTGGTGGTGGTTGATACGGTTGTTGTTGATAAGGTTGTTGTGGTGCTCCTTGAGGTGCGGCCATGTGTGGCTCTATCCAAGCTCCCAACTCTCTTGTCTTCCTATTCAATGCTTTATTAAAACTTTTATCATCCCACGTCTCACTGTCCATCATTTCCGAACATTTTGCTAACTCAGTATGAACATAATAACCCAAGTTTCTCACCAACTTGGTCACATAGTGACCTCCATAAATCGCACTATTATCTTTTATCCCTGGTGCTCTCCTTGAAAGATACTCGGCTATTATCCAAGCCGCATTCCCATTTTTCTCTTCCAACAACTTCATTACCCACAAATCCGGTTGATTACACTTATCTCGACTCCCCGTCCTATGTAAAACACCCCATGCGATCAGTTTCTGCAAAATCCTCAACAATGGGTTTCTTAACTTGGACGAATTCCTTCTAGTACAACTCGGATCACCAACACTTTTCCAATATTCAGCTAAACCTGCATAATCATTATGTTTCCGAACTAGTCTTATAAAGTGATATTTAAACAAACGGTGCATAATTTCATCTTGGGTGTATAGGCCAAGAGCGACAGCGAACTCCGGCAAGGTAAACACATGCTCTCTACTACAAAGCCTAAACCAAACACATTTATCATTCACTAAATCCACAACCTTCCTTTCAAAATAAAATGTGGAGAAAAACTCCAAACACCATTCTCGATTAACATCCTCGTGAACACTAAATGCTCTCTCCCATGAAAAATCTTCAAAACTATCACCATCTCCCTCATACACATACGATATTCTCATCAAATTCCTTAACTCCATTTCACATTCATATTCATGAAATAAACTCCAATCAACTATCCTTGGCTTAGCAAGTCTTCTCCCTTGTAACTTCGAAAGAAGCTCACGAAAAGCGTGTTTTTCCTCTCTCCCAAGGTTGCTAAACTTCAAATTTTCATTACGCTCCTGATTAAGAGTGTACTTGACCTTTTCTCTCGAATTCCTTTTTATGTACTTTGCTACAATCGGGTTACCATCTCCACGTGACGAACTTGATCCTCCTGCAAGATAACTCTGTAGAAAAACACAAACATATGATAGAATAAGAGTATAGAAACTAAGCATGCATGATCTAGAAGTCTAAAAACTTGACTTTTGAAAAATCAATTTTCATCACAGAAAGTTCCATCCGATCGGTATTTCACCCAACCGAATCGGATGGATTGAATACTAGCCCCCAAACCGATCGGTAATGCCCCGTAACCGAATCGGTTGGGCATTCTGTTACAAAAATTTTCCTCTTGTTCGACTTCTAATCAATTCTAACAAATCCTACTCTTCCCTATTCTGCATTTGATCAATGATGCGTGGGTTTTGCAACCTTACAACAGGTTTTACCTCTCGAGGGATCTCAAGAGGCTTACAACCCCACCAGGCAGTGTACCTGACCGATGTAGTATAGTGTAGTGGTAAGTACGGGGGATTGATCGTTCTCCACAGGAATAGTGTTCGTTAGGTGTGAAAGGCTACTCTAATTAGGTCTAAGGGTTGAGGAAGATTCTTTTTATGTTTTTATATTTTATAAAAGCAAGTAAAATCTCGGGTTTTGAAGGAGTGGGCGGAATTAGTTGCTAGTCAACTAACCCAAATTACTACAAATGCAAATAAAATAAAATAACAAAAATGAAAAGTGGTGAGAAACTTATGTGTAGAGAAATGTGTTTACTTAGATTTCCTTACTCCCTAACTATCTTTTACCGGTTAATTAGTGTGTATTAGTCGCGTGGATGACGGGTGTATTCCTTAATACCATTCGTGGGGTGGCGTACTTACTTCCCCAAACTCTACAAGCTCCTACTTCACTCCTATGTCGAGCCGGCTAGGAAGCTCCTAACATGGGATCACTAGAATTCGCTTGTGCATTAAATACAACCATAAAAACCTTTAGTACGCGTTTGGTTCATGTTTCTTAAGACGTTCAAGCAAGTTACCGAATAGGAAGTTAGCCAGTTTTCTTAAGCCTAACATAGATAAACAATCATCCAATACAACTAATAACACACTAACAACCAATAATCAATAGCTAGGTTTCATTAGATCTAAGCAAACACAAGATAAAATTAGCCTAACATGTTAAACAAAAGACAAGCATAAGATAGAATCAAACAACACATAGACATATTGAATGATTAATTGATAACTTATCTTTCAATGAAACATGGAAGATCTCAAGGCAAAAAGCCCTGAAAAAGTAGCTAAAATCGTCTTAGGGTTTTATCCCAAAATTCCACACACTAAGCTCTCCCCTTATGACAAAAAATTAGAAAACTATATATAGACTTTGACATCTGACGGCGTCACCTTATGCATTGTGACGCCGTCACCTCGCCGCTTTTAGGGTTCCCGGATGACCATCTTGACGCCGTCCCTCTTTAGCTCTTCAAAAATCCATTCTGGCTTATCAAGGCTTGACGCCGTCGGATCATGAACGTGACGCCGTCCCCTTATGATTTAAGCCGTGACGCCCTTGATTTAGTTAAAGCGTGACGCCGTCAGAATTCTCATGCAAACTCACTGGCCCGTCATGAGTAAATTTCACATCCAACTTTTCTTGCCAAGGCATGACGCCGTCCCATGTTAATTGTGACGCCGTCAAGAGTAACTTTTAGCCGATTCTTGAGACTTTGCCGTTTTCTTCACTTTAATGCTCCAAAAACGTCCAAAATGCCTCCTTTTCCAGATTTCTCCTCAAAAGTACCTAAAATGACAAAAGGAACGATTTAGGGCAATATTTGATCAAATAAATACGATTTCGGGCTTAAATGACCCCTTAAAAGCGGTACACTTTTCGCCTCATCAAATACCCTTACACTTGAGATTTGCTTGTCCTCAAGCAAATGCGCTTTTATTCTAATCAAAATACAAGTTAGGGGTCATTTAATGCAAACATAAAAGTAATTACAACAAATATTCGTTCCACTTCAATCATAATAAGCACGGAGATTACATACTAGCACCTCACAAGTAGTGTTTAGATACTCACATCTCTCAAGTGTCATCAAAATAAATCTCATAAATGAAAACGGAAAATATCTCTCACTACCTGTCATAGCAAATAGATTACCATAGGCTTGGGAAAGGATCGAAAACCTCCTCCACTAGGCGTAAGCACCTAAGATAAACTATCAAAGAGGGCTTTTAAATGGGTTATAACGTTAGGTGTAGGGAAAAGGAAAACACGGTTTTGTTGGATAAAGGATATTTTACTGGTGGCGAGTTAAAGATCTTGATCAATTACATGTACTATACAATGTTGCTAAGCCAAGACTAGACTCGATCTTAAGCTAATGAAAGAAAATAACAAAACATAAACATAAAATAAACATAAAATGAAACGGGATGGTAGTCCGTATGTTTTTTCTACTTTTCTTTTTCTCATTTTTTTTGTATTTTTCTTGATTTTTTTTTTTTTTTTTTTTTTTTTTTTTTTTTTTTTTTTTTTTTTTTTTTTTTTGCATACACTTTTACCCTACCATCCAAAATAATACATCATAGGGGCGTTGCATCCCCATACACTTGAACTTTTACATAACTTTACAAATACTAATCTAATGACTCGAATTAAGATAATTGAAAAACTTGGAGTACTTTTAAAACATTTAGCACATATGGGGTAATAAATGATGTTCTTCCCCATTACTCCATTACACTAGTACTTTACCCACGAGTCCCAATCGTCCCAAAACAATATGTACAAGGATATGACTCGACTTAGCAACCATGTAATCAACTAGATAATTAACTTGGGTTTAAACAAATGTTGTAACAATAATGCACTAAAAATGAGTGCATACAAGGTAGGCTAAGGCGATTTGGGTGTACATTTAAGTGGGGTGTAACAAATTCTTCCTTTAAGTAAAATGCTTAAAGGTCGAAACGAAAAGATAGGCTCTGAGGGGTGTACTAGGGGTATCGTGTACTAAAAATGAGTACAACGCAAAGGGTGTGGGAGAATTACTTGACCAATGTAGCCAATGTAATTATAACAAAAACACAGGTGTAAAACAATGGGTTAATCCTAATGCCTCTTATCATGTAGTAAATCTAACTACACGAATGTAGTCTCACTTGTGGCCTCGGAATGGTCCTAACGCAAGTTCTAGAATCTAAGTGCTACCGGTACACACATCATAGCATAAATGCTTTTCCTACCAATTCTAGGGGCGAACCTCACATATTTGGGGGTGGAAAATTTTTTTAGTGGTACGGTTTTTGTGCTAGTCATATAACTCCTATCCATGAGACGCTCATTAAGATCAAAGTTTCACTCCTATATGTTGTAAAAAATTTTAAATTTGGCACTAAAATTACCTTAACAAGTATTTCTCTCAGTTTTATTACACATCTACCATCAAACAAACAAAAATCAAGCGCAATTGTATTCTCAAAAATCGTACTTTTACCCTCCCCTTACACTTAAGATGAACATTGTCCCCAATGTTCAAATGACAAATGTAAAAGCATAAAGTAAAAGAATGAAATCAAATACTCCCCTGATTCGCTCGTTGGATAATGAAATTACACGGTTAAATCTTCCTCCAAAGAGAATGTTGAAGCTCCATGACTAATGCATCGCCATAAGCTTGATTCAAAACATTTCCTTGTCCAAAATAACCTGTTGAACCTGAGAAAACAAACACGAAAACCTGCATAACATCGGCGGGATAAAATCTATATATAAGGATATAATGCTTGTGGAATGATAATTTTGCAGATTCCTGGAGATTATAAGTTGGAGATTTAATAAAAACTTTTTATGAAAACAAAACTTTCAAAAATTTCTGGAAATTAAATCTGACGCCGTCAGGTTATAAGGCCTGACGCCGTCAGAAATGACCTGACAAAAATTTTCATTTTAAGTTTCCGGAAAATTTCTGGAAAAACCTTTACCTTACTTCCTGGAAATTCTGCAAAACATCATTATGACTCGATACAAGCATTTGACTCAAACAAATACTAATATGTATGTTAATTTAATATTATTATGATTCATGTTCATTTGTGTTCTAATAAACCGATTTAGATTTCCCTTACACTTATCTTTTGCAAAATACCTTTATATGTAGTTAAGACGAAGTTAAAAACAAAATAAAGCATTTTCACAATTTACTTTTGAACATGAATCAATACTAATAAAAATTAAACACACATACGGAAACAAATAAAAATAAACAAACAAACAAATAAACACACAAAGCAAATAAAGCATGGGCTGCCTCCCAAGAGCGCTTGTTTTTGTTCGAGTCACGAGCCTGACTCTACCCTTATTTAATGGATAAAGGAGAGGTTTTTTCTACACTTAGGATTAAGTGCGGGTGATAGTAGCGATACACACCATCTGGGTGAAAGTATGCCACGTGAGGAAAGAGTGACGGATGAATTATATACTCAAAGGGGTGTGCTCCTTTCATCATAACCTTACCTAGTTCTCTTTGGTCAATGGGTGAATTAAAGTTTTCTCCTAAAAAGGGATCATCTTCTATCAACTTCGAGAGATTCCTAGTTGGGAATCCATCTTGACCTAATAAACCCGGTTTAAACCCATAGTGTTTCTTGTGATTAATCATGAATGGGTGATGTAAGTATGAAAGGTTATGGTTCACTCCTATGTCAGCTTTCTCTCTACAAGGCTTAGAGTCTACTACCTTAATCTTAACATTGCCCAGACTACATGGTTTGATGGGTGGATCGGGACCTTTTTCAATTCCTAAATTCACATCTAAGGATGGAAGATTAGGTAACGGTTTTGGTTGAGGCTCCGGTTCATCAAAAATAGGAAATCCCCTAGAACTAAGAGTAAGGTTGTGATCACTATAAGCATTCAAACCTACATCCTCTAGTTGTGCTTGGTCCAAGGGTTCTACCTCTATTGGGGTTCCTATAGTCTCTTCCACTTCTTCCGGGTAAGTCACGGGCGGTGTGTGTGCCTCAAATGATGGTAGGACTTGTGGGGCACTTGGTGGGCTTATGTTACTTATCTCATCATTCCTTACGTCAAGCTCACCTATATCCTCATCATGCGTTTTAGTGGGATCTAACCCTAACATTTTCCCAAGTATCTCAAGTGCTTCTCTAGGCATTTCAACTTCTATGTCCAAATCATACGGATCATCCTCAATATTCTGACTGCTATATTCAAACTGCCTAAAAGATTCATCATGTGTTTCTTGAGATTCGACGTCATCAATCACAAAACCTAGGTCTTTTTGATCAATGTGATCATGCTCGGCTAGATCCTCCATCACATCAAGATCACCTAAGTGTTCACCCTGTATTATGGTAGTGCCTAACCATGACATGCAGCTAGGTGGCTCAACTCTAACCATCTCAGAATCTTGGTTTGACTCTAAGTCCATGTCCTTGGAAACTAGGTCTTTTTGCTCATACGAATCCATCAATTCGTTCCACTTATGGGTCATCGTTAGGAAGCTTTCCTCAAAATTCATCCAAAGGGTCTTACTAAAAGGAATTGATCCAGATAATGATTGTCTAAGAGAAGTATCACATGCATAGAATTCATTAAACCCATCTAACCTTACCCCCAACTTTATTTGGATATCACAAAGATCACGAAACAATTCATAGGAATGATAGGAAACAAATCTCTTGGTGAAGTATAATTGTTCATCTATTGTCAATGATCTAAATGGAATTTCATCCGCCATAGTGACAAATGAAAATGGTTTTACAAACAAAGGGCACAAAGAAAAAGATAGACTAAAGAAAACCTAGAAAAATAAAATAAAAAATCTCACTAGAAAGGAATCTAGTGAGTAGACCTATAAAATAAAAATTCAACCTAAACAATAACTATTCCCCGGCAGCGGCGCCAAAAACTTGATGCGTGGGTTTTGCAACCTTACAACAGGTTTTACCTCTCGAGGGATCTCAAGAGGCTTACAACCCCACCAGGCAGTGTACCTGACCGATGTAGTATAGTGTAGTGGTAAGTACGGGGGATTGATCGTTCTCCACAGGGAATAGTGTTCGTTAGGTGTGAAAGGCTACTCTAATTAGGTCTAAGGGTTGAGGAAGATTCTTTTTATGTTTTTATATTTTATAAAAGCAAGTAAAATCTCGGGTTTTGAAGGAGTGGGCGGAATTAGTTGCTAGTCAACTAACCCAAATTACTACAAATGCAAATAAAATAAAATAACAAAAATGAAAAGTGGTGAGAAACTTATGTGTAGAGAAATGTGTTTACTTAGATTTCCTTACTCCCTAACTATCTTTTACCGGTTAATTAGTGTGTATTAGTCGCGTGGATGACGGGTGTATTCCTTAATACCATTCGTGGGGTGGCGTACTTACTTCCCCAAACTCTACAAGCTCCTACTTCACTCCTATGTCGAGCCGGCTAGGAAGCTCCTAACATGGGATCACTAGAATTCGCTTGTGCATTAAATACAACCATAAAAACCTTTAGTACGCGTTTGGTTCATGTTTCTTAAGACGTTCAAGCAAGTTACCGAATAGGAAGTTAGCCAGTTTTCTTAAGCCTAACATAGATAAACAATCATCCAATACAACTAATAACACACTAACAACCAATAATCAATAGCTAGGTTTCATTAGATCTAAGCAAACACAAGATAAAATTAGCCTAACATGTTAAACAAAAGACAAGCATAAGATAGAATCAAACAACACATAGACATATTGAATGATTAATTGATAACTTATCTTTCAATGAAACATGGAAGATCTCAAGGCAAAAAGCCCTGAAAAAGTAGCTAAAATCGTCTTAGGGTTTTATCCCAAAATTCCACACACTAAGCTCTCCCCTTATGACAAAAAATTAGAAAACTATATATAGACTTTGACATCTGACGGCGTCACCTTATGCATTGTGACGCCGTCACCTCGCCGCTTTTAGGGTTCCCGGATGACCATCTTGACGCCGTCCCTCTTTAGCTCTTCAAAAATCCATTCTGGCTTATCAAGGCTTGACGCCGTCGGATCATGAACGTGACGCCGTCCCCTTATGATTTAAGCCGTGACGCCCTTGATTTAGTTAAAGCGTGACGCCGTCAGAATTCTCATGCAAACTCACTGGCCCGTCATGAGTAAATTTCACATCCAACTTTTCTTGCCAAGGCATGACGCCGTCCCATGTTAATTGTGACGCCGTCAAGAGTAACTTTTAGCCGATTCTTGAGACTTTGCCGTTTTCTTCACTTTAATGCTCCAAAAACGTCCAAAATGCCTCCTTTTCCAGATTTCTCCTCAAAAGTACCTAAAATGACAAAAGGAACGATTTAGGGCAATATTTGATCAAATAAATACGATTTCGGGCTTAAATGACCCCTTAAAAGCGGTACACTTTTCGCCTCATCAATCAATCACTATGGTCTCTACATATCCCACTTATCTCCAAATCATATCCATAACATACTCGCATGATCAATCTTAGAACATATGAACATATGAACACTTTCAAAATCAAAACCTTATCAATGTTCTAATCCACAATGCATCATCCTAAAAACACTAATTAACATCTAAACAGCATCTGGAAATCATCAATTTCAACCCAGAATTGATTCAAAGTTTTCACCCATTTGATCTAAAAATCCAATCAATTCATTCTTTCTCAAAACTTAATCAATCTATCTCATTCTTTTTGCAATGAATTCCTCAATCATTTACCCATCTATTCCAGAAAAATTACATCTTAATTTGAACTACATCAAAAACGCCCAAACTTTGACCTAATTCAATCAACTCGAATTAAAACCTAATTGATACAATTTGATGATGTTACTTACTTGTTTAGGTGCCATTGATGATCTTTCAACTCTCCTGCAACTCTTAATAGCCTTCTAATGGTCGAATTAATGAACCCCAAGTGTGGTGGAATGAGTGTGTGTGTGTTTTTATGATTTTTGAAATCTTGAGTATATATACTTCACTCCATCCGATCAGTATTTGATCCAACCGATTCGGATTGAATTTTTGCAAAACTTCACTTTTTCTTCTTTCTTTCAACACCTTGACACTTGCAAGAACAAATGAAAAATGTTTTGACTATTCCAAAATACTTCTTTTAAGTATGAAAAATACCCAACACACTTATTCTACCAACTTGTTATTCAATCTATCTCTACAACTTCTAAAACAAAACTTAACTCCATAAATTAAAACTTAATAAAACCAAGATAACCAAAAGGTCTTAACTTAACTTAAACTTAAATGCAAATATTAAACTACTAAAAATGCATTAAAATAAATAAAACAAACAAACACTAGCACAAGCCTTGTGCTTTTATTCTTCAACTTTTGTCTTCATCCTTCAAAATATTCATGCTTCAAGATGTCTTCATTTTGAAATTTGCCGGACAACTTCCGATTAGTCATTTGCGTTTTAAACTTCCTTGCAAAATTTCTTCCATCCGGAAAAACTATATCAAACTTCACATGCCATTCTCCATCACCTTCTTCCTTCTTGTAAACACTAGCTCCTTCGGGTCCCCATTCCAAATTCTTCAATTGAACCGGTAAAGATCCAAGAAAATCTGTCAATTTATTGAACACAAAAACATTTTTGAATGGGTTATATAAAACCTCCATAGCTAAAGCTCTTTCCAACTCATCTTCAATACCAAAGTAACTAGGGACAACCGGCTCATATTTAGGTCTTCCCTCTTCATCTCTACCAACTTTGAAACAACCTAAATGGTCTTCTTCTTCCTCATCTTCATGCACTTCCTTCACAATCTTGCCTCTAGGTCTAGGATAGTAAGTATGTTTCAAGATTCCATCACTAATAGTCATAGTACCTCTACCCATATCTATAATAGCTCCGCAAGTTCTCAAAAACGTTCTTCCTAACAACAATGGTAACTCCTTATCCACCGGAATGTTAAGCACAAGAAAATCTGCTAAGAAAGCTTGATATCCTACTTGAACTCTAACATTCTTCACTTCTCCCCATTGCTTTTGCTCTTGAATTATCAGCCATAGTAAGATTATATTGATTTGGTTGAGGATTACCAAGTCCTAATCTTTTGTATAATGGATACGGAATCACATTCACACTTGCTCCTGTATCGGCCAATGCATACATCTCATCGGTTCCATTTACCTTAATTGGTAACACGAAATTTCCCGGATCGCTCTCTTTCTTAGGCAACCCATTCTCAACTATCCTCTCCCTTGCAAACTCATCAAAATTCTTATCCTCTAGCCTAGCTGTTGCCATCATAACCGCATCTAATTTCTTACGATAAGTCATGTAATTGTTCAACACTTCTATAACCGGCTTCTCTTCCATAAGCTCCTTAAACTTCATTTCTAAGTTTTCCAAAACTACTTCCTTCTGCTCTTGAGTCAATGGTTTAACTTCTTGGGGTGATTTGGGTGGCGAACTAGATGAAGAACTCTCATTCTTAGGGGTGGAGGGTTGGGTAAGTTTGTTAAGTGGTGCTTTCTTTCGATTTGCCTTTCCTATTTTAACAATCTCTCCTCTACCTTCCTTCTTCTCTACCATATCATCATCTACATCAATCCTCATCTCTCCCAAAGCAAAATCAACCCTACGTTTAGTCTTAACCATAAAATTTCTACCAAACATCACTTCCGGTTCACCCGCATTTCCATATTCCAACACAACAAAGTCAATCTTGAAAACAAGACCATGAATATTAACATTCACATCTCGCACTATCTTTCTCCCATAATCTTCATAATCAAGCCTAACAAATCCAAGCTTACCAAGCATATCTTCCGTAATATAATTTTCACCATACTCCATATTAAGTTGAGCATCCCAAGCTTTAATGCCTTCTACACCACATGGTGTAGCATACCTCATAAATGGTACATCAAACTCTCTAGGTGGTGCTTGTGTAAACACAACTACTCTTTTCTCCTTAGGTAAACAAACAATGCTTTCGCCAACTTCTTCTTTTCCTTCTAAACCAACCTTAGCTTCGTCCAAAATACTTTCCAATTTCTCCAAAGAATCACCTGAATCTTTCAACATCTCTTCCAAATTTCTCAAGTACTCCGAAACATTGCTTAAACTCTCCATTCTACTTAAGCACTAACTATAACATAACCACAAAAACAAAAATCCAAACTATTAGCGTGAGGGTTAGTTATAATCGAATCATATCCAAATGTAAAACCAAAACAAGCAAACAAACAACTTCAAACTATTAAAACATCAAAACAACTGAAAATTAAAAATCACAAAAACTATTACCGAGGCAACCATCCGATCGGATGGACAAAATGCAAAAAATGAAATCGCCCCAACCGAATCGGATGCGGGCAGCGTCCGATCGGTTAGATCGAAAAATTAAAAAAAAAAAATTAATTATTATTATTTTTTTATATATATTTATATATTAAAACTAAACTTATAACCTTTTTATAATTTTACTTTTTAAGAAGAAACTAAATAATTAAAATTTAACTAATTAATAAAAACTAACAATTAACTATCAATCATTAAACTAAATTAATCAACTTTTAACCTTAACTTAATGATCATAAAACTAATTATCAGCACATTTAATAAAAACTATTAAACTACCACACATTAAACCAAAAATTAACTATATTAACTAAGCATTTAACATATTAAAATTCTTCTAATAACCCTAAATTAATTATCCTAATTAATCTACTACTTAAACTAATTAATCATAGCATTAATGAGGCATAAAAACTGAAAGATAACAAAAATTACTAAGACAAAAATACTTACCGAGACCACCAACCGATCGGATGGGCATCCATCCGATTCGGTTGGTTCCGAACCAAACTTTTTTTTTTTTTTTTTTTTTTTTTTTTTTTTTTTTTTTTTTTACTTTTTTACTTTTTAACTCTAAAAAAAAAACTTATGCTACTAAGCCCAACTACCAAGAAAATTTTAACAATTCCCCGGCAGCGGCGCCAAAAACTTGATGTGCGTGTTGTTGTGTTCAAGTTTTAAAATTTATAAACACGATTTATCCAATTCTCTAATCACACATACGAGCAAGTATACTCGTCCGCGGTAGTAAAGGTGGGTAAGTCGAGATCGTCCCAAGGGAATTAGGGTTTAGGTTTAGTAAAATAAGTTTTAACAAAAAGGGTGTCAATCCAATTTGAAGTAAATCCAAAAGCAAGCAAGGTTCAATCAATCAAAAACAAATATACTTGTGTGTGATTCTATGACCAATTGTTTAGAGTAACCAACCAAGTTGGGTGTAACTTGTAGTGATGCACAACTTAATATGAATGATTCACAATCAATGGTTTTTATCATGAGAAATCATATCTAGAATTCAATCTCCTAGTTAATTCCTTTCGGCCTTGATTAACTATTACGACAATTCTTTTAAGCTTTTTGTTGTTTGAAAGCATTTCTTATCTTAAGAATTCCTACGAATCCTTTCGGCCTTTTTCGTGATGAAATCGTTTCCAAATCCATTTTAATGAGTAAAGATGGTGTTTGTCACACACCATAATCCATAAATATCCGTGCACTAACTTTTTGGAATAAAAACATAAAGAAAACTCCTTTCGGCCTTTGTTAGTCTTTAACAATGTTTTTACCAACCAATTAAGCAAGATTAGATTGTATCTCAACAAACTCATAAAACAAGATATATTTTCATGCATCACTATGATAAGATTACTCCAACAATTGTCACATCATACACACACAAGTACAACCAAAATCACTCCATAACAATCATAATCAAACACAAGTAATTAACCAAACTTTCATTCATCTTATATTAAAAGTAAAAGTAGTTCATAATAACTCAACAAGAAATACCTAATCGAGGAATTACAAGAACTAGAATTGTGGAACTATAGCAATCCACACTCCTCCAATCGCCTATGATTACACGTAAACAACTCCACACACGGACACAACTCTTGAGACTCGAACTCAAGGCTTCCTGGACGTTTTCACAGCAACTACAAGCTTTCGGGAAATAATAATAAGTTAGTTAGACTTGGTGTAAGCCTTAACTAGGTTTGCCTTTGGGTTGTCACCTCCCAAAAACTTCTCTTTTTTTGCAAATTAGCCAAGGGTTTCTTAAATAAGTGAGGAAACCCTTATTCTCCAAGCAAAAATGTCCAATATCAGTAAATACCCGAGAAATGATAAGCCTCAATGATTATGGGGCTTAACTTCTTCATTAAATGCAACTTTGTAACTCCAGCGTCAGCCAACCGATCGGTATTTGGCTCCAACCGATCGGTTGGAGCTCTCGGTAAAATAATCTTCTCCCATCCGATTCGGATGCGGGCGCCATCCGATCGGATGGGCCACTCTGCCATGCAACTTTTATTTCTTTTTCTTTTTTTTCGTTACGTGCTTGATCCTCCGCTGTACCACTAATTCCTATCATAGAACTTGATCTTTTCTTGATATATAAGCATGGAAATCTTGAACTAATCAGATCCTTGAAGTATCGCGTGGTTTCTTTCTCGTAATTCTCCAAATGTGCATAATCTCTTCATTTCTTCATCTTTTCCTCAACTTTTCCTGTACTTGGCTATATTTACTTGTATACACACTTTTTCATCATTTAGCAACAAATACACACAAATATAACCAAATATAATGCACAAAACTAGCAATAACGCGCCTAAAAACATGTTAGATTTAAGCGTTATCAAATGCCTATAGGATACACATAAGAATGATTTGCTAAGGATAGCCTAAGGTTGGTTTTAGACGGCCTATCACTAGTTAACTTCTTGTAGATTGACAAAGGCATTATATTCACATCGGACCCCTGATCGGCTAATGCGTTCATGTACTCTAAATCACCAATGCTACAGGGTATCTCGAAGTTCCCATAAACGACACATTTCTTAGCTACACCCTTTTTTAGGAGGCTTTCGTACAAAGGTCCTGTGGGTAGCGTATCATACACCTCTTCAGCTATTTCTCCCTTCATAGTTTTTCGCAACGAGTCATTATATCGATAATTATTTATCAGATTATCAATGGTTTTCTTGTTAATGTCATGTTTCAAATAATATTCAACTAGATGAGACATGGGTGCCTCCTTGATCGTCCCCTTGCACCCTTTTAATTTCTCTCGAGTCTCTTTTTCTAAACATGACTTACCTTTTCTGATGCTTTCGCATTTGTTATTCTCAACATCGACCATGTTTCCATTGACATCTTCATCTGTCCCCCATTACTTACTTGTCCCTCAACTTCATTGTCATCTTTATGGACAATAGAGATAGCATTAACATATTTGGTGATGGGAGTGTGACTTTCTTTCCTTACTAACACTCTTTTTGGAGCCTTGGTTATCGTTTATTCCTTTAATAAGCTTATCATCTCTGCCATCTTTTCTTGCATATCTTCTCGTTGTCTATAGACGGATTCTTCAAATTTCGCCAACCTTTCAGAATGTGCCGACATATATTCTCTCATTCGTATTTCAAACTCGGGACTAAGTTCGCGGGGAGGCAAGGAAGGGCGTGCACATTTTTGAAAAGAATCCGCATTCTCCCTATGAGGTGACTCAGATAGATGGATGGGTTTTTGGTTCGAGATGGATTTGATCGTTGCCTGATTGGAGCTTAACGGCCTCATCCGCCTTTCAAGTAGGTGATTGACCCTTTTTTCAAGTTCACAAAGTTTTTCCTCAAAGAGGTTGGATATTTTGGTAGGTGAGGAGATTGCATTAACTGTTTTGTTTAAATTACGAGGACTATCCCATGATTCATTTCTATAAAAGATGAGTTCCTCGATAATGTCCCATGACTCCTCCGCATTCTTTTCACGTAGCATACCCCCGCCCGCTTGGTCAATGGTGTGTTTAGTGAGATAGTTGACATGATCATATAAAATTTGGATTTGAAGCCAAAGATCAATGCCATGGTGAGGGACTTTTTGGAGTAAGTCTTTGAAACAAGTTCACGCTTTGTAAAGAGTTTCACCTTGACGTTGTTGGAACATCAAGATGCCATTCCTTAGCTTGGTAGTTCTCCCTGGTGGGAAAAATTGAGCGAGGAAACGAGAAGTAAGATCATCCCAAGATTTGATAGATCCCGCGGGTAAACGCTCAAGCCATTGACTAGCTTGGTCACGTAGAGAGAATTGAAAGAGACGTAAACGTGTTGTCTCTTGAGTGGAAACATCAAGGTCTATAGAATCATAGAATCAACGATTTTAAGAAAATCCTTGAGATGTTGATTTGGATCTTCGGAACGAAGTCCATGGAATGCACATCCGCTTAGCACCAACCGGATGGTGTCGGATCGCAAGGGAGACACATTGGCTCTTTGGGAGAGCTCAATGGTATTTTGATAGCCTTGGTGGCTTGGTTTGAATTACTCACCAAGAGTACGGGATCGAGGTGGGTCTTGGTTAATTAGTTGTTCTTGGTGGGGTTTTTCATGGTGGTTTGGTGGGGTTTGGTGTTGTTGTGGTGGTGCTTGGTGTGCTTGGTGTAGGTCGAAGATGCCTTCATTCACCATGATGGCAAATGAAGAGAATTACAAAACAAAGGGCACGAGGAAAAGATAGACTAAAGAAGGCTAATAAAAAGAAAATAAAATCTCACTTGATAGGAATCTAGTGAGTAGACTTAAATGAAATAGAAATTGAACCTAAGCAATAACTATTTCCCGACAGCGGTGCCAAAAACTTAATGCGAGATTTGTAAGACCTCGAAACGAAGTTTTACAATCCTCCAGGAAGTGTACCTGATCGCTGTAGTATAGTATAGGTAAATCCGGGGGATTGATCATTCTCTAGGGGAATAGTGTCGTTAGGTCAAGATGTATGACGAGATAGGTCTAGAGGTGAGGGATGATTCTTTTTGTATTTTTTTATATTTTATGAAAGCAATAAAAATCTCAGGTTTTAGAAGAGTGGGTGGAATTAGTTGCTAGTCAACTAACCCAAAACTAATAATTCAATTAAAAATAAACTAATTAAAAAGAAAGAAAATACAATTGGTGAATTTTTATGATAGGGAAAGGCGTGTTTACTTAGATTCAATTACTCCCTACTTATCTCCTATTGATCTGTCGAATTGTTACGTCCTTGTTTTAGTTGAAGCGCTGTATTCCTTAATATCGGTCGTGGGGAGGTGCCGAAGTCCCCAACTCTATGAATCTTAGTCTCCCCTAAAAACCTTAAAGTCTATTAAGTTTTCTAGGATCTACAAGCCGCAATTCATGCCATAAATACAACGAGAAAAACCAATAGTGCACTCTACTGTTGTGTTTCTAAGACGCTCAAGCCAGTTACATATAAGAGGTCGGCCAATTTTCTTATCCTAACGCGAAGCAATCAACTAAACAATAGACGGCAAATCAATATTCAACAACTAGGTTTCACTACATCTAAGCGAACACAAGTAAATTTAAGCTAGCATGATAGATAAAAGAAAAGATAAACAAGTAATCAAACAACACATAGACATATTGAATGATTAAACAAGTAACTTATCTTCAATGAGGCATAAGTTTTGAGGGTTGAAAAACCCTTACAAAGCTGCTAAAATTCGTCCTTAAACCCTAATCCAAGATGTAACCAAAGATGTCACACTTTATAATGAAAAACAAAGGAAAATATATATAGGAATACAACTCTGACGGTGTCAGCTTATGGGTCCTGACGCCGTCAGCTCGCCATGTTTTGGGTTTCGCCTTGTGCAAGTCGCCGTTATGACGGCATCACTTAGTAACTCTTGACGCCGTCAGCTTCAGTATGACGCCGTCCTCTTGTAAAATGTCTTGGACGACTCTTGTTGAATTAACACGTGAATCTCATCTTCAATTAACTCCTAACGCCGTCAGGTTATGGATCTTCAAAATTTGAATGAGGCGTCTCTTGTTAAACTTGAACCAAAAATCCAGCATAATCAACAAGTGACAACATCACGTTGTAGCTTGTGACGCCGTTATAGCTCCAGGTCTGACAGGTTTTTTGCGACTTCGTCATTTTCTTCACTTTTCCATCCAAATACGGCCAAAAAGTGTCGATTTCCAGATTTCTCGTCCCAAGTACCTAAAATGCAAAAAGAGACGATTTGAGGCAATATTTGATCATATTAATACAATTTTGGGCTTAAATGACCCCTTAAAAAGGTACCAAATAAATCCTTATCATATAGGCAAGACACGGGGGATTGATCGTTCTCTAGAGGAATAGTGTATGTGAAGACCAAAGTGTATGTCGAGATAGGTCTAAGGTGAGGGATGAGTCTGTAGGCTCCCATTTATATCAACTTACTAGTCAATATTCATGGTGACTTGATGGTGTTCATGGTGGTGGTGGTGGTGATGGTGCGGCGGTGAAGAGAGAGAGAGAGAGAGAGAGAGAGAGAGAGAGAGAGAGAGAGATGGAGTGGAGAGCTTTATATTATCACACACTAGAAACACACACACAAGCACACACACACAAATGAAGCATGTGCACTAACATATAGTCCATCCAACGCCTATGGGCTTGGATTGGGCTTTTAGTTCTCGTGGGCTTGGCCTATTATCTTAGCCTATTAGTTTACTACCTATTTCCCATTACTTAGACTCTTACATAACGTTACATAGTTCCTAAATATAGAATGACCATCACTTCTATTACTTTATCCTAAAAGTAATGCTAACAATCTCCCCCTAAGGGATGTCATTCTGAAGTCATTCCTTAGTTGTCTTGGATGAGTTGTTGTGAATCGGTCTTCTTTACTCTTGATCTTTGAAGATGAGTCTTTATTCTTCGTTCTTTTCCATGCTTTGTGATCTTGTGATGTAAGGTTGATGTCTTTTCTTGTCTTTTCTTGCCTTTTTCGATCATCTTCACATTTGACTTTGTCTCTTTCTTATCATCATACTCATAAGAATTTTATAGCTTTGATCTTCATACTTGAGCTTTCCTCATTTGCTTGGATTTGTTCTTGACTTTCTGTGTTTAGATCTTTGACTTTGAAGATTCATTGTCTTTATCTTGATTTCTTTGTCTTGAACTTTTCGTGATTTGAGCTTTGATGATGATGTTGATTGTTACATATGTATAAGTTTATGATGGTGTTGATGTCGATGTAAGTAGTTGTTCACGTCATGTGGTATCATCTTTTGTACATGCATACTAATGTTAGTTTCATAATCGTTAACTCCAATTGATTATAGTAAACTTCTTCTTAGAGAATTCATTCACGTCAATTGTTTTACTAATGAATGTCCTGATCTCATTCACCTAGGTCGGGCGAATCAGCCATCCTAATCTCGTGAGAGATAGTTACCAATACAATGGATTAGATCCAAGTAAAGACCTAAGTCTTCAGGATTCGATTCGTATGATGAATCTCCTTAGCAAGATTTCTAGTGCTTACGAGTTCCGATGTCGAGTGTATTTGCAACATAGTGTGTAAATACTATTCGATTCCTTACAAAGGCTATTTCAGAATTAGATGCTACAGGAGTGCTAACATAATTCTGATGAGTTGCTGAAGTATACTGAGATATCACTTCATAACTGTAGACCTTTTGATGTATAAGTAACCACTGAAACACTAAGCTTAATTCACGAAGAAGTAACGAAGCAACCTGCTATCAGCACTGTTTGATATTGACACTTGAAGGAATTTCCATTCGATCACTGTGGATCATATAAGTAATTCCACTCATGAATGTTCAGGCAAGATTACTAAGATCTGTGAAGGACTCTAAAGATTTACATTTTGCGTTCTAATTGATGAACAAAAAATGTATGTTTTGGAATGTGTCCTAAGAGATTTTATAGATTTGAATCTCAATTGGCTCTAGACTCAATTTGTACATTTTGATTTAGTGAGCGAAAGCTGGAGCAGAGTGCCACCTTTTCAATATTAACACATCTCGGAGTGAGAGGTCAATAGATTACGTGTTTATCTCCATGAGAAATGAAACAAGTATCTGTTGAGAGAAACTTGAGTGGCTGGGAATGGGTTGTGCATTGCATCACTGGGTCCATGATGTCTTGTCTTCAATATTTTAATCATATTTGTGATTAGAGACAGATTATGTATTGACCCTATTTCTGTCCCAAGTTTATGGAAGGCTATTTCTTTTCACCCTTTCATTATGTCTTGTCTTCAATATCTTAATCATATTTGTGATTAGAGACAGATTATGTATTGACCCTATTTCTGTCCCAAGTTTATGGAAGGCTATTTCTTTTCACCCTTTCATTAACTTTTCTTTTTAGCTTTGTAGGACCTTAGATCTATAACCTTATCATACAATATTAAGCAAAGAAGGTGGTACAAGAGTATATATGTATGGCGTTTTCTAGAGAGAGAAAGTAGAGAGATGAAGAGAGAATTTCATTAATAAAACACACACTTACACACTCAAGCACACCACACAAATGAGATGTGTGGTGTCTTATATACTTAGTTCATAAGGCTTTTCATGGGCCTTATCGTGGGCTTTAGTTGGTGGACTTGGGTTTACAATATTCTTAAGCTTACATGATAAACTAGTAACATATTAGATTACTCAAGTCCACGAGCCCATTAACAAAACTATAACATAAACTAAGACACGTTTACAAAGTTCCTAAGACGAGAATTACCATCACTTTTCTTTAATGCTAACAATCTCCCCCTAAGGGTGGTCATTCGAACGATGCTCCATGAGATTGGTTCTTCTGTCTTCTTGATCTTGAACTTTGTGTGTCATCAAAGAATAGTCTTGATTCTTTGTTCCTTCATGCTTTGTGATATTTGATTAATTACTTTTAATCGTTCTTGCCTTTGATCAACATCTTCTTATGATTTGTTGTGTCGTCTTCTCCATCATACTCATACTTCTTGGAGAGACTTTGAACTTCATACTTATGTCTTCCTCACATGATACTTGAACTTGTTCTTGACTTTCTTGACTAGCTCTTGACTTTGACGTAACTCTTTGTCTTAAACTTGATCATTTTGTCTTGAAGGTTCTTCACTTGAGCTTGTTGAGGATGAACTTTATAAGTATGAGTATGAGGAGATGTAGATGTTAAAATATATGATGGTGGTAAGTGGCCTTTCCTCCAAGGGACTATCATTAGTACCTGCATAATTATGTTAGTTGAAATCAGCAATCGATCACGGTGGACTTTTCTTAGGGATCAGACCACTACGATTGTTTTACTGATGAATGTCTTGATTCCATTCACCTTGGTCGGGCACATCAACCATCCGAATCCCGTTGAGGGAGAGTTGTCAATACTACGGATAAAATCCAAGTAAAGACCTATGTCTTAAGGACTCGATTCGTGAAAGGAATCTCCTTGGCGGGATTTCCAGCACTTACAGGCTCAGACTTCGAGAGAATTAACAGCATAGTGTAAAAACCCTCTCTAATCCTTACAAAGGTTGTTCCTGAATTGGATACCCTCAAGAAGGCTTACACAGATATACCGAAGTATACCCACAATTCAGGTGAGCCGCTGAAGTATACCGAAGTATCACTCCACGACTGTAGACCGTTTAAAACAAATAACCATCATGATAGATAAGGAAAGATCCGTAGACCTTATAAAGACTCTTATATAACTTGTGTCCTTTTTGGCGAACACAAGTGTATGTTATGGAAAGTGTATCCTAAGAGATCTTTTGATGAATCTCATGGCTCTAGACTCGATTACGTACGTTTTGGTTTTAGTCATCGGAGGCATGGAGCAGAGGGCCTCCTTTTCAATATCAACACATCTCGGAGTGAGAGGTCAATAGATTATGCAAGGTTCTCTGTGAGAAATGAAACAAATACCTTTTAAGAGATATCTGAGTAGCTAGGAGGGGTTGTGCAGCACGTCACTGGGTCCATGACGTCTTGTCTTCAATATCGGTATCATTTTTGTGATAACCGATAGCAGATGTATTGACCCGGTTTCTGCCCTAAGTTTTCATGGAGGGCTATTTCTTTTCACCCTTTCATAAACTTTTCTTTCTAATTCTTCAACCCCTTCTTTCTCCTTTCATCACTTTTCTCCTTTTTTTTTCAATCATACCTAAGGACTTCTAATTCTAATCTATTGAAATTGTCCTTGGGTAGATCCCTCCGGCTCTGGCGGATCATAGGACATAAACCTAACCATAATCACCTTATTACTCCATGATTATCCTAGGTTCATTGATCACATGCCATAAAACCTTTTGTGAAAATCTCTCAAAGTGTTTATAATTATAAAACATATTTTGTTAACAATTCGAGAGTTTTGCATTTTCTGAAATACTCCCCCTTCACATGTGCTCATAAGTTTTAATATAGATTTGCACATGTTGGGTAGAGTTCGCACTTTTAAATTGATCGATTTTCAGTGAACATGATCGATTCGAGACATGCTTACATCACTAGTTAGACTAGCTTGAAATTATTATCCGTCCTGGTCAAGTTCAAAGAAAGTCTCTCGAGACGGTACATTCTACTTAGAAAAGTCCTATTCGAGACACGCTTACATCACTAGTTAGACTAGCTTGAAATTATTACCCGTCTAGGACAAGTCTTTTCGATTACAGACATTTAAGCTTCGTCAATTCGTTGGTTATATCTGAGTCGAGCTCTTTTGAGATTCAACTACGATCTTTAAACATTTTGATCACATTTTAATCACGTCTTCTCCCCCTCAAAAATAGCATATTCGTGATATTTTTTATATCAACCGATTAATAGAAAAGCTTTTGGAGAGATAGGCGGATTTGTTTTGCATGAGATCGGAACATTTTTTGTTTTTATACTCCCCCTTAAAGAAAGCATATTTTTAAACATAAAGTTTAACATCGATTAAGGGTTTGGAGGAAGTTATCTTTTTGAAATGCGAGTTATGTACTTAAATGTACACAAGTCTTGTTAGGAAAACGAGTTTTTGTTTGAAATCTTTTCGCTTATTTATACTCGAACTTTTTGAAAAAGATTTCGTCTTTGAAAATACGAGTCCTGATCTGAAATGATCAGAAGTCATCATTTAAGTCCGGGTTTCGTACTGAAGTATACGAAAGCCAATGTTGAAGAAAATTTTAAGAAAAACGACATGTTTTTGAAAACATTTAAGTGAACTCTCGCTCAAGCATCTATACATATCCGTATCATTGTTGAATGACATTTCTAGAAACGTACAGAATATCGATTATACGAGAGACATGTCATGAGAAGAATATTTTTGTATTTTTTGATTTTATATTGTTTTTGTATTATTGAAAAATTTCTATTTTTTTTTTTTTATTATAAAAGAAATGGAAAATCAAAAATGGAAGATTGAAAGAATGATTTTGAAGAATTTACAGAATTAGAACCCTCTGATGAACTGGGTTCAGAGATAGTTGAATCACCTGCAACCAAAGACGAAGAGGTTTCACAAATAACAGTGTTAGAAGTACATGAATCATCACTCTGAGGGTGTTGACTATCAACGGTTGTAGTGGTTTCTACTTCCTTTTGGTGATTATCAATATTATTTGTCTTGGTGCAAGTATCAAAAATCTTTCCTGTGAGAATCCACCTAAGACCAACTGTGTTAAAAACTTTTCCCGTGGGAATCCACCTAAGGTAAGATGTAGACGCAGCGGAAGTCTCAGTTTTTGAAAAACTGCATCCTGTAGATATCTACCTATTAGGTTTCTTATCCTTTTTCTTGTTGTCAACGGGTTTGTTTCTATTTGGTGTCTTAGTGGATTGTGCCTTGACACTTGAATTTCCTTTCTTGAGAAATTGTGCAATACATGCATCGTGATTAGCTGAAAAGACACATTTTTGACATGTAGGACAGACAAATTCAACATTCTTGTTTAAAACAGAAACCTTAACTTGAGTTACTATAGTCATTTAGAAATTGTTTGTTGTTCGAAGAGAAATCTAAATGCTTAGTATTGTATTATACGTGCATAGCGTTTTCTTTTGCGCAACTACTCTTAGATGCAAGCCAATCCCTAGTTTTTTCTTAAGTGTTCCTAGGTAATGGTTTACTACTACTAGCAGAGCCTTGGAATCTTGTAGAATTCATCACCCTAGGTTTTGCACCTAAAATTACGTCTTTTCGAATCTGTGCCTTTTCACTAGCTTCTTCTAGATAGTGATTGTGGACCATGTCATTAGAACCAACAGATTCGTTAATAGTTTTTGTGGTCACCTTCGGTGTACTATTCCTAGAAAGGCCAGGTGTAAGCACATTTGTGTTTCTTTCAACAAATTTTACATTTTCAACAATCTTTTCAATTTCTTTTTGCTTGGACAAGGGTTGTGGAGTGACTGGTTTTGTCAAATCCTTTTTATCATTGACTTTTGGAGAAAACCGGGAAATTGAGATTTTTGGTTTTTCAACCGTTTTTGATGGATGTGGTTTCTCCACAGTCAATGGTTTTGAGAACTTAGTATCCACACTCTTCCCTTTTAGACTATCCAGCTGAGCTCTCAAAAGATCATTTTGCTCTTTCATGTCCTTGTAGGCACGCTCATACGACAGTTTGTCATACTTGCATTCCTCAGTTTTTCGATCAAGTTGTTGAAAATAGGATAAGTTATCTTTTTCAAGCATTATGAGAGCATTTTCATATTTTGAAACAATTGCGGAGGTCTCAGCTCGCAGTCTTTCATCATCTTCAACAGAATATGTTTGTAAAATGATGGACATAATATCGGTAGACATAAAGACTTCGAATAGAGAATCATTTATATTTTCCAAAATTTTGATGTGTGCAAAAAATTTGTTAGCTTCCTTTACCAGTGATTTGTGGTCCTTGACAAAGTCTACCATTTCTTTTAAAAATGCTTGTTCAAAATGAATTACTCTAGCATTAATGGCGTTAATTTGAGGAGCAAATTCACTTTCAAGAATCTTTTCAACTGTAAATGGACTGTTGAATTCCAATTGTTCTCAGTCAGTCTCATTTTAGATTCTTAAGTCGTTTAAAGTTGCCCAAGTCTGGTTTTAATATCATCAAGAAATCCTCTGGCAGTACTTGTTTTAAAAGTGTTGTTTGAGGACATTTGTTCAATTTTTGAAAGAGATTTGGAAACAACTAATGGTTTAGAAACTAGTTTTGAGATGCATCGGGTTTTGGAAAACTCAGATGTTTGTTTTTGTGGAACAAAAGTAATTCCAGAAAGTTTGTTCGGTTTGTTGTAATCAATTAATTTGTAGTCTGGATTCTTTTGTTTCATTTTGGTTTGTGATCGGTTAAAATCAAGTCATTATTATTTCCAAGGAATACAATGGAAGTTTTACTCTCGGGTCGTTATCCCCAACGAAGGCGTGAATGGAATTTGTGATCTCGAATCGTGATTGCGTGTTTGAATGGTGAATAAAAGTGATTTTTGGTTTTCTACGCTAAGATATATGAACATAAATTAAAAACGATTTAAAAGGGCAAGAAAAACGATTTAAGAAAAAAAACATATGCGAATAAAAACGTAAAGGAACTCAAAAACGCGAATAATAGAAAACGGGACTGAGAACGAAACTAAAAACGTCAAATCGATGAAATAAAAACGCTACGGGTACCAAACTATTTTTCCTACATTCTAAATGACAAAAGAAAATTTTGGGAAAAAGAAAAATATTTTTTTGACTTTTTAATTAATTAATATGAATTTAAAACTAATTTAAATTAATAAAATGATTTAAAAATAGAAAATGAAAACAGAAAAATCTGGAAAAATTCAAGTAATTCTAAAATTATATTTAAAAGCTAAGAAAAATAAAAGCAAAGCTTATCTAACCCTAATAAGCTATTTTGGGCAGATAAGCAGTTTAGAAAATAAGCTACAATAAGCTAAACTTGACCAAAAATTACAAAAAGCTCAGGAACAGTTTAATAAACTAAATGAAGCTTAAAACAACAGAAAAAAGCACAAATAAGCTACTGGAATAAGCAGTTATGCTGCTGATCAGTACATGCATAAGGACAGAAAAAGCAATTCTAGGCCCTACTTGCAGACCAAGATTAAGCACTCACAATAAGCTGAAAAATGAAACTAAAGGGGGAAAAAACATCCTAGTACTACAGGGTATCTACAAACCTAAAATGCCTAAAATCCATCCACAATTGCTTATCCTAATTGAGTGCTAGATCAGGTGCTAAAAAAAACATAAAACTGATGTGCAGAATTGAAAACAGGCCTAAGGGCTATTTTGCAGACTAATAATAAGCTATAGGATAAGCTCAAAATTCAGATTTAAGTTAAAACAGAAAATGACTAACCTAAAAGCTACCTATAAAACAAAAATTAGCCATTTAATCCTACTCTCACTAGCTTAACACTGATAAAGAAAAGGGATGCAAAAGGTAAAAACTGAATGAGCATACTACTTAACTAACTAGGCTATTGTGCAGAGCAGTGATCAGTTTAACACTTAACAAAGCAACTAAAAGGATGAGCATTGCACTTATAACTAGGGAATGGTACTGACCAATAAGCTAACAACTAGTAACAAGAAAATCAAACATCACAATTAGAAAATAGCACCTTAAATTGTAGTGACACCTTCTGATGTAGACTGCAGAAAACTTGTTCTGCAGTGCACCTGCAAATTGGTCAACAAGATATAGCAACCTAATGAACTTGATCTATTTATACCAACACAACTTAACAACTAAAAGAAACTTAAAAATTGACACCTAACAACTGCTTCTACCCATAATAAGCCAAAAGAACAGTCAAGAGTTTAAAATTATGAATTTCAACTAAAACAACCAAACCTTTTAAATGAGCTCCAAACAGCATACCAATAGATCCTATGACCCAAATTCAGCTAAACTAACTTGACCCAAAGGACACATCAACAGTGAACTACTTTTGACCCGTTTGACAACTTAAACCAAACACACCTTTAAGTTGCTGATTTGAGTTTTGAACTTAAACAAACCAATGTGAGCTAAAATCCTAAGACACAAGGGAGTGCCCAGATGAAATAAACTTCAATGAACACTTAAAAAAACAGAAGTAAGCACTGGATAAAAAAAAGAACAATAAGCAGTTTGACTATCTACTTTGACTAATGTTGACTTTGACAGAATAATGAAATTAACACTGAATAAAACTTAAACTAAGATTTCAATAAAACCAAAGGAGTACAAAGCTTGAAAAAGTTAACCAATACTGAACTTAAATTACAATAATTTAGAAAACATGTTTTAAACTAAATTCTACACTAAAATGGTCTAAAACTAGTGACCAAAGATCTCTGAGTCTTCGTTCTTCTTAAATATCACTTCCACAAGCTTCTTCTCACTCTTCTCAATATTTCCCAATCGTTGGATTAGGTGAAATTAATCTCATCCGTTCATATCAGTTTTGGCGGGACAACTTAGCCAAGCAGGTTTTAGCTAAGATTGTATCACGTGAATAAGGTACACACGTGAGGGAGCTAGAGGGGGGGGGAGATAGCGTGTGGCAGTGAAAAAAGCATGGGGAGCATTTTTGTCTGGTTGCTTTTGGCCTGGGGAAGAGGGATTGGTGGTTTTGGTTTGTCAGGGATGGTTTTAGGCGGGTTAGTTTTGGGAAGGGATAAGGTTTTGACCGTTTTGACTTTTGGGGTTAACTAAGAATAAAAACGGGGTAAGGTTTGGGTTTTATTGATTTGGGCTTGGTATTTAATTTTGGGCTTTGGTGGGTTGGATAGGGTTGGGTTATTTAGCTGGGTTCGATTAGGGGGTAAAGGGTTTAGTGTATTTGGGTTTTTATTTAAGTTAGGATAAGGATTTGATTGATGTTAAGTTTAGGGACCATATGTGTAACATTCTGAAAGTTCAGGGATCATTTATGCACATTCTGAAAAATATCACCAAGGACCAATCTTGACCCTTTTGATATTTCTGAGGGTTGACTTTGACAATTTGAGCATAATCCCGGTCCAAACTTGTAATTTCCTTTCCCGGCTCCGGCTTTCCACGATTTTCCAATCTTGTGCTCGGTTTTTGCCTGTTTTTGCCCTGTTTTCGATCCTTTTGTACCTGAAACACATAAAAACACAAACCAAGAATATTTGCAGTATAATATGGTCTATTTGGCCATTTTCAGTATTTTTATGGTCTAAAATGGGCATAAAATGATGAGTATTTACACACTCATCCATCCCCCACACTAAGCTATTGCTAGTCCCTAGCAATCCAATCATGTGAAGTAATGAAAGGAACCAAGCATACCCCGTTTCGACTTTTTATTTAATGCGAGTAATTTAAACTTAGAAAAAAAATAAATAACATGCTTGATTTTCAAAAATGGTATCATGGAACGGGATTCACACAAAATGGGTGTCTCCAGGGAATTGAAATCGTCATCCTCTTTTTATACTCCCAACTAAGCTCAAACTCAATGTGCAAACGTTTTTGTAAAATGCTAACACTACTTATACTAATAATCTATGTAAGCCGAAACTTAACTTTTCCTCCCGCAATTTATTTAAGTTAGGTGAATGTGCTTGATTTTCAAAATTTTGATCACAAAAAATTGACGTTTTTATAAAACTTTGATTAATACTAGTTTAAAAGATAGATTTAAAATTCACAAGAAGCAAGCTTCAAAATTTTATTGCATTTTGCAATATCATTCCATTTTTTCTTTTCATTTTCATTTTTTTTTTTTACTTGTGCAAATAAACTAACGGAGTTTCACGGGATCCAAGAACTCACACATTCCTGAACTAGAGGTCCAAGGGCCGGTGTAAGAGGGTAGCCAAGACCTAAACGCCTTTCGGAATTAAGGATCCAAGGGCCGTTACAACGGAGAATTCCAAGACTCTAAACATTTCTGAAATGAGGATCCGAGGGCCGATCTTGAACCTTAGCTTATTTTATTTATTTTTTTGCACCTACATTTATTACTTAACTTTTGCAATTTTCAAGCAACGTCTCACTTTCATTTTGCTTATTATGACATATGCTTGTTCCGAAGTTTAAATAAAGCTTAGAACTAGTATTTTTCAAAATCGTATGAAAAAATGATTTTGTATGTTCAAGAGTTTGAAAATAAGCACTTATTAAGTCAGATTAGTTAGCTTATGGGAGAAAAAGCCATAGATTACTTGTATAAGCTCTAAAGAAAACCAACTATTCTACGCTTAGCATTTTCATTTGCACAAATCGTAAAACCTTAGTCTAATCGTTAAGGAAGCAGCCAGATCAACACTCTAGCAGAGTCAGGATTCCCTTTGTTCTAACCTAATCAAGACTAAACACACTTTTATTTTATAGCAATTTCTTATCTAAAAACGAAAAAATTTTAAAATTTTTGGCCAAAACGGGGGTACTAGGGCACTAGAAGGTACATATGTGACAAAATTCGCGAGAATTCCCCCCCCACACTTAGAATTGAATATTGCCCTCAATATTCAAAGTATCGACTATTATGCCGACACTTTGAACGTAAAAAGGTAATACCAAGAGCCAAGTGTGGAAAAGAAATCTCCGGTTTTTCAAAACGGATTTTGAAAAAGATATCCCTAGATAATCATTAGTAATAAGATCGGATATTGGGCGGCTGGATTGAAAACAGGCGCGTCAATCATCACGATCCAAGGGAAACCTGCAAACAAGAGCAAACAACACACAAAACAAAGCACAGCAGAGGCATCCCCCCACACTTAGTTGTTAGAAAATAGAAAGAAGTCAGAAACATGGGCGGTTACCCATGCAATGCTAATGTTTTTGTTAACCGAGTCACTAGCTTGACTCGACCCCGAATTCATTTGTTCATGGGGAAGCAAGTGGAAGAGAAAATCTCCATCGGGCTTTCGTTCAAAATGTTTGGATAAACATTGAAGTACATGAAAGTTCCACTCCGATGAGATACAACCGGCTCAAAAGAATGATAAATTAAGATGCCGGGATCAAAAACTTTGTCCTCATTCCCAAACGAGAGAATGAGAGGACAATCTACCTTATAGGAGAAGAAAGGTAGAAAAACTCGAACGACATATGTGAAATCAATATAATGGCGATCCTCAAAGGGCAACGTCACATATGTCGGAGAAGGAAGAATATCGGGATTAAGAACTGAGGTCATATCATCAAGTTTATGAGTGATAGAGTCCTTGACCTCATCGTTCTCTAACTCTTCATCAAAGAGAGGATTTATTTTGCTAGAAAAGTACTCATCATCAAATTCAAAAAGAGAATGCGAATAGACTTTGAGACTTTCATTTGAAACGTCCTCATCAGAAAGTGATTCGTCATCACTAGAGGAAAAATCATCATTTGAATTGAAGAGGGGGTTAGAAAACGTCCCGGAAAAATCATCAGTAGTGTCAAGAGGATGATCACTACAAAGAGACAAATCACATTCATCATCCGATATATCCTCAGACTCACTTGGGATTGGGATAAGGATCTCAGCACTAGACTTTATGAATTCGTCCGATTCCTTTTCAGGAACAGTGCTAAGATGCTCATCCCCTATAGTAGGAGAGTTATCAGGGTTCATAGATGGAAAGAATGATGTGATTGCAATAGACTGAAGGAGTTGAGAAGTAATTTCACTAAAAGGAATAGTACTCTCCTCGTCGTCATCATCGTCATCGAGCATGCAAGCTTGATTAAATAAGAAACGATTGTGTGCAACTCGTTCTATGGCAAGTAAATCTTCCATAGATTCACCATGACGATCATCTTGGGTATGCCTAACAGCCAAATCATCGAGTGTATCCTTCACATATTGAAGTTTTTGTAGTACATCTTTGAAAGCAGAATCCAGAAGATCATTCCTAATATTATGAATTTCTTGGAATGATTCTTGAGGAAATGGCTGAGGCTGAGTTTGAGTCATTTGGTACTGTGGAGGTTGGTCGTGATAAAAATAATCATAATTGTTACAAGGACCATGCTCATAGACAAGCGGGCTCCTCGTTTGACAATCGGAGTTATAATGCGGACCTCCACAGTATTCACAACAGTAAAACTGTTGTGACTGACTCAGTGAATCATATGGATATTGGTCATAACCAAAATTTTGATCGTTACACGAAACCTGCTCATAGACAAGCGTGTTCCTTGTTTGACAATCAAAACTTTGGTGTGGACCTCCACAATATTCACAAGAATATGTTTCCATCTCATGGTGTGGGGGTTGGTTAAGGAAATTGGTTGTTTCATTGTAGGGATTTTGGTTATAGAAAAACCCGTTTCCCGAATTTACAATGCTACAACCGGGACAATTTCCACCATTTAGAGGTCCCCCACACCATTCACAACCATAGTTGTAAGATGAAGACATAAAAAGAATTAAACGTGTAGAGGGTGAGAAAAAGAATTAAACGAATAGAGGGGATACGAAGAATATTTTTGGATTTTTAGAAACATTTTGAAAAATAAAAAGAGGAAAATAAATTTTGAAATAATTTTTTTTTTTTTTTTTTTTTTTTTTTTTTTTTGAGAAAATATTTACGAAGATTCAAAACACGCAACGATAAACGAGAATTCAAAATTCGCGTCAGCCTTCCCCGGCAGCGGCGCCAAAATTTGATCGGTTAAAATCAAGTCATTATTATTTCCAAGGAATACACTGGAAGTTGTATTCCCGGGTCGTTATCCCCAACGAAGGCGTGAATGGAATTCGTGATCTCGAATCGTGATTGCGTGTTTGAATGGTGAATAAAAGTGATTTTGGGTTTTCTAAACTAAGATATGTGAACATAAATTAAAAACGATTTAAAAGGGCAAGAAAAACGATTTAAGAAAAAAAAACATATGCGAATAAAAACGTAAAGGAACTCAAAAACGCGAATAATAGAAAACGGGACTGAGAACGAAACTAAAAACGTCAAATCGATGAAATAAAAACGCTACGGGTACCAAACTATTTTTCCTACATTCTAAATGACAGAATAAAATTTTGGGAAAAAGAAAAATATTTTTTTGACTTTTTAATTAATTAATATGAATTTAAAACTAATTTAAATTAATAAAATGATTTGAAAATAGAAAATGAAAACAGAAAAATCTGGAAAAATTCAAGTAATTCTAAAATTACATTTAAAAGCTAAGAAAAATAAAAGCAAAGCTTATCTAACCCTAATAAGCTGTTTTGGGCAGATAAGCAGTTTAGAAAATAAGCTACAATAAGCTAAACTTGACCAAAAATTACAAAAAGCTCAGGAACAGTTTAATAAACTAAATGAAGCTTAAAACAACAGAAAAAAGCACAAATAAGCTACTGGAATAAGCAGTTATGCTGCTGATCAGTACATGCATAAGGACAGAAAAAGCAATTCTAGGCCCTACTTGCAGACCAAGATTAAGCACTCACAATAAGCTGAAAAATGAAACTAAAGGGGGCAAAAGCATCCTAGTACTACTAGGTATCTACAAACCTAAAATGCCTAAAATCCATCCACAATTGCTTATCCTAATTGAGTGCTAGATCAGGTGCTAAAAAAAAAACATAAAACTGATGTGCAGAATTGAAAACAGGCCTAAGGGCTATTTTGCAGACTAATAATAAGCTATAGGATAAGCTCAAAATTCAGATTTAAGTTAAAACAGAAAATGACTAACCTAAAAGCTACCTATAAAACAAAAATTAGCCATTTAATCCTACTCTCACTAGCTTAACACTGATAAAGAAAAGGGATGCAAAAGGTAAAAACTGAATGAGCATACTACTTAACTAACTAGGCTATTGTGCAGAGCAGTGATCAGTTTAACACTTAACAAAGCAACTAAAAGGATGAGCATTGCACTTATAACTAGGGAATGGTACTGACCAATAAGCTAACAATTAGTAACAAGAAAATCAAACATCACAATTAGAAAATAGCACCTTAAATTGTAGTGAGACCTTCTGATGTAGACTGCAGAAAACTTGTTCTGCAGTGCACCTGCAAATTGGTCAACAAGATATAGCAACCTAATGAACTTGATCTATTTATACCAACACAACTTAACAACTAAAAGAAACTTAAAAATTGACACCTAACAACTGCTTCTACCCATAATAAGCCAAAAGAACAGTCAAGAGTTTAAAATTATGAATTTCAACTAAAACAACCAAACCTTTTAAATGAGCTCCAAACAGCATACCAATAGATCCTATGACCCAAATTCAGCTAAACTAACTTGACCCAAAGGACACATCAACAGTGAACTACTTTTGACCCTTTTGACAACTTAAACCAAACACACCTTTAAGTTGCTGATTTGAGTTTTGAACTTAAACAAACCAATGTGAGCTAAAATCCTAAGACACAAGGGAGTGCCCAGATGAAATAAACTTTAATGAACACTTAAAAAAACAGAAGTAAGCACTGGATAAAAAAAAGAACAATAAGCAGTTTGACTATCTACTTTGACTAATGTTGACTTTGACAGAATAATGAAATTAACACTGAATAAAACTTAAACTAAGATTTCAATAAAACCAAAGGAGTACAAAGCTTGAAAAAGTTAACCAATACTGAACTTAAATTACAATAATTTAGAAAACATGTTTTAAACTAAATTCTACACTAAAATGGTCTAAAACTAGTGACCAAAGATCTCTGAGTCTTCGTTCTTCTTAAATATCACTTCCACAAGCTTCTTCTCACTCTTCTCAATATTTCCCAATCGTTGGATTAGGTGAAATTAATCTCATCCGTTCATATCAGTTTTGGCGGGACAACTTAGCCAAGTGGGTTTTAGCTAAGATTGTATCACGTGAATAAGGTACACACGTGAGGTTGCTAGAGGGGGGGAGATAGCGTGTGGCAGTGAAAAAAGCATGGGGAGCATTTTTGTCTGGTTGCTTTTGGCCTGGGGAAGAGGGATTGGTGGTTTTGGTTTGTCAGGGATTGTTTTAGGCGGGTTAGTTTTGGGAAGGGATAAAGTTTTGACCGTTTTGACTTTTGGGGTTAACTAAGAATAAAAACAGGGTAAGGTTTGGGTTTTATTGATTTGGGCTTGGTATTTAATTTTGCGCTTTGGTGGGTTGGATAGGGTTGGGTTATTTAGCTGGGTTCGATTAGGGGGTAAAGGGTTTAGTGTATTTGGGTTTTTATTTAAGTTAGGATAAGGATTTGATTGATGTTAAGTTTAGGGACCATATGTGTAACATTCTGAAAGTTCAGGGATCATTTATGCACATTCTAAAAAATATCACCAAGGACCAATCTTGACCCTTTTGATATTTCTGAGGGTTGACTTTGACAATTTGAGCCTAATCCCGGTCCAAACTTGTAATTTCCTTTCCCGGCTCCGGCTTTCCACGATTTTCCAATCTTGTGCTCGGTTTTTGCCTGTTTTTGCCCTGTTTTCGATCCTTTTGTACCTGAAACACATAAAAACACAAACCAAGAATATTTGCAGTATAATATGGTCTATTTGGCCGTTTTCAATATTTTTATGGTCTAAAATGGGCATAAAATGATGAGTATTTACACACTCATCAGTTTGACTCTCTTCAGCAAGTTCTATCGTTTCCACATAATCACGAACAATAGGAGGATCATGTTTGGTAATATATAACATTTCCATTGTACAAAACATTCTGTTCTTTCTGAGCTTTCTTGATATTGCAAGGAGTTTTGTTACCTAGAGCCTATTTTTTGTTTTGTATGGTAAATCGGATCAGTTTGATTAGTAATCATATGAATTGTTTGACTTGAATGACCCGTTTTAACCAGTAAGTTTTCGAGTTTTTCGATCGTATGTTCTGACTCTATGATTTTGTCCAAAAGTTTATCTTCTTTCTTTGCAAAGTCCTTTTTCAACTCATCCCATTCTTTTTCAATATTGGTATAAGTTGATTTTTGTTTTGAAAGTTGGTTTGTTAAATCAGAAATTTCTTGTTTTAAAGAATTGATGGTTTTTGTCGAACTGATTTGAAGATCATCAAATTTGGTTTGCAATTGCCTATCTTTAACAAGTAACTTCTTATAAACAATTTCAAATTCTGACTCGCATTTTGTATCTATTTGAAAACTTTTTTCATTTTCCTTGTATCTCTCAAGCTCAGTGGTCAATTTTTCATTTGCGGCCTTAACGTCGCAATTGACCTTTTTCACTTTCTCAATTTCAATGCTACAATTATTCAATAATGATTCAAATAGAGCACATGTTTCCTCATCATTCTCAGCATGCTGTGAAACTAAGCCTCCACTATGATTCATATCTGGAGTTGCTGAAGGAATATTGCTACTACTCGGCGTATCCAGGTATGTATCATAAGTGGGTGCTGGAGTCTCAGAATGTTGTTGCTCATGAGGAGACATATCAAATATATCATTATCGTGGCATGTATTGAAGGTTGGTAGCTCAGAGAGTGCACTGGTGTCATAAATAGGAGGTGTGTCAGAATCCGTGCCGTACTTAGCCTCCTGAAGATTTGCCATAAAGATGCAGTTTGCATTGATATCCTCTCGATCTTCCATTTCATCCATGAGAGCCATAAAATCATTTTCCTCAGCATTCAAATGAAATCCTGCATCTTCCTTCTGTGCCAATAGCAACGCTTTCTGCAGATACGTAGTATCCTTCTTTCTCGGCTTAGTAGGACAGTTCCTTGCAATATGACCTACACCTTGACAGTTGAAACACTTCATCGGATTACCCTGATTCACATTTCCATAATTCCCAATAATTGGAGCTGCAACATTCCCAATCTGATTACCCACTGCCTGATTTCCAACATTCTAACCCCTCTGATTTCCAACAAACTGACCCTTCTGATTCCCTGCATACTAACCCAACTGATTCCCTGCATACTGTCCTGCATTCTGCATATTCTGATTACCCATGTGAAATCCAGTAGCATATCCCTACTGATTCTCAATAACTCCAACCATTTGTCCTCCTTGACCCATATAGAAACTCGGCTGAGCAATTTGCTTATTGCGAGTGTTTGATGAAATCCTTTGGTTGTTGTTTGTTGGTGTAGAATAGCGTCCTTGAAATGCCTTTGTCAGAAAAGCAAATGCTTGTGTCAACGCAGCAGTAGATTCATCATTATCAGTGAACTCTGGTTCTTGGAATTATGGATATTGTTGTTGTGGAATAACATGTTGTTGTTGTGGGTAGAATTGTTGTTGTGGGATGACAGTAGTTTGTTGTGGAATGTATTGTTATTGCATGTAGTTGTGAGTGGATGATGATGGTTGATGTGGTGTGTTCACTGGTAAAGGTGTTGGTGTGTTAGCAATGAGTACGAGAGGATCATGCCTGTTAGCAAGTAATTCTGCCCTAACTTCATTTGCCTCAGCTTGGTTCTGCTTTAAGAAGTCATACAGCTGATCATAGTTAACTTCATGCAAGTTCTTTATCTGATAAACAATGGTGACGTATCTTCCCCATTCTGGTTGTAACTCGTTCAGAAACTTGGTGTTGTTAGCTATGTTCTTCTGTGTGAGGTTGTGTCTGGATAAGTTGTGAAGTTTAGTAAAACTTCATGGATCATTTGAGCACTAGGGATTAAGAATAATAACAATGATAAACATGATACGCAACGGAATAAACTAAAACATCATTATTATTGAACACGGTTCTTCGTCATCATCTCTAACAACTACTTACAAAATAAACAACCCCAATACTATGTGATCAAGTGTAGTACGGTTACCTAATCTAACAGGGATCAATGATCCTTGAGGCTTAACCACAAACATAAACCCTAGGCGTCTAAACAAGACCATACGCCTAGGTTTACCGACACACGTATCCTGGTGTTTTACATCTTGACACACTTTAAACTAACGCCCCCTAATCTCTTTATATAATAGAGATTAGGGTTACAAAAGGATTCCTAACCGTATATTCTGTAATCTTCAACTCTAACTAGAATTTTCCTTTTGTCTTCTTAAGTCCTTCATCTTTCACATGTTTTGTCTTTATCAACTCAAATATAATTCCCAACAATCCTCCCCTAGTTGATAATGACAAAACCAAATAAGCACGAACTTCATGGATCGTTTGAGCACTAGGGATTAACAATAATAACAATGATAAACATGATACGCAGCGGAATAAACTAAAATATCATTATTATTGAACAAGGTTCTTCGTCATCATCTTTAACAACTACTTACAAAACAAACAACCCCAATACTACGTGATCAAGTGTAGTACCGTTACCTAATCTAACAGGGATCAATGATCATTGAGGCTTAACCAAAAACCTAAACCCTAGGCGTCTAAACAAGACCATACGCCTAGGTTTACCCACACACATATCCTGGTATTTTACATCTTGACACACTTTAAACTAACGCACCATAATCTCTTTATATAATAGAGATTAGGGTTACAAAAGGATTCCTAATAGTATATTCTGTAATCTTCATCTCTAGATAGAATTTTCCTTTTGTCTTCTTAAGTCCTTCATCTTTCACAAGTTTTGTCTTTACCAACTCAATTACAATTCCCAACAATCTTCCCCTAGTTGATAATGACAAAACCAAATAAGCACGAACTTCCCCTGAAGTTAAAATATATGAAAGATATAGACTTCCCCTTAATCCATGCTATATAATCAAGGCTCTACAAGTTGCAATCTTCTATGTAAATATTCTTCCCCTTTTTGTCATCATCAATTAGGGGACAAAAATAAGTAACCTTGATCTTCACAACCATGAACCTTGTTGATGACTAGCAGTACCTTGTTGATAAACTTGATGTGCTTCTTCCATTGGTTCATCTGACCTCCCCTGAGCATCAGATCCTTCTTGGACCAATGAGACATTTGGATCTTGATCTAACTTTGCTATCTTCCTCCCCTGTTTGGAAGACTCCTCACCCATGTCATCATCTTGATCATCATCTGAGCTAGAAGAACTATAAGAATCCACCATTTAAGCTGATCTTTTTTCTCTTGAGAGTCTTTACTTGCTGCTCTAACTTCTTCACCTTCAATATGAGTTTGGTGTAGACTCTTCCAAAGACTTTCTTTGCTGTTGTGAGCTCATCCTCTAATCCATTCACCTTATCTGTCAATCTTGTATATAAATCCATCAATTCAGTCAGTTTAATACTGCCCTCAACACTTCCTGATGTATGACCTTCAGGGAGAGGTGCATCATGGGGCATAGACTCGGACTCCACCAAAAGGTGAACATCTGAGCCACCCATTTGTTCCAGTTGGCTTGGGATTCCACCACTTGTACTATGTTCAAAAGAACTTGGTACAATAGGTGTTGCCATAGGTTGGGTCTTACTTATGTTACCCCTTTCCTGCCCAGCTTCTAATCCTGAGACAGTAAGGGCAGCCCTTCCTATATTGACATAGTCACCCTCATCTGCACCTTGTGAAGTGGTAGGAACTCGGTGCTGAGGAACATTAGAGCCCTCTCTGGTAATAGTCCTAGGAGGTGATGAAATTGGTTGTGAGGCTGTTTCAGATGAAGTTGTGGCTGTGTGTTGGGAGTCAACTGGGGTTGTTGACCCTTCACCCTGTACCTGTAGCATTGTATCAAAAAGAGGCACTTTTACCCCCATTATACCCCTTTGAGGCCATCCTTATGTTACTAAAAGGTTTTTGGGTAAGTGTTGGGGTTGGATAAACAGTTTGGTGAGGTAGAAGCTGACTTTTCCTCATATTCAAAATTGTTTGAATGAACCTTGGATACATTAAAAATTTTGATTTGCTATCCACATTCTTTACCATACCTTCAAAAATAAGTTTTGAAAAATTGTAAGTCCTATTAGTTGATAAGCAAATGAGAGCAGTTGCAATATTGCTACTGAACTGTTCCCATGAAGTTTTCTTAGGACTTAAACAATGAAGGATGGTATGAATGAAAAACCTCCATTGTGGGGCAAAACAACCTTTTTGAAAAGTTAAAGATTGAGATGTTGTGTTGTACCCCATTCTGGATAGAGTTTGAAAAATTTCAGTATTTGGCAAGTCACTAATACCATTGTCATCTGCTAGGTGGAGATGCCTCCTAACAGATGATTCAGTAAGAGTGATGGTTTTGCCATCAACTGTTGCATTAAGCTCTTTGTCTCCAGTTTCAATAGTTTTGACAGTAACAGTCTGCCAAAACTGCTTGATTTGGGAGACATAGATAGTAGGGTTTAAAGATAAAGCATACCTTATATGAGTAGCATTCAAAAAGTCTACTATCTGATGAAAGTGGGCACCCTCCTCTGTTTTCTCCAAAAAGGCCACCATGTTATGTTTGTCGACAAAGGTTAAAGAGGCCATAATTGTCAGTAAAAGATTGATTTGACTGTTGGGATTTGAGAGATTAGGTTAGAAAGTAGGTTGAGTAAAGCGAATTGAGATATTATATAAGACTTCTTAGGGTTTCTATTGGACCGACTTCAATTAAAAGATAACTTTAGATTGAAGAAAGGTAATAAAGTAAATAAAAAGTGAAAATATCCAATTTAGGAAACCCTTAAGTAAAGTAATTGACCAGAAAAATCTCAACGGCTTCTCAATGGCTATATTCAAAAAGCGGTTATTACTCAACAGTACAAACGGCTATCCAACAGTACAAAGTTTAGCCTAGCAGTACTAACTTTAGCCTAGCAGTACTAAGTTTTGGAAAAACTTTGACTCATAAGTATGAACTCAATTTTTGATTAAAACAATACTGCATACCAACATTTTGAAGGGATTAAGTGTAAAGGAAGACACTTAATCAAATTTCAGTTTAATTCAACCTCTGGTTGTGTGAGAACCAATAATTTCAGTTATAAATAACTGCGCGTGATCAGATAAACTCATTCAAAGAGCTTTCTTGACAGGGTTTCCAGCTCATGGCAGATGTTGCCTCTAACACTGATGTGTTAGATTCACTTTTGCTCGCTGTTCTCTTTACCAGATGTCCTTGGACTAACACATTATACTTAGAAAAGTATAAAGTGGTAAAGAGTGAGTTAGATCAGTTACTATCTGACTAACTATGCCATCAATTCATATCAAAAGTATTATAATTAGATTTCAAGAAAGAAATTTTAAAGAATCTCTTAACTCAGGTATAAAACCTTTGTTAAGTGATCCCCAAATTCTGTCCATCATCAATCAATCATGTTAGCAACCATATCACCACTTGCTTCTCACACATTGCAAACTCCATAACCTGCAAATGTTAGTCCAAAACCAAGAAAACAAAATGCATAACATTTGCTTCACAGCAGTACAAAATATGACTAACAGTTCAAACATAACAGTCCTAATTTGCACTAGCAGTACAAACTATACATAGAAGTACTAATTGACACAACTAGCAGTACAAATCCATTTTCATGTACAAAAACACAAAGATTAAAAACTTTAAGGATTAAGCATTCCAATAATTGCAACCAAGTATTGAAACCTTCCAACATCAAAAGCTTTAGTGAGAACATCTGCAAAATTGTTATTAGTATGAATTTTAACAACCTGAACTAACTTTTTCTCATTGCAGTCTCTTATAAAATGATGCCTAATCTCTATGTATTTTGTTTTAGAATGTTGAACTGGATTTTTAATAATGCAAATTGTAGTGTTATTGTCAATGTATATCATAGTATTCATAAAATTGTACCCATAGTCAAGCATCTGATTCTGAATCCATAGAACTTGACCACAACAACTAGCAGCAGCCACATACTCAGCTTCTGTTGTAGAAGTGGCCACAATAGTCTGTTTCTTGCATTGCCGTGATATCAATCTGCAACCTAGGAACTAGCAACCACCAGTTGTTGATTTCCTATCCAAACTAGCACCAGCATAGTCACTATCTGAGTATGCCACCAGATCAAAAGGAGATTCCCTAGGATACCATAGACCCAACTTAGGTTAACCCTTGAGGTACCTACAGATCCTCTTCACATCAACTAAATGTGAAGCCTTGGGATTGACTTGAAACCTTGCACATGCACAAACAACAAACAAATATCTGGTCTTGATGAAGTGAGATACATCAAGGACCCAATCATGGACCTGTAGGTGTGTACATCAACACTTTCTCCATCTGAATCTTTCAGCAAAGGTTTCTCTAGATCAACAGGTGTACTTGCCACTTTTGCATCAGTAAACTGAAACTTCCTCAATATCTCAGTTACATATTTATCTTGACTGATAAATATGCCTTCAGCAGTTTGCTTCACTTGCAGCCCCAAAAAGAAGGTGAGTTCACCCATGGAACTCATTTGAAACTTATCATGCATAAGCTTCTCAAATTCAATGAACATCTCCTTATTTGTGGATCCAAAAATGATGTCATCCACATATACCTGTACCAGCAAGATATCTCCCTTGTTCTTCTTGATAAATAAAGTCTGATCAATCTTGCCTCTATAAAGCCCATTCTCTAATAGATAAGAAGCCAGAGTTCCATACCAGGCTCTAGGAGCTTGGTGTAATCCATAAAGAGCTTTTACCACCTTATATACCTTGTCTAGATGTTCAGGATCTACAAAACCTGGAGGTTGAGAAACATAGACTTCTTTTTCAATAGTACCATAAAGAAAGGCACTTTTGACATCCATCTGGTAAACCATAAATCCCATGAAAGAAGCATAAGCTAAGAACAATCTTATGGCTTCAATCCTAGCTACAGGTGCAAAAACCTCTTCTTAGTCAATTCCTTCCTCATGTGTATAACCCTGGGCTACAAGTCTTACCTTGTTCCTGATCACTATCCCCCTTTCATCTTTCTTTTTTATGAATATCCACTTAGTTCCAATGACCCTCATACCGTTAGGCAAATCAACCAACACCCAAACCTTTTGAATCTTGAACTGTAGAAGCTCTTCTTGCATAGCTTCCACCCAGCTTGAGTCCTGTAAGGCCTTAAGTATGTTTTTGGGTTCTTCTTGTGAAAGGAAACAGACAAACAGACATGTATTGGCATCTTCATGCTTCTTCTCTTCATAAACTGCACTGAGAAAGCCTTGTTGATCTGTATTCATAGTCTGCCTTCTTGTCTTAACACCAGACTGTATGTCTCCAATCACATTCTCCAGGGAGTGATCCTTGTGAATTCTTGTGTGTGGAGTTGTAGGAACTAGATAAGTGAGTGGCATATTATTGATATCCACTTCATCTTCTGAGAAATCATCAGCAGTAGTAACTAATGGGCTAGCAGTGTTAACATTTTTCCTAGTAGTACTAACATTAGGCTCAGCAGTACAAACCCCATTTGTACTGCCTTTAGGATTTTCTTGTTCTTCAACACCACCTTCATTGTTTCCATCTTCAGAACCCTTCTTGTTAGCATCATTAGAAGGTTCAGAGCTTGGGGAGCTCATGATCTTATCCTTTGAAGATGAATCAACACTATTCGATATTGGCATCAGTATGTGATCTTGATCATTCTCCTTTTCCAAGCTTGGTTCACCTGTTTCAACACCATCTTCTGAACCTGCAAAATCATTAGAAAATGTTCCTGCAACAAATGGTACATAGTTCATAGATTGTGTTAGAGTATCAAGATCAAACAACCATTTGGACCTTCACCTGCAACATTAGACTTATTCTCTAAAAACTGAACATGCAGGTTTTCCTCTACTTTCCTGGTTCTTATATTGTATACCCTAAAGGCTTTGCTATTTAATGAGTACCCAACCAAGAAACCCTCATCTGATTTTCCATCAAATTTTCTCAAATAGTCTAAGGTATTGAGAATAGAGACATGACATCCAAATGGTCTTAGAAAACCTAAAGCAGGTGTTCTACCTCTAAACAGTTCATATGGTATCTTGTTGTGAGGTTTGACCACTAAAACCCTGTTTTGCACATAAATAGCAGTATTAACTACTTCAGTCCAAAAAGTGATGGGCAGCTTAGAATCAGCTAACATGGTCCTAGCAGCCTCTATTAGTGTCCTATTCCTCCTTTCAGCAACCCCATTCTGCTGAGGAGCTCTAGCTACACTAAACTCTCTCTTAATACCTTTTTCTCTACAAAGTTCATCCATAACTCTATTCTTAAACCCTGTCCCATTGTCACACCTGATGATTTTCACTTTCTTATTAACTAGGTTTTCTATTTTAGTTACACAATTCCTAAGAATGCTAGTTGTCTCATCCTTATATCCTAGAAAGAAAACCCATGTGAATCTACTATAGTCATCAGTTACCACAAGACAGTACTTCTTATGCTGAATACTACTCACAAATGTAGGACCAAACAAGCCCATATGAAGCATAAATAAGGGTTGAGTAAGAGTTCTGGGTCTTGGGCTTACAAGAAGCTTTGTGTTGTTTGCCTTTGAGACACGCAAAACAAGTTTGGTCATTTTCAAAACGTGTTTGAGGCAAGCCTCTTACCAAACCATCTTTAACAATTTTATTTATGGTTTTAAAGTTGACATGACCAAGTCTCCTATGCCAAAGCATTGACTTATCCAATGTGGCTTTTGCATCAAGACAAGTGAGAGCCTCTTTAGGAACAATTTTCTTCATGTCAACACTGTACATATTGCCCTTTCTTGGAACTTTAAGTAGTACCTGACTTTCATCAGGTAACTTGAAGTCTGGAGAAAGAACAAGACATTCAGTGTCTATAAAAATAACTTTGTTCTTTTTGTCACACATTTGTGAGACACTAAAAAGGTTATACTTTAGTTCCTGCACAAAATACACATCTTCAAAGTCAAGTTTACCAGTTTTTTAAAGTACCTTTACCAGTAATCCTGCCACCAATTCCTCCCCCAAAGGTAACATATCCTCCATCCATTGGTGTAAAGTCTGAGAGGTAGGACATGTTCCCAGTCATGTGCCTAGAGCATCCACTATCTGCATATCCTTGATCTTCTTCATCATCTTGTGGATGTCCCTGCACATAAAATAAAGGAAATTAGTTTCCTTTGGGGACCCAAGCCATTACTGACTTGGATCTGCCTCGTGCATCAATGCAATCATATTTCTTTAATGTGATTGATGCACCATTAGGTTTGATAGGTCTCCATACCCAACATGCTGAGGCCTTAAAAGCATTTACCCCATTAGCCCTAGCAGTGTTTCTTGGCCTAGCAGGACTAACTGCTGGCCTAGCAGTTTTAACTTTTGGTTTCCAAACTTTATTTTGAAACACTGCTTTCTTGTAAAAAGACCTTTTTCCAGTTTGCTATGCTAATTTTACAAAACATGTTATTGGTCTAGCACTTAAAACTGTTGGCTTAGGGTAAACAGTCTTAATTGATCTAACAGTACTAACTGCTGGTCTAGCAGTGCTAACTGGTTTAAGGCCAGACTTCATTAAAATTGCTCTGGGAGTCTTACTGTTAACATCAGGGTGAGTTTTTCTTGAAAAACTGTTTAAGTTCACCCTCTCATTTGTATTCCCAAGCACCCTTTTATTCCCTGCAACCATCCTTTTCCCATGATGGTTGTTGCAAAAAGCCTGTAGGTGGTCAAAGCTACCACAAGAAAAGCAAGCCTTGTTGTACATGACAAAGTCAGTGCCTAGTTGCTGGGACTTAAGGTTGTTCCAGTTCCTCTGGTTTCCCCTAGGCTTGTTTGTGGACCTATACAACTCAGCATATCTAACTGTTGACCTAGCTTGATTTAATTGTTTTCTAGGTTTAACAGTTTCAATTTTAACCACCTTAGGAACATCAGTTCCTTCTTGCTTTTCTACATCAGGTTTAGTCACAACCTGCACCTCATCATCAGATTCCCAATCTTCAATAATGGGAACATCTGATTTCCTATCTTCTGACACCTTATCCTCAACAAGAGAGGTGTCACTAGCACTCTCAAAAGGCTCATTCAACTTAACAGGTTTATTCACTATAACATTTTATTTAGCCTTAGATCCATATTCTAATTTTGGTTCTTGAAACTCAGCTAAACCTGTGTGTTCTAAGTCAATTCCTAGGGGTGAAGGCACTCCTCTATAAGAAGGTGGAAATGTGTTGTATCCTAACCCAGACTTAGCCTTATTAATCAATTGACACTCTATGATCTTATTGACTCCCTTAGATGCATACTCTAGAGTGTCTACACTTAATTGTATATTATCTTTTACCTTTTTGATCTTTTCTAACTCAGCTCTAAGCATACTAATCTCAGCATTTTTATGAGTCAAATCTCTTTTAAGTACAACTATATCTTCTGTAAAGACAAACTCATTTTTCTTGTAAAACAAAATTTGTTCTTCTAAGACTGCTAAACCTCTTTTATGATTAGATAAATTATAGTTTGTTTGGTTTAACTCTATTCTCTGCTCATCATAGTGCTTTTTCAATGTTTCATATTCTTTAAGAGCAGAACAAGATTTAGAACAATTTTTCACTGAGTGTACCTCTGAGTCAGAAAAAGCCATAAGTGTCATCTCAGCTCGTGCTTCCTCCTCATCAGCCATGAAGCTCCAGTCATAACCCAGACCATCAATGGCAACTATAGCCTTTTAAGATGGCTCTGCCTCTTCCACAGCTTTCTGGTTGTTCCCAAACCCCTTGCTTTTGCTATCCTGCTGCCTGGGTCTTCTACACTCTCTAGCAAAATGCCCCAACTTGTGATAGTTAAAGCACTCCACCTTTGATTTATCAAAACCAACAATATCATTACCACTGATGGTGATCTTTTTCCTAGTTCTCTGAAAGAATTTCTTGGCCCTCATGCTCAGAAGTGCAACCTGCCACTTTAGGTCCATCTCTTCCAGATCATCTTCATCAATCTGTTCAAGATCTTCATGTGATAGCATAGACCCATTTTCTTGGCTGGTCAGGAATGCATAAAATGTTGTATCACTAATTCCAGCAGTACTAGTAGATGAACTAGCAGTACTAACACTAGGGTTAGCAGTACTAACTCCTGAAGCCACTTTAACCTCTGCTAGACTGGTGTTGCTGGGAGATGACACAAATGCCATGTTCACAGAGCTTGAACTTGAACTTCCAAACTTCTTCACTTCTTGTTCAACAATTTTAAAATTGTTGTATAGATCATTGAGGCTCATTGTGTCGATTTCTGGCTTGTTCTTCTAGACAACCACATGAGTGTACCATTCAGCAGGCAAACTCCTTAAGAATTTGGAATTCAGGTCTTCTTAAGGGATCTCAACTCCTAGTACAGCCAGTTGGCTGACAATCTTCTGCAATCTGTTAAACATGTGATCAAGAGACTCATTGCTAGAAGCACTGAAGTTCTCAAAACTCTGCTTCAGCAAGGTCTTTTGGGTCTTCTTGGTAGCTTCATTGCCACCAAACCTAGTAGTGATTGATTCAAACAAGGTTTTGGTATCCTTGTATTTTCTGAATGTTAGGAGTTGATCATTGGGGATGGTCATCAGCAACAAACTCCTAGCTTTAACATCATTCTTCTTTTGCAACTTTTCTTCTGCTGTAACTGGAGAAGTATTGACAGTTGTCTTTGTCTGACCATCAACTGTTGTTTCAGTTGTTGATGGTTTGAAGGAGTTCCCATCTTCAATGATTTCCCAAAGTGCATAATCATGCACTTGGAAGTATTTTCTATCCGTAGCCTCCACATCTTAAAATCATTCTTCTTTAGCATAGGCAACTTTGCAGCAGTGTTGGTCTGTGTTGTCTCCATGTCCATTGTCTTTAAAGGAATAAAGAGTTCTTGAAAAGGATCTTCTAAATCAAAGTATCAAAGAACCTGTCTCTGATAACACTTGAGAGGATCTAAACACACTTAGAATGTGTTGAGGATACTTTGAGTTTATATCAACTAGTATGCGGAATCTACTAATTGATAATTAGAAGATTTGTTAATGTAACAGTAATGGACAGTTTGTATGAACAATGTATAACTCCAAACGATTCAATATTATTAGATATAATACGAGTGATCTTGCTTATCACTAGGGTTTACAAAACCTTGAATCTTAACGAAATGTATATCTGAACATCTAACCTAGGACCACCTTTTATAGCACAAGGAGTCCTTTACAAGATAAGTGTTGACCAGTATAATTCTAACTTTATAAGATATACATACAATCTTTTCTATACTTATCCTTCTACATGTCACTAAGAGCAGTACTAATCTTCAGTCTTCATGCAGCAGTATGATCTTCTATACTAGCAGTACTAACTCAGCAGTTAGTACTGTTAGCTATATCTTCAGCAGTTTTCAACTTACACTAGCAGTACTAACTCCATTAGTACTGTTAGTGTTATATCTTCAGCAGTACTAATACAAAACCAAGTCTTGAACATTTAATTCCTAACAAACTCTGCAAGCTGCTTTGGCAACTCCTCTAGCTCGGTAAGGGCGAGTCGATATGGTGCTCGTGCTACGGGGGCAACGCCGGGCATCAAATCGATTTGGAATTTGACTTGTCTAACCGGTGGAATCCAAGGCAAATCATCTGGAAACACCTCCGGAAAGTCTTTGACAATCGGCAAGTCTTCCAAATGCTTTTCTCCCTTTTTCTCCTCTCTCTTCTCGGAGATTTAAGCTAGGAATAGGTAGCATCCTCTCTCAATACACTTCTGTGCTTTGGTGCAAGAGATAATGTTAAATTTGGAAGGGTTTCCACGATCGTTCCTATCTCCTTGTATCATTAGGATCTCATCTCCATATGTCACACGAACAATCTTCTCATCGCAGATGATCGTGGCGTGGTACTTGGATAGCCAATCTGTTGGGAATTATATTTTCATAGATTTGATGATCACAGAACAAGAAGAATGAAACATTAATTCTGGTTGCAGGAGTGGTTAATTCTGGTGATTACCCAGTTAAGTCTGGTGGTTAAGTCTCCTGGTTAAGTCTCTCAGTTAAGTCATCCAGTTAAGTCTTCTAGTTAAGTCTGGCAGTTAAGTCTGGTGATTACACAGTTAAGTCTGGTAGTGTATCAGGTGCTACTATGAGTCATACTACTACTGGATGGATAAGGATGAAGAAGATAGTATTTATATGAATCACTTATAAACTATAGATAATATCTAGATATTTGATCAGTCAACAAAGTTGTAAACAAAGATACAAGTTGTATCTTAATGACTGACATACACAAGCAAGTAGTAGACAAGACTTAACAACTTTGTAATGATCTCCTTTGTTCTATAAAAAGGAGATCATAGCTTAGATACTATGTATGTTTTATGTAGTGTTCTAGTGTGCTTAAAATTTAAAAACCAAAGGGTGTCAATATGTAAAACATCAAAAGAGTGTGTGTGGGAACATCAGACGAGGGGTCTTATGTTGTTAGGTTTGTTTAGCCTCAAGGATCATTGATCCCTGATTAGAGTGTAATCGTGCTATACTTGATCACATAGCATTGGGGCTGATTTAATAACAAAGAGAAAGTTTGGCAAAAACCTTGTTGTGATAGTATTGTTTCTTTCATTGAATATTCCGCCAATATTATCATCGTACTTATCATAGTTAAAATCCTAGATCAAGGTCTAATAGCCTTGAGCCCATAAACGGTCACAAAACTTATTGTTAGTTAGATAGTCTAAAATAAGTTTTCAACATAATCCATTCCGATAATGACGTCGAAACTACCTAAGGTAACCGGTAATAGGTTGATGTTGAAGGGGTGGTTGAGTAGGTTTAGTGTACTGTCGCGGATTATGGTATCTATCCTCTCAAGGTTACCATTTGCTAACTCTACGTCGTAGACGGTATCTAGGGTGGTTGGGGAGATTTCAAGTAAGGGCGTAAACGCATTGGATACAAAACTCTTATCGGAACCAGTATCAAATAATATAGAAGCATAACGGTTATTGAGAAGAAACGTACCTGTGACGATGCCCGAGTCCTCCTTGATCTCCTTCCCAATAACGTACACCCTTCCTTGGGCTACTCCCATATTTCCCTGCTGATTTCTAGTGTCTTGGTTACCCGAGTTTCCTCCTGCTCCTCAGTTTCCCTGGTTCTGCCCATTTCCTCATGGTCCACGGTTTCCTTGATTTCCCCCATTCCCTGGGTTTCCTCCATTCCCTTGGTTTCTTTGGTTTCACGGCTCTCGACACTCGTTCCTGTAATGCCTCTTCTTTCCACATCCATAGCAGGTTACATTAGCCTTCCAATCCATTCCCGAGGTTGTCTGAACCATAGCAAGGGGTCGGGATCTACAGTCTCTGGCTATATGTCCTACCTTGGAGCACTTGTGACATACCACAATACACTGTCCATGGTGGTGTCGCTTACAACGGTGGCATTTCGGCGTGTTCCCATATAAACCCTTCTTCTCCCCATCTCCGATAGCGTAGACCTTGGCGACTGATGAAGTGAAAAGTGTACCGCTTTTAAGGGGTCATTTAAGCCCTAAATCGTATTTATTTGATCAAATATCGCCCTAAATCGTTCCTTTTGTCATTTTAGGTACTTTTGAGGAGAAATCTGGAAAAGGAGGCATTTTGGACGTTTTTGGAGCATAAAAGTGAAGAAAACGGCAAAGTCTCAAAAATCGGCCAAAAGTTACCTTTGACGGCGTCACAATTTACTCTGGACGGCGTCATGCCTTGGCAAGAAAAGGTGGACGTGAAATTTACTCATGATAAGCCAGTGAAAATAGCATGTGAATTCTGACGGCGTCACGCTTTAACCTGATCAAGGGCGTCACGGCTTAAATCAAAAGGGGACGGCGTCACGTTCAAGGTTCGACGGCGTCAAGCCTTGATAAGCCAGAATGGATTTTGGAAGAGCTAAAGAGGGACGGCGTCAAGAAGGTCATCCGGGAACCCTAGAAGCGGCGAGGTGACGGCGTCACACTCCATAAGGTGACGCCGTCAGATGTAAAAATCTATATATAGTTTTCTAATTTTTTGTCATTAGGGGAGAACTTAGTGTGTGGAATTTTGGGAGAAAACCCTAAGACGATTTTAGCTTCTTTTTCAAGGCTTTTTGCCTTGAGATCTTCCATGTTACATTGAAGATAAGTTATCAATTAATCATTCAATATGTCTATGTGTTGTTTGATTTTATCTTATTCTTGTCTTTTGATTAACATGTTAGGCTAAATTTATCTTGTGTTTGCTTAGATCTAATGAAACCTAGCTATTGATTATTGGTTATTAGTGTGTTATTAGTTGTATTGGATGATTGTTTATCTATGTTAGGCTTAAGAAAACTGGCTAACTTCCTATTCGGTAACTTGCTTGAACGTCTTAAGAAACATGAACCAAATGCGTACTAAAGGTTTTTATGGTTGTATTTAATGCACAAGCGAATTCTAGTGATCCCATGTTAGGAGCTTCCTAGCCGGCTCGACATAGGAGTGAAGTAGGAGCTTGTAGAGTTGGGGAAGTAAGTACGCCACCCCACGAATGGTATTAAGGAATACACCCGTCATCCACGCGACTAATACACACTAATTAACCGGTAAAAGATAGTTAGGGAGTAAGGAAATCTAAGTAAACACATTTCTCTACACATAAGTTTCTCACAACATTTTATTTTCAGTTATTTATTTTATTTGCATTTGTAGTTATTTGGGTTAGTTGACTAGCAACTAATTCCGCCCACTCTTTCAAACCCGAGATTTTACTTGCTTTCATAAAAAATTATAAAAACATAAAAAGAATCTTCCTCAACCCTTAGACCTAATTAGAGTAGTCTTTCATACCTAACGAACACTATTCCCTGTGGAGAACGATCAATCCCCCGTACTTACCACTACACTATACTACATCGGTCAGGTACACTGCCTGGTGGGGTTGTAAGCCTCTTGAGATCCCTCGAGAGGTAAAACCTGTTGTAAGGTTACAAAACCACGCATCAAGTTTTTGGCGCCGCTGCCGGGGAGTAGTTATTTCTATTAGGTCTACTCACTAGATTCCTTTCTAGTGAGATTTTTATTTTATTTTTCTAGGTTTTCTTTAGTCTATCTATTTTCTTCGTGTCTTTGTTCGTAACCATTACCATCCGACATCATGGAAGATGGTAATATCCTTAATCCCCACAACCCACCACCACAACAACCACCACCACCTCCTAGAGCCCGTACTTTAGGAGAGTATTCCCGTCCTAGCCACCATGGCTATCGAAACACCATTGAGCTCACTCAAGGAGCCAATATCACACCCTTGCGATCCGACACCATCCGGTTGGTGCAAAGCGGATGCGCATTCCATGGACTTCGTTCCGAAGATCCTAATCAACACCTCAAGGACTTTCTTAAAATCGTTGATTCTATAGACCTTGATGTTGCCACTCGAGAGACGACCCGATTGCGTCTCTTCCAATTCTCTCTGCGGGATCAAGCTAGCCAGTGGCTAGAACGTCAACCCGCAGGATCCATTACCTCTTGGGATGATCTCACCACTCGTTTCCTTGCTCAGTTTTTCCCACCGGGAAGAACTACCAAGCTAAGGAATGATATCTTGATGTTCCAACAACGTCAAGGCAAAACTCTATACGAGGCATGGACTCGATTCAAGGACTTACTCCAAAAAGTCCCCCACCATGGCATAGAACTTTGGCTCCAAGTCCAAATCTTCTATGACCATATCAATCTCTCCACGAGGCAAACCATTGACCAATCGGCCGGTGGCAAGCTACATGATCTAAGTGCGGAACAATCATGGGCTCTCCTAGAGGATCTTGCTCTTTATGACAACGAAAGTTGGAGTGATCCCCGTGATTTGAATAAAACGGTCAAGGCAATATCTTTGCCTTCGAACAATTCAAGCACTTCCGACCGTAGGATCATAGAACTTGAAGACCAAGTCAAGTTTCTCATGAAATCCTACGAGGCTCCTAACCCTTCAAGCCAAGTGAACAAAATCACTTCTTCAAGTGAATTATGTAGTGGTCCCCACGACACTCGTGATTGCATGGAACTCCCCGAACAAGCTTTTGTGGACTACGCATCCTCGCGTACCGACGGAGCGGGAGACAAGTGGTACACTTTCAAACCCGAGCCAAACCATTACGGTGATACATACAACCCCTCATGGAAAAATCACCCGAACCTTAGGTGGAAACAAAACCAAAACACACAACAAACCAATTCTTCCAACCCACCTAATCGTTTCCAATCAAGCGGTTCCAACTCGAACCGTACTTTCAACAACAATCCTTCCGGCAATGGTAGTACCGATAACTTTGAAGGATTGATGTCTCAATTTATGGCATCTCAAGAAGCTCATTTAGCCAAGTTTGAAGCCGATTTCAAACAAAAACAAAGCGAGATGACCAATAAGATTGACACCTTGTTGAAAGCCCTCAATGACCGAGAAATGGGAGCACTCCCTAGCAACACGGTCAAGAACCCGAAACTAAACGTCAACGCTATTTCATCGGTTTCGTCCCCTAGTTCTTGTCCACAATATTATTCGGTCAATTCCATGAGCACGTGTTTCAAACAAACCCAAGTCGTTCCAAATGACCAAGAAGTTATGACATCCAAATTGGTCAACAACATAGTTGAAACACCTCCCACTCAAAACCTTGACGAAGAATTCAAGGAGCTCCACCTTGAAAGTCCGGTTGTTGATGTGTTGGATGAGAAGAAGCTCAAGTTAGGCGAAAAAGGGACCGCCTTCGTTCAAAACAAACTACCTAAGAAGTTAGATGATCCGGGCTTATTTGTTCTACCTTGCAAGATCGGTAATTCGGAGGCTTATGACACATTAGCCGATCTTGGATCAAGCCTTAACCTACTTCCGTTACCTCTCTACACCTCTCTAAAACTAGGAAAACTTGAAGAAACCGAGGTGATAATAGGTTTAGCGGATGGGAGTGTTGCTTACCCGGTTGGAGTAGTTAAGGACGTGTTAGTGCACATTGGAAAACTAACCATTTTAGCCGATTTCCATGTCCTTGATATGGTTAGCGACCCTACATGCCCCTTGTTGATAGGTAGAGGATTTTTGGCGACCGCTAGTGCTATGATTGATTGTAAGGAATCCAAGATAGCGGTAGGAGAAGGAGATACTTGGTCAGTCTATGATGTTAAGAAACATGCCTATGATACTAGTGAGGAACCAACACCACATTGGCTAGAATCAAATAGGAGACCATCTAGATATGGACCTTGGATTGATAGAAACTTCATAGGACCCCAACGCCCATTTTACCTAGAAGAGGACTTTGTTAACCGAACGCATTCGGTAGAGCAACTCTTGGCTAGGGACACCGAATTGGATCCATTTGAAGATTCTCTAGTTTTTAGAAAGATGATTGATTTCCTAGGAGTTTTGCCAATTAACCTAGGAATGAATAAGTGGATTTGTGAGGAAGATGATCATAAGTGGAATTGGGATAAACCACCCAAAGATGGAGATGGGTCATGGCATATCAAGATGACATTGTATGACCCGGATGGAGAGAAGTTTGAGAAGATATATCGTACTAAGCGGACCAATAGGAAACTTCAATCCAAGCTTAACCCTAAAGACGTCCTCGATGACGAGCTCACTTATATAGGGTAGCGTGACTTTGAGTCTAGCTACAAGACTCGTTAATAAAGAAAAGCGCTTCTTGGGAGGCAACCCAAGCTTTATTTTATTTATTTGCTTTGTGTGTTTATTTGTTTGTTTGTTTGTTTTTATTTGTTTCCGTATGTGTGTTTAATTTTTATTAGTATTGATTCATGTTCAAAACTAAAATTGTGAAAATGCTTTATTTTGTTTTTAACTTTGTCTTAACTACATATAAAGGTATTTTGCAAAAGACAAGTGTAAGGGAAATTTAAATCGGTTTATTAGAACACAAATGAACATGAATCATAATAATAATAAGTTAACATACATATTCGTATTTGTTTGAGTCAAATGCTTGTATCGAGTCATAATGATGTTTTGCAGGAATTCCAGGAAGTAAGGTAAAGGTTTTTCCAGAAATTTTCCGGAAACTTAAAATGAAAATTTTTGTCAGGTCATTTCTGACGGCGTCAGGGTTTATAACCTGACGGCGTCAGATTTAATTTTCAGAAATTTTTGAAAGTTTTGTTTTTAAAAAGTTTTTATTAAAATCTCCAACTTATAATCTCCAGGAATCTGCAAAATTATCATTCCACAAGCATTATATCCTTATATATAGATTTATCCCACCGATGTTATGCAGGTTTTCGTGTTTGTTTTCTCAGGTTTAACAGGTTATTTTGGACAAGGAAATGTTTTGAATCAAGCTTTTGGCGATGCATTAGTCATGGAGCTTCAACATTACCTTGGAGGAAGATTTAACCGTGTAATTTCATTATCCACCGAGCGAATCAGGGGAGTATTTGATTTCATTCTTTTACTTTATGCTTTTACATCTTGTTATTTGAACATTGGAGACAATGTTCATCTTAAGTGTAAGGGGGGGTAAAAGTACGATTTTAGAGAATACAATTGCGCTTGATTTTTGTTTGTTTAATGGTAGATGTGTAATAAAACTGAGAGAAATACCTGTTAGGGCAATTTTAGTGCCAAATTTAAAATTTTTTACAACATATAGGAGTGAAACTTTAATCTTAATGAGCGTCTCACGGATAGGAGTTATATGACTAGCACAAAAAACCGTACCACTAAATTTTTTTCCACCCCCAAATATGTGAGGTTCGCCCCTAGAATTGGTAGGAAAAGCATTTATGCTATGATGTGTGTACCGGTAGCACTTAGATTCTAGAACTTGCGTTAGGACCATTCCAAGGCCACAAGTGAGACTACATTCGTGTAGTTAGATTTACTACATGATAAGAGGCATTAGGATTAACCCATTGTTTTACACCTGTGTTTTTGTTATAATTACTTCGGCTACATTGGTCAAGTAATTCTCCCACACCCTTTGCGTTGTACTCATTTTAGTACACGATACCCCTAGTACACCCCTCAGAGCCTATCTTTTCGTTTCGACCTTTAAGCATTTTACTTAAAGGAAGAATTTGTTACACCCCACTTAAATGTACACCCAAATCGCCTTAGCCTACCTTGTATGCACTCATTTTTAGTGCATTATTGTTACAACATTTGTTTAAACCCAAGTTAATTATCTAGTTGATTACATGGTTGCTAAGTCGAGTCATATCCTTGTACATATTGTTTTGGGACGATTGGGACTCATGGGTAAAGTACTAGTGTAATAGAGTAATGGGGAAGAACATCATTTATTACCCCCATATGTGCTAAATATTTTAAAAGTACTCCAAGTGTTTTGATTATCTTAATTCGAGTCATTAGATTAGTATTTGTAAAGTTATGTAAAAGTTCAAGTGTAAGGGGGATGCAATGCCCCTATGATGTATTATTTTGGATGGTAGGGCAAAAGTGTATGCAAAAAAAAAAAAAAAAAAAAATCGAAAAATCAAGAAAAACACAAAAAAAAAATGAGAAAAAGAAAAATAGAAAAAAAACATACGGACTACCATCCCGTTTCATTTTATGTTTGTTTTATGTTTTTGTTTTTGTTTTTGTTATTTCATTTCTAGCTTAAGATCGAGTCTAGTCTTGGCTTAGCAACATTGTATAGTACATGTAATTGATCAAGATCTTTAACTCGCCACCAGTAAAATATCCCTTATCCAACCAAACCGTGTTTCCCTTTTCCCTACACCTAACGTTATAACCCATTTAAAAGCCCTCTTTGATAGTTTATCTTTGGTGCTTACGCCTAGTGGAGGAGGTTTTCGATCCTTTCCCAAGCCTATGGTAATCTATTTGCTATGACAGGTAGTGAGAGATATTATCCGTTTAAATTTATGAGATTTATTTTGATGACACTTGAGAGATGTGAGTATCTAAACACTACTTGTGAGGTGCTAGTTTGTAATCTCCGTGCTTATTATGATTGAAGTGGAACGATTATTTGTTGTAATTACTTTTATGTTAGCATTAAATGACCCCTAACTTGTATTTTGATTAGAATAAAAACGCATTTGCTTGAGGACAAGCAAATCTCAAGTGTAAGGGTATTTGATGAAGCGAAAAGTGTACCGCTTTTAAGGGGTCATTTAAGCCCTAAATCATATTTATTTGATCAAATATCGCCCTAAATCGTTCCTTTTGTCATTTTAGGTACTTTTGAGGAGAAATCTGGAAAAGGAGGCATTTTGGACGTTTTTTGGAGCATAAAAGTGAAGAAAACGGCAAAGTCTCAAAAATTGGCCAAAAGTTACCTTTGACGGCGTCACAATTTACTCTGGACGGCGTCATGCCTTGGCAAGAAAAGGTGGACGTGAAATTTACTCATGATAAGCCAGTGAAAATAGCATGTGAATTCTGACGGCGTCACGCTTTAACCTGATCAAGGGCGTCACGGCTTAAATCAAAAGGGGACGGCGTCACGTTCAAGGTTCGACGGCGTCAAGCCTTGATAAGCCAGAATGGATTTTGGAAGAGCTAAAGAGGGACGGCGTCAAGAAGGTCATCCGGGAACCCTAGAAGCGGCGAGGTGACGGCGTCACACTCCATAAGGTGACGCCGTCAGATGTAAAAATCTATATATAGTTTTCTAATTTTTTGTCATTAGGGGAGAACTTAGTGTGTGGAATTTTGGGAGAAAACCCTAAGACGATTTTAGCTTCTTTTTCAAGGCTTTTTGCCTTGAGATCTTCCATGTTACATTGAAGATAAGTTATCAATTAATCATTCAATATGTCTATGTGTTGTTTGATTTTATCTTATTCTTGTCTTTTGATTAACATGTTAGGCTAAATTTATCTTGTGTTTGCTTAGATCTAATGAAACCTAGCTATTGATTATTGGTTATTAGTGTGTTATTAGTTGTATTGGATGATTGTTTATCTATGTTAGGCTTAAGAAAACTGGCTAACTTCCTATTCGGTAACTTGCTTGAACGTCTTAAGAAACATGAACCAAATGCGTACTAAAGGTTTTTATGGTTGTATTTAATGCACAAGCGAATTCTAGTGATCCCATGTTAGGAGCTTCCTAGCCGGCTCGACATAGGAGTGAAGTAGGAGCTTGTAGAGTTGGGGAAGTAAGTACGCCACCCCACGAATGGTATTAAGGAATACACCCGTCATCCACGCGACTAATACACACTAATTAACCGGTAAAAGATAGTTAGGGAGTAAGGAAATCTAAGTAAACACATTTCTCTACACATAAGTTTCTCACAACATTTTATTTTCAGTTATTTATTTTATTTGCATTTGTAGTTATTTGGGTTAGTTGACTAGCAACTAATTCCGCCCACTCTTTCAAACCCGAGATTTTACTTGCTTTCATAAAAAATTATAAAAACACAAAAAGAATCTTCCTCAACCCTTAGACCTATTAGAGTAGTCTTTCATACCTAACGAACACTATTCCCTGTGGAGAACGATCAATCCCCCGTACTTACCACTACACTATACTACATCGGTCAGGTACACTGCCTGGTGGGGTTGTAAGCCTCTTGAGATCCCTCGAGAGGTAAAACCTGTTGTAAGGTTACAAAACCACGCATCAGCGACCTCTTGCCGCTTGTTCTGGTCATTACCTCCCTTAGGGTGATCTTCCTCTTTCTTTTGTCATTTCTTTCCTTCTCCGCATTCTCAAGAACTAGCGAATCCATTAGACGTTGGGCTATCGTGATGGCTCCATGGAGATTTGGTGGGTTTGCTGCAATCACGTCATTCCTAGTAGCCAATGGTAACCCATCAGTGTATCGCTCAATCTTGAGCGCCTCAGTGCGAACCATCTCTGGGTATAGTAACGACAATTCTTGGAAGCGATGGTTGTACGCTGTCATGTCGGTACCCTTCCCCTTATGGTTCCAAAACTCGATTTCCAGTTTCTTAAATTCATTTCAGGGACAGTAGGTCTTGGTCAACAATACCTTAAACTGATATTAATTCAAAGCATAAGCGGTTTCACTTCCAACTGACTGGAGATAGTTGTTCCACCAGGTCAACGCTTCATCCTTCAAGGTGAACGTGGCATACTTCACTTTGGCATCCTCAACACAGTTACTAACGGTAAACACAGACTCTGTCTTCTCCATCCACCTCATCAACACCACAACGCCTTCGGTTTCGCCAAACTCTGTTGGCCCACAACTCCGAAATTCCTTTTACGTGCAACCACGGCTTCGGTTAGGTGGTGGAGTTCTAGCAGAGGTGCTCGAGTGGTTCGATTCGGCTAACAGCTCTACAACACGCTGGGTTACGTGTTGATCGATCAGCGTTTGATCTACAGGAGTAGGGTTAGGAGGTGTGTGGCCATTGACACCTTCCTGATTGACGTTCTGATCTTAATCGGTACGATTGTTGGTATTCTGGTTGTCGACGTTTCGAACGGGACGCCGGCCACAACGACCAGTGTTGACAGCAGCAGGCCCTGTTCGGGTAGCCCTGGCTGGATTTTGCCTCGGTGCCATCGATCTAAGTCACAATACGCGAAAGTAATAAGAATCCAAATGACAAATACATCTCGCACGAATGGAACAAGACTGAGTACTAATTGAAAGTCAACTGTAAACCAAGAGTTTATACACAGACAAAACATAAAAGGTGTCCATTCATATCATCATCAATACCAGTACATGATTTGAAGATACAACAAACTGAAAAGAAACTAATGACAACGACAAGAGTAAACAATAAACTAGCATCTCTAACTGAGGACTCCTTAGTTTAGGGATGGTACAAAGTTGGATCCTAAACACTACTAGCCACAGTCTCTACGGATCTCCCTCAATGCGGTCTCCATATCCCCCATGTGTCTCCATATCGAGGAAATCTCAATGCGATCAGCCTTGCGATCTCTCCTGAGCTCAGAAATCTCAGTCTGCAGCTCGGTGACTAGGCGCCAGAGGGTGTGGTCGACATCGCGAGCGGTCAAGAAAGCTCTATACAAATCCCCCATCATGTCATGCCAATCCGACATCTCACATCTCAAGGACATAGTCCTACCTGCTAATATCCCCATGTCACGCTCAATCTCCCCAAATCTCCTAGCTGACACGCCCACTAACCGATCCGCCAACTGGCTGATCCTACTACCCTGGGCGATGATCCGCTCCCAAATCTGACCTATCTCTTCATAGTCGGCGGCCTCTAAGGCAATCTCAGACGGTAAATATGGGCCAGTGGGAACTCAGGATCTGGGGAGTGAGGTGATGAAACCAGCTCGAATGACTGCGCCGGCGAAGCGGGCTCATGGAACTGCTCCGGCGAGTCAGGCTCTGGCAGGACAATCTCCTCTGGGATAATCTACTCCTCCTTCTAAGGTTCCTCCTCAGGGTCATAATCCTCATCCTCCTCCTCAGGGGATGGGTCTCTGCATCGACGTCTCTGCGGTGCTGGTGAATCATGTGATGACGGGGTAGGTTAACGGGTTCGCCTACGTGACAATAGTGAGGGTGGTGATGACAGGAGAGAGTGAGCCAGAAAGTGCATGGGTGACAATGGTAGTCTCACTGACATACATGTTGTGAGTCTAAGGGTACGAGCTCGGGCTAATGCCTGATGAATGGTAAGCTGTTGCAAGGGACTGGAATGATCGGCTGATGATGCAGATGGCTGGGTAACGAGTGGAGTCGATGACACAGGTGAAACTAATGATGAAGCAAGGGCTGAATGGCGGACAATCATGTAAGGATCGTCCTGAGTGGGGATCATCCGAAGTTGTGCTGGTTGGGATCCAGTCACAAGGATGTCCTCAAGCACGTCGAACGAAGGCATGGTCTGTGACAACGGTAGAGGGTAGGTATAAGTGTTCAAATAATTGAATCACCCAACGCAACAACTATATCAAAACTTCTCCCCCAAAATCCCAAAAATATCAATAATCATAATCTATACTCATAGTAATAAATACCGCGTATTCAAAATATCATCATACTAATCATATCACATTACTACTAGAGGCTTTAGCTTGGCAGGCGCGCATCGGTCACAGGATCAGTCTTTTTGAAAACAAAAATAGTTATAGTCTATGTTTTTGATGAATACCCAGTTCTCTATAACCTTGGCTCTGATACCAATCTATAACACCCCCAAAATTTGGTACAGCGGAAGACTTATCAAAGTTTCAGGGTGTTACTTGGATTGGTACACAACACAAGTACAAGAACGGAATAGCATCATCCGATTAAATAAGACATTTAAATTTAGAAGTTAAGGTTTACATTTATTCCAAAAGTATTTAAGTATGCCCAAATAAAACAAAAAGATAGGTCCCATATAGTTTATCAGAGTCTGAATGATCCGATAACCACGCCACTTGCCAAGCTTCCAATCCAACTAAGCATCAACAACAACATCACTCAGTACCTGGGAAAACATTCTAAAAGGTCAGCTAACGCTGGTGAGTTCATAGGTTTAGACTCAAAACAATACATAATAGTGGACCAAAAACGCATAAGTTTGCTATACTAGTCTAAGGCATCAACCAGCAACTCAATCCCAAATCAATAGCCGGCATAAATTCCTATAGGTGCACACTATAGTACTATCCTACACTTGTAGCGTGTTATTATACCCTACACGGTTTGCAGCTGTATATAATAACCTTACACCTTGCAGCTCTCACATACTAACCTTAGCTAGCTAACATAGCAAACATTAACAAAACCATAAAGTAACCAAACCAAAATACTCTTGTCAAACAAATCAATTCTTGAATAAACATTTCTCATTTCCAAATAAACAACCATTAAAATTAGTTAAGGACAAACATGTTTTCTCCCCCAAAACAGTTATAAAATCAGTAAAAGTAGGGGCCATGAACTCACCTCGACAAGTCAAACGATAAACAACTCAACAGAAGAAAGTACTACGGCAGCTAGAACGTTACAGCACTACGGACCCGACACGACCTAATAATATAAGACTTGTCTTAATACAACATCCTCAAAAGTAAACTAAATCTACAAAATTCCCAAAAGTTTACCATTTAAGCTTGCTAAAATGATTCAGTTTTAACCTTTTATATATGATTGGGTATTATCATTCGCATAACAGTAGAAGGACATGACTCAAGAGTACACACGCCAAAGAACAACAAAACAAACAGAGACGACAAGAAAGACGAGACAAAAGTCAAGAAAAGACGACACGGTCAAACTAAATAGTCACACGATGTGAACAAACTAAGTTAGATGAATAGATTGGTAGTCGTCGATATCAACCCAAATATTTATTATAAGACATGTTTATTTACTATTATAAAACACTAATTCGCCATGACCCGTTCGCAAATGGAATGTTCCCATGTCGAATTATTTTATAAGTGTATACTTATTTTATGGTCGCAATTGTTACAATCGTTATTATTTGTTAGACATATATTCCATTGCTTGTCCATCACGGCTCAAACACATTAAATTCATTTAGAGTCTAATGTATTGTAGTCGCTTCGTAGTCCAATAGTCAAATAGGTCTAAATCTAATAACAATTCACAAGTCGGCCCATAATTTAAATCCGGTGTTGCAATTATTCCCAAACATTTCCGACTACCAATTATTCACTAAGTCAACTTAACGGTCAAGGTCTAAATGATTAAGCTAAAAGCTTAATAAGATAACCAGATGAATTATTGGATCCTTATCGAATTCGTCAACCTGATAAGTCGAACAATTCCTTCGTCTCACTTATTAATCCAAGCGAACCTTCACATCACAAGTAAATGGTAAGTCATAAGGATGGAGTATCTGTTAATATATTCCTCCAACGCGTTTACCGGGCACTTATTGAATTCGTCAACCCAATAAGTCCGTTAACCACGTCGGGCGGGTATATTAACGTTATCCAATTCGTAACTTGAATAATCTCATAATAATTTCCAAAATTATCCTAAGTGGTATTCCTCGATAAGCGTGCCCTTGGAACGCTCAATAACCCGTACATATTTCCATTTTTATTTCCTTTATTACTTTCCTTTTTAAATTTTAATATTAGATAACAAAATAATTTGTTATCAACAAATTGTTTTATTAAGTAATATTTAAGTTATTATTATTATTTATTATATTACCTTTTTATTTTGTCATTTCTATTTATAAACCAAATACATATCGAGTCATGTCACGTTCCTAGTCAAAATTTGAGTTTCATTATACTCGAGTCAACAAGTCAACCTCAATAGTCACAAGTCCATATATATGTCTAAATGCATTTTTCAGCTTGTCGAGACCACGCCGAGACTACAAAGTCTCAGTGGCACTCGACAACGCTCAAAACAATCACAAGTATAGTTTCCAATTTCAAGCAATAACCACAAGGCCATAACCAACAACCGGCCACAATTTCCATGCCTCGACCAAAACTAAACCTACTCGGATCAATGCAAAACTCATGACCATGACAACACAAAAATTAAACTCGCCATGCCGATACCATGGGAGGTCTCGGCTCGAATTCCTTCTCAACAAAAATAACCAAACGGACTAAAGAAGGCCACGGCTCCAATCTATAACCAAAATAACCTCAATCCAACTGAAAACAACCTCTAAAACTCGAGTCAATCTAAACCCTAGGTGGGTTCAACCCATAACCGAATCCAACAAGAACCAAAAGAAGAAAAATGATCCAAAACCCAAGATAAGCTCAAACATACGCTCGAAAAACTTTTAAAAGCTTCGAGTAGGACCTTGGCCGTGAGCTTATGCTAACGGTATCAACTCTTGACACAAAACAGAGACCCAAATAATGACACCCTTATTATTATTCACGTTTTTATATAAAAGAAACCATTTATAACCATTTTAAACCCACACCGACCCACCACGAGTGGTGTTTCGATGTTTAGATCAAATTTCTAGCTCGATCTATACCTACCTTCGATTGATTCATGGCGAGAACAAGATGAAAATGGGCGGTGGTGGCGCATGGATGCGCGTTTGCTTCGAAAATGGGATATACGAGGTGTTGTAGTGGTATTCGATGGTGGATATGAAGGGATAAGGTGGTGGTGACGGCGTACATGGTGTCGGCGGTGGGAGGTGCGGCTAAGGAGAAGAGAGAAGACAACTAACCCTAGAAATGTTATAATGGGGTATTTATAGCCCCCTTATGCCATTTGTGTAAACCCCACAAACCACAAAGACTAAAAACGAAAATAGAGCGAGGGGTTGAAAGTGTTATTTTGCTAATCTTTTCATTAAATGCTAACGGGGCTAGTTTAAGTGTTGAAACATTTTCCCGAGTATTTTTAACTTACACCATCATTTTTAAAACTATTTTTCCAATAAAAATGACTATAAATACGCATAGATTTTTTCTGAGATGTTAAAATTTATTATTAACGCATTATTAGTTATTAATTGTGCCAAGTCGCGCCGTGCTGAGTTCTAGGCCTACGGGAAAACTCAATACATCACATACCCATGAAACAAAAACATAACCATAATCCAAAACACGATCTCAAATATAAATAAAAGGTACACAATTACTAAATATTCTGTTTGAAACTCGACACGTATATATATATATATATATATATATATATATATATATATATATATATATATATATATATATATATATATATATATATATATGTATATATATATATATATATATATTACCCAAAAATTACCAGTTGTCACATGCTAGTATTCATTCTAGCAGTTGTATCAATCTTAATGCTGCTTATCAAAGTTAAAGCTGCTCGTTCTTGTTGATTAGTGCTGCTAGTTAGTTACTTAATGCTGCTCTAATAGTTAATGCTGCTTCGTTAATGGTAATAGTTGTTGAGACTATTATGGTACTTAAGTAAAGTTTATCAAAAAGAGACTTGTAATCAAAGTACATGGATTTGGTTCTCGGATGGGTATGGAGATGTCGAACAACACGCACAGAAGATTGATTTTGGTTTAAATGTTCTTAAACGTTTAAAAGGCTTGTTTATTGGATTTATTTGGATTAGTTGATTACGAAGATGATTATTTATCACTTATTTGAAGTTGAAGTGGAGTTTCACGGATGCGTGTTCTTATTATATCTTTTAGCAGGAGATAACTTGTTCGTGCTTATAATGTTGTGACAAAGACTTGTCAAATCTAGCAATTGGTCTTTGCTATAACTTAAAGGAGTTACATTATAGTGCTCAGTGTTTCATAGAAGATGAGGATTTTGTCAAGAGGTTGTGATCTACTTATACTTTTGGTGTTTGTATAAATTCAAAGTCACGTGGATAGTACAAGACATAAGACATAAGTTTGAGTTGTTCTACTTCAGCATCAAGTTCTTTATACTTAGTTTTCATCAACAGTAATCATTACAAGAAGCCTACAAATTTGGAGATTCAAGAAATGGTTAACACATGGGTTTCAGGGGAAGCATATTATAGAGTGTTTAATCATTTACATGCACCACATGAGGGGAAGGTTTTTACTACTGCTAAGTCATTATTACTACTGCTAGTTTAAGTTTCTACTGTCTTGAATTCATTATTCTTATTATGCATCATGGAGGGTAATTTGAGACATTGGAAGGCTGGATTAGAAGTGTGATATTGGTTTGTGGTTTTCAAAATCAAAGTTGCATCTACTTAGCATCTCCTAGTAGATAATGACAAAAAGAGGAAGAAGATTTTACATAGAAGTTTTGCAACTCGCAGATCCTTGGTGGTACAACATGTTATGTAAGTTCACATGAGTTGAGCTTAAGGGGAAGATTGTTTCATTCATGGAAGATCAAGAAGAATGTTTTGTAATTATCAACTAGGGGAAGATTGTTGGAAATTATATTGAGTTGATAATACAAAACAATAAAAGAAGAATGAAGCAAATACGAAACAAGAAGGACTTAAAAGACAAATAAGGAATTCTACAAAAGATGGAAGATTATAGAAGATTCCTTAGAAGATAATGATAAAAGTTAGGAAGATTTACATTCCTAATACAGTTATGAGTTCTTTGTAAACCTAGATATCTCTATTATATAAAGAGATATAGGTCGTAGGTTTTATGTGTGCACAGAAAAATGTAGTCGACTAGAAAAAAGTGTGTGCTCTAGGCGTATTGTTTGTGTAAAACGCCTAGAGTTAGTTTTGTGTTTAGCCTCAAGGATCTTTGATTCCTGGTATAGTTAGATAACCGTTCTGTAATTGATCATGTAGAATTGAAGCTTGTAGTGAATGATAATGAAGAAAAACCTTGTTACAATTACATTGTTCTTATGTTAATTCCGCTATACATATTATATGAACTCTGTTATTGTTAATCCTAGATGAGATCTAAACAATCTCGAGCTTAAATGATCTCAGAATCTATCACATTTTTGGGATTTATCAATTACCGTATTAGTTAAATAGGCTGAAAGGGTTAACTAATTGGGAGAATTCTTAACAATGATTTTTCATGATATAAACCATTGATTGTTAATCATTTACATTAGATTGTGCATCATTACAAGTTACACCAAACTTTTATGAATACTCTATGCAATTTGGTCATGAATTACACACAAGTATATGTTTCTATTTATTGATCTTTGATACTATTGAATTTTCGCTAAATTGGATTGACAACCCTTTTTACAAATGCTTGTTATATTTAACTACAATAATCACAAATCCCTTGGGACGATCTCGACTTACCCACCTTTACTATTGCGGACGAGTATACTTGCTCGTATGTGTTAAATAGATAATCGGTAAAATCGTGTTTTATAAATTTTAAAACTTGCACACGTTGTAGCACATCAAGTTTTTGGCGCCGCTGCCGGGGATTTGAATAGATTTGTTTGTTTTTGTTAGATTTTGTAATTCTATAAGTGTTTGATTTAGAAAATCATGTAAAAAAGAAGTAGGAAAAAGTTTGACACCCGAGTACCCAACCGATCAGATGGAGCTCGGTAAAAAAAAATTAAGTTTTGTCATTTTTCGTTTTCTTTAGTATTTAATGTTTGGTTTATGTTTGTTTATGTTTAGTAAGTGCTAATATTGCTTAGTTGCTTATTTTAATGATATGATTAGTTATAGTTTAGCTATTTTCATTTTTATTTTTATGACATTATATGCTTAAATGGTTTATTTGATGTTTAGTTAATTAATTGAGTAGTTTAGTTCTGTAGTTAATGATTGGTTAAAGAAGTTTAAGAGTCTTTTATTTAATTGTTGAGTAATTAGAGTTTAATTTGTAATTAATTAGAGTTAATTTTCATTTTTAATAAAGTCATTAATTTTAAGTTTAATCTTTTAATTTTTCAGTAGTTAATAGAGTTAAATTTTCATTTATAAGTCATTAAAAAATTTAAGAGTCGTTTTTTAAATTAAAAAAAAAAAAAAAAAAAAAAAAAAAAAAAAAAAAAAACATTTTGTGAGGAAAATTCATCCAACCGATCGGTATGCGCCCGCATCCGATTCGGCTGGACAATTTTGGTTTTAGGATTTGTCACTATCCGATCGGCTGGTGAGCATGCCGATCAGATGGATCTCTCGGTAAAAAAATTTCATATTTTTTTCAATATTTTAGTTGTTAGTGTTTTTTGAGTGTTCAAACTTGTTTATTACTTTGTATGCTTTCATTTTAAGTATATTTCGATTATGACTAACCCCTAATGCTAATGATTTGGATTTTGTGTTTTGTTGGTTATGTTATAGTTGTTATTTACTTTAGTAGAATGGAAAACCTACGTGAAGTTTCGGAGTGCTTGAGGAATTTGGAGGAAATGTTCAAGGATAGAGAGGATTCCTTGGAGCATTTAGGAAGTATGCTAGAGGAAAGCAAGATGGAACTCGAGAAGTTAGAGGTAGTTGGAGAAAACCAAGTTTGTGAACCAAAGAGGAACAAAGTTGTGGTGTTTACAAGAGCTCCACCTAATGAGTTTGACTCACCATTCATGAGGGTTCGCTACACCGTGTGGTGTAGAAAGGGTCAAGGCTTGGGATGCGCTGTTGAACATGGAATATGGTGATAACTATATCACCGAGGATGTGCTTGATAAGCTTGGGTATGTTAGGCTTGATTACGAAGATTACGGAAGGAAGAAAGAGAAGGACGTACGTGTTAACATTCATGGTCATATTTTCAAGGTTGATTTTGTTGTTATTGACTATAGAAACACGGATGAGTCGGAAGTTGTGTTCGGGAGATATTTTCTAGTCACTACTAAGTGTAAGCTTGATTTTACACTTGTAGAAATGAGGATCGATATTACCGAGTTGGAATAAGAAAAGGAAGGGAAGTTATGCTCGCGGAGCTACGTGATAATATGGAAGAAGTTAAGGATGAAAAGGTAGAAGTTGTTAAAATGGGGAAGGCTAATAGGAAGAAAACCAACCTTAATACCCGACCTTCAACCTCTAAGAGTGAGGACTCCACATCATCACCACCCACTCCACCACCAACTTTTACACCTATGACCCAAAAGCAAAAAGAAGATATCTTAGAGAATTTGGAGCAGAAATTCAATGAGCTTAGGGAGAAGAAGCCCGTGATCGAAGTGTTGAATAATTATATGACTTACCGCAAGAAGTTAGATGCGGTTATGATGGCGAGTTCTAATGTAAAATCCCAACCCGAGAAAGGTCAAAATGTATCATTATGGTGTCAATCAGAACATAAACGCAAGCGAAAGACTTTTATAAATACTAAGGTTACAAAAGTTCAAAATGAAACTTAGGACATAATAAGTCTAAATAATAATGACTATCAAACTAGAGTACAAATCTAAATGGAAGATAATTCCAAAGTCTAATCCATATGCAAAATGGGTCTATTGCCAGGGTGGTCCACTAAGAGCTTCTATGCACACTTCACTCAATCCCCAGCTTCCAACCTAAACCTGCCGCAGGAAAAGAAATGCGGCTGAGCTTAAAAAGCCCAGTGAACAGATATAAACAAATGAAAGGTAATAAGTGTATACGAAATGAATAAACGAATGAATCCAAGAGAACCTGCTAAACAAGATGTCAAACAGAATATGGAACATGTGAAAGAAATCAAAGCATAATGATGAACATAAAGTGGATATCAATATCAAAGGAATGCCCAACAAATCATATAACAAATTATACATGGAGTAGCTAGATTGATGTACCAAATAGTGAAATGGGGTTATTGCACACACAAAAGTCCATTCACAATCATATATCAAATCATAACTGAACAAATACCTAGGATGCATCCATACGCTCCCTTCAAAACAGATATACATATGCCAGTTCTAGACTAAGCATACATACAATATACATGGGCCAGGTGCGCTATATATAGCAATATAATCAAATGGGAACACAGTGGAAAAAAACCCGCCTCCACTGATAGCGTCATTACCATTGGTGCATCAATGGCACGGTCATGGACTCCCCATGACTAGCTACAAATATGGGCAACATAAATAGGCATAACACATGCAATATAATGATAAGGGATAAATACAGCTCAGATAATAGCTATATAAATAGAATATAGCATGAAACGAATAATCAAATGAATAGTAAACAAATATGGATCATATCAAACGGAATCATATCAGACGGATCATTGCAAATGGATCATAACATAGCAAACGAATCAAAGTCAAGGATCAAGAAGTCATGAGAAATCCCTACTGAAAAGGGATAGAATATCTGTACCTTAAACCGCAAATGAAACCATATCACAAAGATCGGAAGTTACTCCTTCTTCAGCGAATCTACACGAATTAATGACCATCTTATTATTTAAGAACTATTTCATAAGTTATTACTGATTCATCACTTGTTGTTGAGCAGAGTAACATATTAGGGTTTCCTTCTATTTTTAGAAACTTTCCATTTTTAGTAACTTTCCATATTTAGTAACTTTCCATAATTAGTAACTTTCCATAATTAGTAAGTTTCCAGATTTAGTAAGTTTCCAACCTCGGGTCACAATTCACAATTTAACAACTTAGGGTTTCATTATCAAAAATTAGGTTAACATATGACCAAAAGTATCCGCATTAACGTTACAAATGTTATTTAGGTCAAAACACATTAAATGGGGTTAGGTTACACTAAATCCTTGACTTATAATATAGTTCAGATTTTATCTTATTCTGGTCCTGATATTTATGAATTTTATACCATACTTAAGTATCTACTGGGGAGCTCAAATATTTATCATAGATACTTATACATGTTGGGCACTTACAGTAATTTTCTCAGATTTTATTTCATAGTGATATTACCATTTCGAAAATCATTTTCCCAAACCTGCCCAGAAAGATAATTGCACAGACACCTAGAAAGTTTGCAATTGCTTACCTCATTAGAACCGTTCAGAAAAATTTATAAATATTCCAGTAAGTCAAACATAACCTAAGTATCACTCCTGTAAAAGGAGAGCTCTCAGTTCCTTATGGTTTGAAAATTAAAATTCATAAATACTGACAGATTTTTAAGTTCCCAAAACTCAGGTTTGACACATGATCCTATAAATTCATAAACATGACCAATACGACTCCAAATCACTCCAAACCAATTGGAAAACTTAAATATGACATTAAACTAAGTTTACATGCAGAAATACAGAATTAAACCCTTATGAAACTCGAGCTATAACGCACACATATACAGCTTTCAAAACTGTCTCACTCAGAAATCCGTTCTAGGCCATTTTATAACATGTTTTACTTACACAAACTCACACGAGGCCTCTATATATCACACGACTTGTATCTAACACCATCTTAACATATTCACATTATCTCACAAAGATCACACCATCATAAACCCTATCAAACCTTAACCCTAACTCGTATTCAATACATACACTCTCGGTAACATATTCGACCTAGGATTTCTTATCTTTTTACCCCTCATTAGTGATACACACATATCTTAAGTATTTTCCAGAATTTTTCCAGATTTTATTCATTAGTACAAGTACACAATAAAAATCACTCTTTACACTACTGTCCAGAAAAATAACTGCTGAAACACCCAGAAAGTATGCATTTAAAAGGCATATCAAAACACTTTGGAAAAATCCAAAAAATTTATGAAATTACTAAACATATAGAAGTTACTTCCTGCAGAATCCCATGGCTTAATTCTTTATAGTTTAGAAATGAAAAATCAAAAACATCGACTGATTTTCAGACTCAGATTCACCGTTTTGACACTTAATCTAGTAAAAATCAAAAGACTACTCTCCCGACCTCCAATGACCACGAAATTTATATTTCCAGAAAGTACTCTGATTGAATTTATGTTTAGAATCAAAAATCACCCAAAAACACGTTGACAACATCAGTTTAGACATCCATCAATCCGACCCAATTTTTGGACAGCATCACAAACAAAACCCTAACCCTAACCAACGCAAGATAAAACCTCTAACACATCCCTAATTATGTTTTAGTGATCAAACATGTTTAATTACTGGAATTTTAATAAACCCTAATCGTATCCATCAATTATAGTTACATAAAAACAAATTAAAAATAGAAGATGTTTAAGAAAATAGGTGATTAATCATACCAAACCTTCGCGGGATTATCACGAATCTTGATCTTAAGTTTTTGATGACAACCAATTTTGGAGGCTCGGGTTCTCTTTTTTTTTTCCTTCTAGATGTTGTTTATGGAGGGGGGGGGGGAAACAAACCGAATTTTATTTTTTTGTTTAATGGGTTGGATCAAATTCTAGTTGGGCTTGGACTTATATGGGTTTATAATTTGGTAACTAAACAAAAGAGTCCATAAACCCTATCTTATTAAAAATCCAATCGGCCCATATATAATAGATGTATTTTTTCACTTATACTTAGGTTATAATCATAACAAATGAATAAAATGTTAACCAAAATTTAGGGTGTTATAATTCTTCCCCTCTAAAAGAAAATTTTCGTCCTTGAAATTTGAAGTCGCAAAAGTTATACGGAGACGTATCAATCACGAAAAGAATGACAATAACTAGCCTCATGCTCGGAGAGGTTCTTCCAAAAGCATCTTCACAAACGGAATAGTTTTATTTCTCATGACTCGATCCCGACAACTAGGATAGCCCCAGGCTCTCTACAGAACACAAATCATAACAAATCTGATCCAACGAATACGAAACAAATACGTAGCAGATGACAGTTGTAATCTCACAAAGAGATACATGAAACCTATAGGCACTTGAGGCAAAATACGGAGGAAGTGCTTAAACGATAAAACTTCATCAACTCTATTCAGATTCTGACCGGACTAAGGAACTTGCTAATAATCAGAGAAGCACATACCGAATCATCAAACGTATCAAGAGTTTCATAAAGAGGTGGGTAACATATTCGTATCGACGATCAACTAAGCACATATCGGAATATCAAAACGTATCAGAAGGCATAACGGAATAGGTAGAATAATCGTACGGATAAGAACGAATCTAAGGTCTAACGTATCGCAAATCTAAATCTTAATCCCTTATATGCCAAAATGTCTAACTCTTACGTACGGAAACATCACACGAAACAAACAAATTCCTGGTCTAAAGTTCAAAATTTCCCTTCCACAATGATAACTAACCCATTAGTCACTGTAATCAACTCTGGACCTTCAATAAACAGCTCCTCGACCTAATTTAACTAAAAGGGGTTCTTCATCTCTGTTCATACAAAACACCGAAAAGGAAAACTCTTGTCACTTGCATGCCATCTATCTTAGTTAGCAAACACAACCAAAACTAACGCTTGCCAAATTTCCTGCTCAACACATCTTCCAGGCTCGAATGGTTGTTCTGCTTATCCATCAGTCTGGAGGTGCAAAGCATTACTAAAATTGAGTCTGGTTCCTCAAGCCTTCAGTAGCTCTTCCTAGGAATGTGAAGTATAAACGCGAATCTCTGACACGATCACTGCAGGTGCGCCATGTAGCTTGAATAATCTTTTGCCGAAAGAAATCCCTTCCAATCTTCCAAGTGAGCCGATCTAGTCAAATGATCCACTACAACTCAATTCAGGTTGTCCTTCCTAAATATGCGCGAAAATCCTGTTACAAAGTTTCTTAAAAGTTTAATCCCACATCCACATACGAACATTCAAAATTAAGGAAAACCACTTATACGCTGATGCTGAATCATAACCTATTGTCACGCTAAACACTTCTCCACCAAGGCAGTCACAACCATCTTCATACCATTCCATCGAAATTTTCTGCTTCAAGACTCTATACATATTAGTACAACTAAGATGAATAGAGTAGATAGATATGTATGCTTCAGTCAAAACCGCTTCCTACCAGTCTTCTAACATAGATCAGATTCCACCGTCTTACTCCTGAGCTTCTTCATGCCCGTCACCAATCTCTACCAAGTCATGCGTCGGATAGTTCACTTCCTACGGTTCTAGTTGTACTGATGCATAACCAACAATCTTCCCGTGTTGCATAAGGACGATCTCTTTTCAGCTTCTCAAAATTCTCCTCTCATTCTTCATCCCAACCAAAATTTACTCTTCGAGAATATAACATATAGCTTCTTCTGACGTAGAACTTTAACCCAAAATACGAAGATGATCCTCGTGTTTCTCCTTCCTCTCTGAATACACCAAAATGTCATACTATGACAATTTGTCCAAATATTCATGAAAGACACGATTCATCGATTCCATAGAAATGGTCTGAGCAATAGCCAATACAATTGGCATCACAACACTCATAGAGATCATTACGAATACGAAAGGCAATTCTAGGAACATCTTGCTCCTTCATACGTAACTTAAAAATAATCAGATCTAAAATTCATCATTGAGAAAACTTCAAACTCTGGAGTTGATTAATCAAATCTTCGATTCGAAGTAACGGAGAACGATTCAAACTGTACTACGATTCAGCTTCTGGAAATCAATACATAACCTCATACTATCATCACTCTTCCTTACGAATAAAACTGGAGTACACCACCGATACACACTCAGACGGGTAAAACCACTTTCTAACAGCTGGTCCTTCAATTCTTTCCATTCAACTAATGACATAAAACACGGAGTTTCAGAATTAGGCAAAACGTTGCTCTTATACGGATAGGGTTTCTGAATCAAACAACTTACTGATCTCAGGCACTGCTCAAGACATCCTATGATTCCAATAAGTTCAAGTTATATGATGTAACTATTATCACGTTGGCCAGGCGTCATAATACTTGCATCATATACACATGCCTTTATTGCAATCAAATGGTAATCTTGGTAGTTCCTTAAGGAATACATCGCGAACATTTCAAACAACCGAATAACTCTCGAGGCGATTTTCATCAAACAAAATATCTTCACAACCGCGAGGGATTAACGTATGAGTTTTCAAAGCAAAGATGATCATAATTGTTTACCAGGTTGGGAACCATGGTACAGAATTTTGAGTTTCTCAATCGCCAAAGACGACAAATCTAATATGACCGTTGTTAGCATCTCGATGCTCAGTCAACAAATCCATATACCAGAATAACATCGAAATTAACATTCTAGAGAAAGACAGATCAGCAGAGTGAATCTTATCATTCAAAAGTGAGGGAAACATTCCCATACTCGTGGTTAATCACCAAAAGATTTCTTATAGGAATAGAAATGGGTAAGGTAAAATCTGATAGTGTAGGGAGACTCAAATATGCTTAGCAAAAGCAAGAGAGTCACAGAATCTGTCAAACACATCATAGTCATAAGAATCCTCAGAATGATCGAAGAGGCATCTAAATGATTAACGAACGAATCAGAGGTTAAGGTCAGAATCAGAAAATAAGGCTTATATAGTGTCAGGCATTACCACAAAATTCTCAACGCATTCTAAACTTACTTGGTCACTAATCTTAGGTTGTGCAAAATAATAAGTTTCTAATCTCTGGAAATAGTGATCGTAAAAGGGCTTAACTAATAGTAAGGCATGAATCAGAGTGATGCGGGAGCAATGATTCTTAAACAAATGTCTTATAGTCTACCCAATCCTCACCGGTCATAAATTAAGTTTCTTCAGAGTGGAAATCCTAAGGCAAATTCTCAAAGGTTGTTTCATAAGCCATTATAGTGCAAACCTAAGGGACAAATCTTTCACAGGTCATAACTTAACGTACTACAGGTCGAAATCTGGGCTCTGATAGCATAATTGTAACATCGCAACCCGAGAAGGGTCAAAATGTAACATTATGGTGTCAATCAGAACATAAACGCAAACGAAAGACTTTTATAAATACTAAGGTTACAAAAGTTCAAAATGAAACTAAGGACATAATAAGTCTAAATAATAATGACTATCAAACTAGAGTACAAATCTAAATAGAAGATAACTCCAAAGTCTAATCCATATGCAAAGGGGGTCTATCGCTAGGGTGGTCCACTAAGAGCTTCTATGCACACTTCAATCAATCCCCAACTTCCAACCTAAACTTGCCGCAGGAAAAGAAATGCGGCTGAGCTTAAAAAGCCCAGTGAACAGATATAAACAAATGAAAGGTAATAAGTGTATACGAAATGAATAAGCGAATGAATCCAAGAGAACCTGCTAAACAAGATGTCAAACAGAATATGGAACATATGAAAGAAATCAAAGCATAATAATGAACATAAAGTGGATATCAATATCAAGGGAATGCCCAACAAATCATATAACAAATTGTACATGGAGTAGCTAGCTCGATGTACCAAATAGTGAAATGGGGTGTATTGCACACACACAAGTCCATTCACAATCATATATCAAATCATAACTGAACAAATACCTAGGATGCATCCATACGCTTACTTCAAAACAGATATACATATGCCAGTCCTAGACTCAGGTGCGCTATATATAGCAATATAATCAAATGGGAACGCAGTGGACAAAAACCCGCCTCCACTGACAGCGTCATTACCATTGGTGCATCAATGGCACGGTCATGGACTCCCCATGACTGGCTACAAATATGGGCAACATAAATAGGCATAACACATGCAATATAATGATAAGGGATAAATACAGCTCAGATAATAGCTATATAAATAGAATATAGCATGAAACGAATAATCAAATGAATAGTAAACAAATATGGATCATATCAAACGGAATCATATCAGACGGATCATTGCAAATAGATCATAACATAGCAAACGAATCAAAGTCAAGGATCAAGAAGTCATGAGAAATCCCTACTGAAAAGGGATAGAATATCTGTACCTTAAACCGCAAATGAAACCATATCACAAAGATCGGAAGTTACTCCTTCTTCAGCGAATCTACATGAATTAATGACCGTCTTATTATTTAAGAACTATTTCATAAGTTATTACTGATTCATCACTTGTTGTTGAGCAGAGTAACATATTAGGGTTTCCTTCTATTTTTAGAAACTTTCAATTTTTAGTAACCTTCCATATTTAGTAACCTTCGATATTTACTAACTTTCCATAATTAGTAACTTTCCATAATTAGTAACTTTCCTAAATTAGTAACTTTCCATAATTAGCAAGTTTCCATCATTAGTAAGTTTCCAGATTTAGTAAGTTTCCAACCTCGGGTCACAATTCACAATTTAACAACTTAGAGTTTCATTATCAAAAATTAGGTTAACATATGACCAAAAGTATCCGCATTAACATTACAAATGTTATTTAGGTCAAAACAAATTAAATGGGGTTAGGTTACACTAAATCCTTAACTTATAATATAGTTCTGATTTTATCTTATTCTGGTCCTGATATTTATGAATTTTATAACATAATTTATTGTCTATTGGGGAGCTCAAATATTTATCATAGATACTTATACATGTTGGGCACTTACAGTAATTTTCTAAGATTTTATTTCAAAGTGATAGTACCATTTGAAAAATCATTTTCCCAAACCTGCCCAGAAAGATAACTGCATAGACACTCAGAAAGTTTGCAATTTCTTACCCGATTAGAACCCTTCAAAAAAATCTACAAAAATTACAGTAAGTCAAAAATAACCTAAATATCACTCTTGTAAAAGGAGATCTCTCATTTCCTTGTGGTTTGAAAATTAAAATTCATAAACACAGACTGATTTTAAAGTTCCCAAAACTCAAGTTTGACACATGATCCTATAAATTCATAAACATGACCAATACGACTCCAAATCACTCCAAACCAATTAGAAAACTTAAATATGACATTAAACTAAGTTTACATGCAGAAATACAAAATTAAACCCTTATGAAACTCGAGCTATAACGCACACATATACAGCTTTCAAAACTGTCTCACTCAGAAATCCGTTCTAGGCCATTTTATAACATGTTTTACTTACACAAACTCACACGAGGCCTTTATATATCACACGACTTGTATCTAACACCATCTTAACATATTCACATTATCTCACAAATATCACACCATCATAAACCCTATCAAACCTTAACCCTAACTCGTATTCAATACATACACTCTCGGTAACATATTCGACCTAGGATTTCTTATCTTTTTACGCCTCATTAATGATCATTAAGTGCAGATTTTTAGGGCTTGTTTAGATTATCATTAGGTCGACATGAGGGCTGAAAAATATGACACCAAACAGTCCAATACACCAATATTAGGTTTATAAGTGTTTTATTTAATGATTCAGGATTCATATATAACTCAGGTCCGATTCTAATAATTTTTAAAGCACCACAAACAAGCTCATTTAATTATATAATTTTACCCAGTGATACACATATATCTTAAGTATTTTTCAGAATTTTTCCAGATTTTATTCATTAGTAAAAGTTCACAATAAAAATCACTCTTTACACTACTGTCCAGAAAAATAACTGCTGAAACACCCAGAAAGTATGCATTTAAAAGGCATATCAAAACACTTTGGAAAAATCCACAAAAATTTATTAAATTTCTAAACATATAGAGGATACTTTCTGAAGCATCCCATGGCTTAATTCTTTATAGTTTAGAAATGAAAAATCAAAAATATCGACTGATTTTCAGACTCAGATTCACCGTTTTGACACTTAATCTAGTAAAAATCAAAAGACTACTCTCCCGACCTCCAATGACCACGAAATTTATATTTCCATAAAGTAATCTGATTGAACTTATGTTTAGAATCAAAAATCACCCAAAAACACGTTGGCAACATCAGTTTAGACATCCATCAATCTGACCCAATTTTTGGACAGCATCACAAACAAAACTCTAACCCTAACCAACGCAAGATAAAACCTCTAATACATCCCTAATTATGTTTTAGTGATCAAACATGTTTAATTATTGGAATTTTAATAAACCCTAATCATATCCATCAATTATAGTTACATAAAAAAAATTAAAAATAGAAGATGTTTAAGAAGGTGATTAATCATACCAAACCTTCGTGGGATTATCACGAATCTTGATCTTGACTTCTTGATGACAACCAATTATGGAGGCTAGGGTTCTCTTTTTTTTTCTTCTGAATGTCGTTTATGGGAGGGGGGGAAACAAACCGAATTTTATTTTTTTTGTTTTATGGGTTGGATCAAATTCTAGTTGGGCTTGGACTTGTATGGGTTTATAATTTGGTAACTAAACAAAAGAGTCCATAAACCCTATCTTATTAAAAATCCAATCGGCCCATATATAATACATGTATTTGTTCAATTATACTTAGGTTATAGTCATAACAAATGAATAAAATGTTAACCAAAATTTAGGGTGTTATATCTAGGCTTGAAGACAAAGATTTTGATGAAGAGGAAAGTGAGCAAATTATTGAGAATGGATTGCCAAAGAAAAAAGGTGATCCAGGAAACTTTGTTTTGCCAATTAAGGTGAATGGTACAACTCCTTTTTACCCATTGGCTGACACTGGTTCGAGTGTAAGTGTGATGCCATATCCCTTATACAAAAAGTTAGGACTTAGTAACCCTCAATCGAATCAATGTAACCTTACTATGGCCGACAACTCTCAAGAAAAGGCTATGGGTGAGGTGAAGAATGTTAGAGTACAAATTGGGTACCAAGCTTTTCTAGCCGACTTTTTGGTACTAGATATACCGGTTGATAAAGACCTACCACTCTTGTTAGGTAGGCCATTTCTAAGGACTTGTGGGGCTATTATTGATATGGGCCGTGGTACGTTGACCATAGATGATGGAATTTTGAAGCATACTTATTACCCAAAACCGAGGGGAAAGATGGTGAAAGAAATGCATGAGAGGGATGAAGAAGAAGAATACTTGGGTTGTTTCGAAGTAGGTAGAGATGAGGAAGGAAGGCCTAAATATGGGCCGGTTACTCCTACATTCTTTGATATCGAAGACGAAATGGAAAGAGCTCTAGCGATGGAGGCTTTCTTTAATCCGTTTAAAAATGTTTTTGTGTTTAAAAAGCTTACAGTTGCCCGTCCAACTCAAGAATTTGGAATGGGGGCCCGACGGTCCAAGTGTTTACAAGAAGGAAGACGGAGAATGACATGTTAAGTTCGATATTGTTTGCCCAAGTGGAAGAAATTTTGCTAGAAGATTCAAGACACAAAAGACAAACCGAAAGTTATCCGGTAAATTTCAAAGTGAGGATATCCTCAAGCATGAATACTTTCAAGGATGAAGAAGATCAACAAGTTTGAAGAATAAAGCACAAGCTTGTGCTAATTGTTTGTTTCTTTTATTTTATGCATTTTAGTATTTCAATATTTGCATTTCGGTTATTTCTTTTAAGGTTTATGTTTAAGACTTATTATTGAGGTTTTTATGATTATTAAGTTTATGTTTTTAGTTGAGATTTTTAGTTTTAGTTAGTAGAGATAGACTTGGACAATTTGGTAGACCAAGTGTGGTGGAAAATTTACATACAAAACAAGTGTTTTTGAAATAAAAGTCATTTTTCCTTGCTTCCACAAACATCACAAAAGTGTGTAGACAAGAAAAAGTGAATTTTTGCAAAACCCCAAACCGAATCGGTTGGATCATGAAGTTGATCGGATGGAGTTGAATATATAAACCCACAATTTCAAAAATCACAAGAAACCCACACACACACCAAATCCACTAAATTGGGTCCAAGAAATTCGACACTAATTCTTAATTGGAAGGTACAAGAGTGTTTAGAGATCATCCATGGCTCCAAAACAAGTAAGTAACATCATCAATTTGGTTTAATTAGATTTTAATTTGGATTAATTAAATTAGGTCATAATTTGGGGATTTTTGATAGACTTCGAATTGAGATGTAATCTTTTAGGAATAGATGGGTAATTGATAGAGGAATACATTGCAAAAAGAATTACATTGATTGATTAAGTTTTGTGAGAGAATTAATTGATTGAATTTTCGGATTCAATTAGGTCAAAACTTTGAATCGAATTAGTTTGCAATTGATGATTCCCAGATGTTATAGGCTTGTTTCTTAGTGATTTTAGGTTACTACATTGTTGATTAGAGCACCAATTAAGGAATTGAATTCATAAAATATTTCTAGTGTTCTAGGATTAATTAAGAAATCATGTGGAGATGTTTTGGATTGATGTAGGGACGAATTGAGGATTTAGAAATCGACATAAGAATTCAAATGAAAGAAAGGAGTGGAGTAGAATTGATAGGAATCGATCGAGAAGTCGTTGAAAGGCTTTTGCCTTTTGCAGAACACCCAACTGAATCGGATACACAGGCATGCCGATCGGTTGGGCTGCGTTCGAAGTACCATCCGATCGGATGGAGGGCATGCCAATCAGATGGAACTTTCTGTTAAGGAAAAATGCAAATTTCAAAGTTGAACCTAGGGACTTCTATAATGTGCAGCGTTGGTTCTAATACTCTTAGACTAACATATATTTGTGATTTCTACGATGAGAAATTCATTTGGTTATGGTTAGGTCGCCTATGTGTTCTAACGACTAACGCAACACGTCTTTCAAATGTTTTTCATTAAGGATGTTGCAGGAGGATCAAGAATAACAAAAAGGACTAGAGAAGCCACCAGGAAGAGGGAACAAATGCCAATTCCAATGTAACACCCCAACCCGACAAAGGTCAAAATGCCACATTATGGTGTCAATCAGAACATACAAACGCAAGCGGAAGACTTATAAACATCATGGTTACAAAGGTTTTCTAATGATAGTAACGAAATACTAACTCTATACATAATGAGTTCCAAAACTGAAATACAAATCCAAGCCAAATCTAACTGAAGGTAAATCCAAGCCAAATCCAAAAGAAAATGGGTATCTATCATCAGGGTGGTCCACTAAGAGCTCCCATGTACTCTTCACTCAATCCCAGCTTCCAACCTAAAACCTGCCGCAGGAAAAGAAATGCGGCTGAGCTTAAAAAGCCCAGTGAACAGATATAACCAAAACGAATAATCGAAGGATATATAAATATAGAGAAGTGGAACCACAAGATCCTGCTAAACAAAATATCTTATCTCAAACGAATAAGCACTCAAGGATCAGCTGAACAGATATCATAAGTTAAATGAGATAAACGAAATAAAATAATCAAGAGATAATACGAATGTCAGATAATCATAACGAACCAAGGAATCAAATAGGAATGGCCACGAGCGTGTCTAAACGAGATACTCGAATAGACCAAATAATCACATAATCTCATATATCCGTCAAACCATATGTGTACCTGGAGGTGAGACCTCCAGAAAACCAAATGGAGTAGCTAGCTCCCAGAAGTGAGGGGGTGCAAGGCACGCACAACCCAATCACTAACAAAATGAAACAAAATACCTAGGATGCATCCATACACCCCCTACAAAACAAATCATATATATACACCTGCTCATGATAGGTATATACACATATCATAATGGCCAAGTGATCACATATCATATCATATCATATCAAATGGGGACGCCGTGGACTAATTACACTGCCACATATGGTGTAATGCCATTGGTGCCATCAATGACATCGCCATGGTACCTCCATGGCTAGTTAGCTCGAGCACTGAACAAATCATATCATACCAAAGCATATCCATAATCATATTATATCCAAACAGATCATATCAACATAACGAAATCATATCATAGCAAAGGATATCAAACGAATATCATATCAAATGAATAGCTAAACGAATATCAAATCAGATGATCATATCAAAGCGAATCATATCAAATGGATCATATCAAATGAATCATATCAAACGAATCATATCAAAGCAAATGAATCGAAGTCAAGGATCGAGAAGTCACGAGAGAAAACACCCTTACTGAGAAAGGGTAGAATATTTGTACCTCAAACCACAAATGAAACCATAACAGAAATACAAGGATCGGAAATTACTCCTTCTTCGGCGAATCTACACGAATTAATGATCGTCCTATTACTTAAAAACCATTTAACAAGTTATTACTGATTCATCACTTGTTGTTTTGTAGATTAACTTATTAGGGTTTCCTTCTATTTTTTTGAAACTTTCCATTTTTAGTAACCTTCCATATTTAGTAACTTTCCATAATTAGCAAGTTTCCATCATTAGTAACTTTCCAGATTTAGTAAGTTTCCAACCTCGGGTCACAATTCACAATTAATCAACTTAGGGTTTCATTTTCAAAATTAGGTTAACATATGACCCAATATATCGTAATTATCACTTAAGTACCTTATAGAGTCCAGACACGTCAAATGATATGAATATCACAAAAATCTTAGTTTCTTAACAATTTCTTGTCTTAATATGTTTTAGCCTTCACTCTACGCATTTTCAAACCATATCTTTACTCCAATTCAGAAGCTATAATAATTTACACGTCTACCTATATGTCTTATAAGCTTACATGAATTTTCCCAAAATTTATTATTAAGTACAACCACCATTTCAAAAATCATTTATCCAAACATGTCTAGAAAGTGAACTGCAGGTACACCCTGAAAGTTTACATTTATTAAACCTACTTGAACACTTTAGAAAAATCTTTTAAAATTCTAGAAGTTACTAAACATGTGAAACACACAATCTGAAAAAGGAGAGATCTCAACTCTTTATACATTTGAAATGAAAAATCATAGAAATTGAATAATTTTACGTTCCCGAAACTCAGGTTTGACACATGATCCCATAAAATTAAAAAACATGCCCAATACAACTCTAATTCATTCCAAACCAATTGAAAAACTTAATTAAGATATTAAACTAGGTTTACAAGCAAAGATTCAGTATTATAAACTTATAAAACTCAAGTTATAGTTAATATTCAGCTTCTAAAACAGTGGAATTCAGAAATCCATTTTAGACCGTTATACAACATGTTTACCTATACAAACGCACACGAGACCTTTATTAATTATAATCTTAACATGTTCATATGTTCACACCAAGATCACACCATTACCCTAATCTAAAACAAAAAAGAAATATTCACATAAAATCATAGCATAACACCCCCTTGATACACTTTAACACACACGCCCAGGGTTTCTATTTCAAGTCTCATCAAATGATCATTTATGATGGATTCTAGGGTTCGTGTACGTGTTATCATATATCTACCAAAAGAACTAAAATAAGGACATCACACAGCCTAAAAATGATACAAATTAATCACCTAGGCGTATTTCTTTATATGATTTCATGTGTCACATATATCATGAAGCATATTAGATTTGATTTCCATGTTTACGTTAATTTTACCCGAACCAAATCCCATGTCATAACGTTATACTTACACATGATACAAACTGAAACCATATAACGTGCACATGACCACAATTCACGTTCATATTACGAGTTTAAAACAGATTATGTAAATCGTACATGTATTTTTCATAGATCAGTAGACAAAAGACGATTGGGAATTACCTTGGTCAGATTTAAACTAGTGAAACAGGAACACAAGGAACCAAAAATCAAAACCCTTCGAATCCAGTTCACCTCATATGATCATACCATAGTTTGTATACCAAAAGAACCGATCACCCACCATCTCTTAATCTTCGTATTTCCTGACTTCTTGAGAGAATAAGAGAACCGATCTTGAGTTTTAGTTTTAGGGTTACTTTCAAATGGTATACGGTTTATATAAAAACAAGAAAAAGAAAGACGAGTGGGGGAATAACAAATAGGAAGGTGTCGAACGGATGGGAGGTGATTAGGGAGGAGAATTAGGGAGATTTACCGAGTTTTATGGGAGGGAATTAAGGATTAACTTGTCACCATAAATTTTCCACATTTCCAAAATAATGTGTGCACAACTAAAAAAAATGTTTCGGTCCCATAGAGAACTTATATAATCGTGTGATAGGCTTAGACGGATTAAAATGGATCGTGTATATGTTAAGAACAATATTAGATAAATTATAAACATTGATTAGTTAATTACTTAGGTTAATATGTATATTAACTCATTAATACATATTATAAGATTTTAATTTCTTATCAAAAGTCGTATACCTTAGGGAAAATTCAAATTATATAGAAATTTAGGAAAACGGATTTTAGGGTTTTACAATTCTTCCCCTCTAAAAAGAAAATTTCGTCCTCGAAATTTGAAGTCGCAAAAGTTAGACAGAGACGTATAAATCACGAAAGAAATGACAATAACTAGTCTCACGCTCGGAGAGGTTCTTCCAAAAGCATCTTCACAAACGGAATAGTTTTATTTCTCATGACCCGATCCTGACGCTCCAAAATAGCCTCAGGCTCTTCAACACAAGACAAATCATAACAAATCTTGATCCAACGAATACGGAACATATACATAACAGATGATAGTCGTAATCTCACTAAGAGATACATGAAACACATATACACATGAGGCATACACGGAGGTAGTGCTAAACGATAAAACTTCATAAACTCTATCCAGATTCTGAACGAACTAAGGAACTTGCTAATAATCAGAGAAGCATATATTGAAATTACCAAACGTATCAAGAGTTTCATAAAGGATGAGTAACCTATTCGTATCGACGATCAACTAAGCACATATCGGAATATCAAAACGTATCAGAAGGCATAACGGAATAGGTAGAATAATCGTACGGATAAGAATGAATCTAAGGTCTAATGTATCGCGAACTAAATCTTCCTTATATGCCAAAACGTCTAACTCTTCTGTACGAAAACATCATACGGAACACACAAATTCCCGGTCTAAAGTTTTAAAATTTCCCTTCCACAATGAATACTAATCCATTAGTCACTGAAATGAACTCCAGACCTTCGATAAGTAAATCTCTGACTTAATTCAACCAAAAGGTGCTCCACATCTCTGTTCATACAAAACTCCAAGAGGAAAATCCTTGTCACTTGTGAGCCGTCTAATCATAATGAGCAATCACAACCAGAACTAACACTTTTCAAGTTCCTGCTCAACACATCTTCCAAGTTCAAATAGTTGTTCTGCTTATCCATCGGTTCAGAGGTACAAAGCATTACTAAACTTGAGTCTGGTTCCTCAAGCCTTCAGTAGCTCTTCCTAGGAATGTGAAGTAGAAAAGCGAATCTCTGACACGATCACTGCAGGTGCGCCATGTAGCTTGAATAATCTTCTGCCGAAAGAAATCTCTGCCAATCTTTCAAGTGAGCCGACCTAGTCAAATGATCCACTACAACTCAATTCGTGTTGTCCTTCCTAAATGTGCGCGGAAATCCCGTTACAAAGTTCCTGAAAATTTAATCCCACTTCCACATAAGAATATCAAAACTAAGGAAAACCACTTGTACGCTGATGCTGTTGACATGCTAAACACTTCGCCACCAATGTAGTCACAACCGTCTTCATACCATTCCATCAAAATTTCTGCTGCAATTCTCTATACATAATAGTACAACTAAGATGAATAGAGCAATTAGAACTATGTGCTTCAATTAAAACCACTTCCTTCAAGTCTTCTAACATAGATCATATTCCACCGTCTTGCTCATGAGCTTCATCATGCCTGTCGCAAATCACTCCCAAGTCATGCGTCGGATAATTCACTTCCTACGGTTCTAGCCGTACTGATGCGTAACCAACAATCTTCCCGTGTTGCATAAGGACATAGCTAAGTCTCCTTCTTGAGTAGAAACAAATCTCTTTTCAGCTTCTCAATATTCTCCTCCCATTCTTCATTCCAACCAAAATTTACTCTTCGAGAATATAACATATAGCTTCTTCTGACGTAGAAATCTGAACACAAAATACGAAGATGATTTATGTGTTTCTCTTTCATCTCTGAATATACCTATATGTCATACTTTGACAAATTGTCCAAGTATTCATGACAGACACGATTTAATCAAGTCCATAGGAACAGTCGGAGCAGAAGCCAATACAATTGGCATCACTAATACTCATGAAGACCATAATGAATACGAAAGGTAATTCTAGGAACATCTTGCTCCTTTATACATAACTAGGAATAATCAGATCTAAACTCAATCACTGAGAAAACTCCACACCTAGAAATTGATTTGAAAAATCGTTGATTCAAGGTAATGGACAACGGTTCTAACCGTAATACTAATCAGTTTCCAAAATTCAACACACAACTTCATGCTATCATCATCCTTCTTCACGAATAAAATAGGAGCACGATACGGAGACACCCTCGGACAGATAAAACCACTTCCTAGAAGTTGATCCTTCAATTCTTTCCATTCAACTGATGAATAATCAATACGGAGTTTCAGAATTAGGCAAAATGTCACTCTTATATGGATGAAGTTCTAAATCAACCAACTTACTGTTCTCAAGCACTTATCAAAATATCATATGACCCCAATAAGTTCAAGTTATATGATGTAACTATTATCACGTTGGCCAAGCGTCATAATACTTGCATCATATACACATGTCTTTATTGCAATCACATTCCACCTTGAGTCGTGACTAAACAAATTCTCATAACCAGATCAAAACATCTTCACAACCGCGAGGGATTAACGTACGAGTTTTCAAAGCAAAGGTGATCATAATTGTTTACCTGGTTGGGAACCATGGTACAGAATTTTGAGTTTCTTAAATCGCCAAAGATGAAAAATCTAATATGACCGTTGTTAGCATCTCGATGCTAAGTCAAAAAATCCATATCCATAATAATATCGAATCAAACATTCTCAAAGGAAACAGATTAGCAAAACGAAACTTATCTTCAAATATCTTCAAAACGTACTGGACAATTTCGATACTCCTGATGGATAATCACAATATTTCTTATAGAGATAGAACTATGTATAACAAATTCTAATAGTGCAGAGGGGACCTTAATATGCTTAGCAATAGCAAGAGCAACCACAGAACATGTCGAACACATCGGATTCATACATATACAATTCCTCTGAAGGGATGAAAAGGCAGCTAAACAAATGACAAATAAATCAGAGATCGAAATTCAAAAGAATGCAGCCACATCAGAAAGTGAAACCTGTAAGGCATTACTACAAAAGTCTCAAATCATTCTAAACTTATGTGATCACTAAGCTTATATTGCGTATCCTACTACATTTTCTAAATCTCCGGAATGAATGATCTTATAAAGGCTTAACTGAAATCAGAGGCATAAATCAGAGTGATGCGGAAGAAAGATATCTAACAAATGCCTTATTGCATAATCTACCTGATCCTCACCGGTCACAACTAATAGTTTCTGCAGGGGAAACCTAAGGCAAAATTTCAAAGGTTGTTCTATAAGCTCCTACAGTGCAAACCTAAGGGTCCAAATCTTCACAGGCCATAACTTATGTGCTACAAGTGGAAGCCTAAGCTCTGATACCATAATTGTAACACCCCAACCCGACAAGGGTCAAAATGCCACATTATGGTGTTAATCAGAACATACAAACGCAAGCGAAAGACTTGTAAACATAATGGTTACAAAGGTTTTCTAATGATAGTAACGAAATACTAACTCTATACATAATGAGTTCCAAAACTTAAATACAAATCCAAGCCAAAGCTATCTGAAGGTAAATCCAAGTCTAATCCAAAAGCAAATGGGTATCTATCATCAGGGTGGTCCACTAAGAGCTCCTATGCACTCTTCACTCAATCCCAGCTTCCAACCTAAAACCTGCCGCAGGAAAAGAAATGCGGCTGAGCTTAAAAAGCCCAGTGAACAGATATAACCAAAACGAATAATCGAAGCATATATAAATATAGAGAAATGGAACCACAAGATCCTGCTGAACAAAATATCATATGTCAAACGAATAAGCACTCAAGGATCAGCTGAACAGATATCATAAGTTAAATGAGATAAACGAAATAAAATAATCAAGATGGTGTCATGCCATTGGTGCCATCAATGACATGGCCATGGTACCTCCATGGCTAGTTAGCTCGGGCACTGAACAAATCATATCATATCAAAGCATATCCATAATCATATCATATCCAAACAGATCATATCAACAGAACGAAATCATATCATAGCAAAGGATATCAAACGAATATCATATCAAATGAATAGCTAAACGAATATCAAATCAGATGATCATATCAAAGTGAATCATATCAAATGGATCATATCAAATGAATCATATCAAACGAATCATATCAAAGCAAATGAATCGAAGTCAAGGATCGAGAAGTCATGAGAGAAAACACCCTTACTGAGAAAGGGTAGAATATCTGTACCTCAAACCACAAATGAAACCATATCAGAAATAAAAAGATCGGAAATTACTCCTTCTTCAGCGAATCTACACGAATTAATGATCGTCTTATTACTTAAAAACCATTTAACAAGTTATTACGGATTCATCACTTGTTGTTGTGCAGATTAACATATTAGGGTTTCCTTCTATTTTTTTGAAACTTTCCATTTTTAGTAACCTTCCATATTTAGTAACTTTCCATAATTAGCAAGTTTCCATCATTAGTAAGTTTCCAGATTTAGTAAGTTTCCAACCTCGGGTCACAATTCACAATTAATCAACTTAGGGTTTCATTTTCAAAATTAGGTTAACATATGACCCAATATATCGTAATTATCACTTAAGTACCTTATAGAGTCCAGACACGTCAAATGATATGAATATCACAAAAATCTTAGTTTCTTAACAATTTCTTATCTTAATATGTTTTAGCCTTCACTCTACGAATTTTCAAACCATATCTTGACTCCAATTCAGAAGCTATAATAATTTACACGTCTACCTATATGTCTTATAAGCTTACATGAATTTTCCCAAAATTTATTATTAAGTACAACCACCATATCAAAAATCGTTTATCCAAACATATCTAGAAATTGAACTGCAGGTACACCCCGAACTTTTACATTTATTAAACCTACTTGAACACTTCATAAAAATCTACAAAAATTCCAGAAGTTACTAATTATGTGAAAAATACTATCTGTAAAAGGAGAGCTCTCAAATATTTATATATTTAAAATGAAAAATCATAGAATTTGACTGATTTTACGTTCCCAAAACTCAGGTTTGACACATGATCCCATAAAATTCAAAAACATGCCCAATACAACTCTAATTCATTCCAAACCAATTGGAAAACTTAATTAAGATATTAAACTAGTTTTACAAGGAAAGATTCAGTATTATACACTTATAAAACTCAAGCTATATTGCTCACATATTCAGCTTCTAAAACTGTGGAATTCAGAAATCCATTTTAGACCGTTATACAACATGTTTACCTATACAAACGCACACGAGACCTTTATTAATTATAATCTTAACATGTTTATATGTTCACACCATTACCCTGAGCCAAAAGAAAAGAGAAATATTCACATAAAATCATAGCATAACACCTCCTTAATACACTTTAACACATACGCGTTGGCCACACTTTGAAATGTGTATGTGTTGTTTCAACGAAGAAGGAGGTCGCTACTCTTATTTGTATTTTTGTAGCGTGTGCTCATCCAAAGTGTGTTGGTTACAAAAAAAGTGAATAGCCAATGTGCTATAATTTATGAAGTATCAATTAGCCAAAGTTCTAAGAGGTGATAAGTAAGTATGAAGATTTGGGATGATGATCGAAAAAGTTGGGAAAGTAATCATTTATGGTATAAAGAGTTGGGAACGGAGTTTGGACTTGATTTTTATTTTATTTCGTAGAAACTAATCACAAATAATTCCAATACCTTATCTTTTCTTTTACCGAATTACTTTATTCCTTCGAATATAGTAATGGCTTTGTAAAAATATGCAGTACGTGGATATTCTAGTGACCATCCGGTTTTTGCATAATCGAATGACGCGCCAGCGATCTAGTGAGCCAAGGTATATTCTAGAGACCATCCGTTGTTTGGCTAATAAAAAATTTGCGCCAGCGAGCTATTGTATTCTTGTATGAAACTTTTGAGCATTAGCCGGTAGCCGATCGGATAGATCCTCTGTCGATCGGCTGGGCTGTGCTGGCTGTTACAAATTTACATTAAATGACGGCTTTACTTCCATTTAATCATTAGAGTCCGATCATTTCCAATTAATAACTCTTTGAGGACGTTTTTACTTGGCCAATAAGTGAATCCTATCTATATATTGGATCCTAGGCTAGTTTACTAAGTGTGACATTCCAAATTCGTAATAAGCTTTACACCAAGGCTATTACTTTCTCAATTATATTGCCCAAAAGACTAAGAGAGGCTGTGAAGAAGTCCAGAAGAGTATTGAGTCAAGTCTCAATCATTTGTTTAAGTTTGGAGTTGTTTTCGGGTTGTATTACTCAATTGGAGGAGCGTGGTTGCTATAGTTCCACGATTCTAGTTCTTGTAACTCTAAGATAGGTATATCTTGTTTTATTTGCAATGAACTACTTTTACTTTAAGTTTTATGAAAGTTATGTTTGTTACTTGTGTTCTATTATGATGAATGATATGGAGTAATTTGTTGGTATACTTGTGTGTATAATGTAACTATTGTATGAGTATTCTTATCTAGAGTGATGCATGAAAATCTTTCTTGTTTTATGAGTTTGTTGAAATAACATCTAGTCTTGCTTAATTTGTTGGTAAAAACATTTAAAGAATAAAAAGGCCGAAAGGATTTTCTTCATGTTTTTATTCCAAAACGTTAGTGCACGAATTAGTATGGATCATGATGTGTGACAATCATCATGTTTACTCATTAAAATAGATTTGAAACGATTTCATCACGAGAAAAGGCCGAAATGATTCGTAAGAACAAATAAGATAAGAAATTCTTTTCAAAACAAATGGAGTTTTAAGAGAATTACCGTATTAGTTAAATAGGCCAAAAGGGTTAACTAATTTGGAGAATTCTTAACAATGATTTTTCATGATATAAACCATTGATTGTTAATCATTTACATTAGATTGTGCATCATTACAAGTTACACCAAACTTTTATGAATACTCTATGCAATTGGGTCATGAATTACACACAAGTATATGTTTCTATTTATTGATCTTTGATACTATTGAAGTTTTGCTAAATTGGATTGAAAACCATTTTTACAAATGCTTGTTATATTTAACTACAATAATCACAAATCCCTTGGGACGATCCTGACTTTCCTACCTTTACTATTTCGGACGAGTAAACTTGCTCGTATGTGTTAAATAGATAATCGGTAAAATCGTGTTTTATAAATTTTAAAACTTGCACACATTGTATCACATCAATACGGGATGGTCCCTTAAATATTTATGGGACCGTCACTATTTAAGGGACCTTCACCAAAATTGGGTCAACTTTGAAAATTCATATAAAATCAACCGTAAATCCGTAGGAGTCGTGCCACCCGCCATTTTAAAGGTAATTGAGTCTACTTTCATTTAAAAATACTTTCAAGTATTGATTACAAACTTAATTAAATATTAGATTCAAAATACAACTTAGTGGTCAAAACCTTGTGTTACGTCTTAACAAAAAACTTGTATTTTACTCGTTCTTTCGAGTCGGACATCTCTACTAAATGAATTTTTGAAAAATGGTGTCTTTATCCTTTCAAAATATTGATCTTAATTAATTTTTAAAATGGGGAGGAAATTCTTTTTAAATTAAATCAAGCAAGTATACATTGTTGCATCTAACACACAAAAAGATAACGAAAATCATTATGTGTGCTATGCTAAATGATTATGTGTTTTCGATAGCTTGCATATCTTATGAAGTTTTAGTAACTCACTTAGATATGTAGACTAAGTTGATTTAAATCATGTAGGTCGAAAACAATTGTCTTACACAATTACCTTTCCAAAGATTCAAGTGTTAAAATCTGTCATCTCAAAACATTTAACACTTCATCAAACTTTCAACATGATTTCTAAAACATTACATGCTCTTAACTTGGTTGGCCATGGGTTGTCTAATCAAGAGAAATGTTTATAATAATACATTAGTATTTAAGTAAAAGAAAATGTATTTTCAAACCTTGCATGTATTTGAAAACACACAAATTGTTTTAAACATACAGTATTTTACAAGAGTTATGTTTTGTATAAAAATGGTTAGGAAAATTATTTTTATACTCATGAAATGTGAAAAACTATGCATATTATATGTAATAATAAATAGTTTCTCACACACAAAAATAAATGACAATCTTGAAGTTAACATGTCATTATTATTAACCTCACACATACAACAAGTATTAAATTTAATGGAGCACATTCCATAAATTCTTATTTATTTTCATTATTAAAAAGAGTGGTCGTGAGGGTCAAGAAAGAATTCGAGCATATATCAATTCATTATTCAAATTATGATTGATATCATTATCGAATCTAATTGACAAGTTTTCGAGTATGGACATGAAATTGGTATCACTATTTGTTTAGCTTCAAGATAAAATCAAAATATAACAAAATTATATTATCTTGAACCTACATACTCAATCACACTCGATTGATATGAAAATAATGACGTCCTTCTCAAGACGAAAAGAATATGCATCGGATCATAACTTACACTTGTGTTGATGATGTCATATTGAGTCTTCTTGTCCAATGGTTGTGTTTCAATTATTAAACTAATATGTTTAAAAGATACTTAAAATACACAACGAAGTAGGATTGACGACTTGGATGTTTCATCTAAAATATTCAAGCAATTACATTGCAACGCAATTTGTAAACGTGTCATTTCTGAAAAACCAAACACGAGAAAACAAACAACATATGTAGACTTTGCTCATGAACGAGTCAAGACTCAAAATCACATGTCAAGTAAAAATGTCAAACATAATACATCATCAATCTTCAAGAAGATAACATGTATTTCAAAAGGATAATTTATGCATCTCATTCTCCTTGTAAAATGAATGGTTATATTACAAGAGAATACGTCAGAAAATATAGAATAATAGATTTTGTAAGCAACCTAATACAACGTGTGTCACTACTTAAACAAGTAAAATTCGTTAATCACATTATAACTAAAATACTTGTTTTCATAAGTAATTCATAAGAATGAAAAGTTTATCCTTTTAAATAAGCATATTTGTCAAAAGATACAATATGTTTTCTCTCAATGATACAACGTAAAACATTACAAGATCTATTAAGGCAAGTAACCTTAATTAGACTCTCTTTCTCAAGATTTACTATGGAGTATTCTTGAAACCAAAACATGTTAAAATAACAACTCAAAGGTGTCATCTATAAGGTCATGTAACACACTATCTAAACCAAACAACCTCCAAATCTCAAACACATATTTAAAATATTGTGCTTTCCTTTGTAAGGATTTTGTGTAAGACATGTCGTATTCATTAACCGGCTTTTAAAATATGGTTAGGATATGTATTAGCGGAATCGGCTAATATCATCTTTGGAAAACTTCGATGGGAAAATATAGGAATTCCAATTCTTCTAATATGAGAATGGCTACTGGAGAACCTATTGCACTAGAAATTCAATTTAACCTAACGGTTGAATTGCTTCGAGGAGAGAAGTTGGGTTTGTGGTAAACCCATAAAAATGGTCGTGTTTAGCCTTAATTGAGCACCACTAGTGATAGTCTCATATCCATTCTCTAACTTGAAAAATTTGCATTCCTACATTTGACTAAAGTTGTTTTACATCAATGATCTTTGTCTCCCGTTAGGATTGCATTTTAAACAAGTAGTAATTAGGATTCTTCTTGACAAACCTATATTACTTGCATATATGTGTTTAATATTTGAAAACAACTTGTTCTTGTGAAATATGATTAAATGTCTTCATGCCTTCTTAAATGCTCAATGCCTACTTGCCTAATTATTGAATGCTTGTTCATTAGAAAGATCTTGCTTTGAATTAGCTTTTCTAATGTTATATTTCTTGATATATGTCCATGATACATGCTCTTATATGCTAAATGTCAACTTGTTTTACTTATTGCTTGCATTCATAGTAATCATACTTTGTATGCATCACTTTACATGACTTACGTGTTATTTGTGTACCCACACTATGTCGATTTAATATATAACGAACTAGGTATGCCTATCTTGATAACTTCTTAGATGTCATATAGTCTTACACGTTAATATCTTTGATTATTAAGTGATACTTGCTTAAATGACTTACATTTCTTTAATCACCATCTCGCTCTCTTCCAAATAATCCACTCTTTTTTCTAGAAAAGATTACTCCCACACTTCTCTACATTCTTCACTTATAACCTACATATAACAACCCGAAATTTTCCACGTCAACATTTAATTCTAAACTCTAAGTCATTACTTTAAAATTTACAAGAATACTTTTTACGTATAACTTTCAGTTAAATAAGCGTAAAACTAGGAACAACCCCCTTGTGCACTAGGACTTTAGGCTATATTTAGTACACAACATTCCAACACCTTTCTCCTACTCCGGTTCGAAATTTTAAACCCTAAAACAATTCCCTTTTTATTTATTTATGTTTATTAAGTTAACAAACGCTTTTCGCGATTTAAATGAACAATGCACCCAACACCCCTAACAATTATTTTTAATGCATTATTACCAAAGTTCCAAAAATATTTCCCAACGCCTAATGTAATTTCTTTAATTATAACGTTTAATTACGTATAACTTACGTTAATCACCAAATCGATAACCAATACCTATTATTAATACCCAATACATACAACATATACACTTTTGTACAAAATTAACTCATCTACTCCTAATATTACCCATATTGCCGCCCCCCCCCCTTTTTCCATAATAATCACAAGAAAATATTTCTACTACAATTAATTACTAGTTAAAGACCTTGAAACATGGAGTTGTCAAGACAAGTTTTTGGAGGCTTGACCAAGCTTTGCCCCCCCCCCTCGCCCTCCTAGCCTATTCGGCTAAACCATCATCAAAGCCACCCTTATGTCTCTTTGTTCTTGACTAACTATTCCAAATTGGACTTTCCCTCCATATATATATAAGACCTTAGCACAATTTATACACCATAGCACAAAAGAAAAAAACATATAAACACTTACCCTCCTCATCTAGTTCGATCCACCAAGGAAAGAAAGAAGGAAGAAGAGAACTTGTTTTGGTTAATTCAAGCATCACTATGACACACTTGTAAAGGGTTTAGAAGCACTAGTCTTGGGTTAAACAAGTAAATTACCTCCTCATCATACTAATCTCCCTAAGTAAGCAACAAATACTGATAAATTTCATACTCTTTATATCTTGATATTAGTCTCAAGTTGCATATACTTATTTATCACATTGTGCATGTTAATAAAACCTTATAACCACAATGATCTTTTAACTAATGACTAGGTTTCAAATATATTTTCATAAACACACAAGATAATTGGTAATCTTAACAAGAAATTGGAAATAAAAACACTATATATATAAACTAGTAAGCTTGTTATATTAACTAGTCTTGATGATTACTTAAATTTATGAGAAAGTGAACTTTTTAATATTGCTAGGTTTATTGTTAAATCACTATTGACATGTTGAGAAATAGGTGGAAGAGCTAGGACTAGTTTGGGAGTTGTTGTTAAGCGGTTTGGGATAATTAGAAGGCTAGGAAACGTGTTTTGACACTTTTAGAAGAGAGGCTGTCCCATTCGACCTCACCCAGAAAAATCAGTAACTTGGGGGCAATATTAGGCTATAAATATAGAAAATAGACTCTATAACGAAAATGTAGCCGCTTGAATGAGATAAAACGGACTTATAACGAAGAAGATGCGTTAGTTTTAAGTTGTGCGACGAAAATGAATTTTCTGAAAAAGTAGTTGCTGTTGGGAATTTTTAAGGGGTAAAAACTGATGTTAAAAGTTAACTAGACTAGTCAAGGCACTAAAAACATGTTAGTATACTTAAACACGAACCCGAGGATGTATAAAACTTAAGAATCGAAGCTAAGACGAGAAAGTTATGGCCTAGTGAAGTTGCGACGAATTATAAACTTTTGACAACTTTTATTTTTGGCTATTAGAAAGATGATGGAAATATTTAATGTGGATTTTGGACACTTTAGGGCCGGCTTTAGCTAAAATGACGTAAACAGAAATGGTAGAACGTTATGTATACTTGTTAGGCGCGTTAGAGATTTTCAAAAATACTTATTAACAAGATGACTATAGTTTAATCACGAGATTAACTAGTTACGTTTTCTAAAAAGAGTTGTTTTGCTTAATAAATGGACACATTGACGCAACTATATTTTTTGTCGATAAATATTGTAACAAACATGTACAAGTGATATAATAGTATAAGAACTTGCGTGCACGACATTGTTTTCAAACCTAAGTCATGGTATTTATTTAGGTTGCGTTTAGAGTTATCAGACCTTTATTCACGTTTTACCATATTTCTAATCGGGATTTGCTAAGTGAGGTGAGTTTCATAGCCCCATTTTTTACTTGTTTTACTATTCGATTTGAAATACTTGGGGTGGGAATACATTGCTTGTTTTTACATATGGACACAAGTGCATTAAACATTTATTGATTGCCTAAGTTGTTGTCGTTTTCAATAAATTCCCTACAATCATGAACCGTTAATTACTTTGTAAGCGCGAGTGTTGTGAATAGATCTATTGGGGGTAAACTCCCCCGTCCGGGTTGGTCGCTCCAACTTGTCAAACGGACGCATTTCATTTGATGTCGTACAGGTGTTTGGCAAAGCACCTATTTGGGGTGATAACTTGAATTAACTGTTAAGGCTTCGGTGTCGTGAGCTTAGTGCAACAATAATACTTTTCATGAACATATTTGGAATACATTATCGTTGAAATCTTGTGGTCCATACATAACTTGTTGTTTACTTAAACCTATGAACTCACCAGCTTTATGCTGACCCTTTTAGCATGTATTCTCAGGTGTAGATCTTTATTACAGCACAATCTATTGTTGGAGGCGCTTGGCAAGGGCACAGTCATAGGCTACTCTGATATATTTGGGACCACTTGTTTACTTATATGGGCCTTATTTACGCATAAAATTAAATATTGTAAACTTATTTACTATGATAATGTAACTAATTTTTTCCAGATGTATAAGGTAAATCCGTTCTCTTTACTTTGTGTTGTGATCCAATTTAGTAGCACCCCAACGGCATCATCTTCCGCTGTGACCCGTTTTGGGGGTGTTACAGATTGGTACCAGAGCCTTGGTTATAGAGAACTGGGTATATTTTTAAAAACCTAGACTAAAACCACTTTTTACAAAAACAAAACACTATGACTGCCACGTGCTCGCCTGCCAAGCCTTCTGCCTCACTACTGTTTGCTTGTCATAACTCATAAGTATGCATTACAACTTACTATTTGGTGATTTATTTGGCTTCCACTATATGCTACAAGTATTTTCTGTATACTTATAAATACATACCGTACCTATCACAACATTACGCATTTTTCCCTACGTAATATCACTATTTCACTTCGAGTTGGGACACCCATCTTGGTCTTTCAAAACAACTTTTAAAAGCTAAAGACGTATTACTAGTATAACTGAACTAACATACACACTTGTACTTTTGAATGTCCCTTAACTTCCGAGATTCATTTAGTAACATTAAACCCCGTTATAGTCTCCCAATTTTCTAAATCTTCCGTTTAGTCTGGCAATTTCCTGTTCACCTTATTAACTGTTTCTTTAGACTAGTTTGAACGCTGTCCATACTTTAGAACTCTACACTCGTTAACCACTCCAGAAGTCACCAGTTTATAGACGACTCGTTCATCTTATGAATGACATCTCTAAGTCCTCTTCGTAAACGCTACCTCATATCTTTCTCTGTTTGATAGAAATGCACCAAGCAATACTAGACATGCCATTTAGGTCCTACTTTAGGAAATGCTTATACTTCACATCTTCTGTTTGAAGAATGCAGATCAAGCTGAGTGCACTGCACAATGTTGCATACGATGCTGAAGTTGTGTTTGGCTGAATACGAGACCCATCGCAACAGTGGTAACAGCAGGGAAGCTAGTGGAACGGCAACCAGGGTTGAACCCGCGGCTCGTGGATGTACTTACAAGGCATTTTCGGGTTGTCAGCCGCAGACTTTCAGTGGCGTTGAAGGAGCTGTCGGCTTGGTACGATGGTTTGAGAAGTTGGAATCTGTTTTTCGCATGTGTAACTGCGCAGAGGACTGTAAGGTAAAATATGCTACGGGTACCTTGCTGGATGGTGCCTTATCATGGTGGAATGCTTATGCTCAGTCAGTGGGAATTGATACTGCTTTCGAAACACCATGGGCTGATTCCAAGGAAATAGTAATAGCTGAGTATTGTCCAAGAAATGAGGTTCAAAGATGGAAGTCGAGTTTTGGAACTTAACAGTGAAGGGAGTCGACATTGCAGCTTATACTAAACGATACCATGAATTGGCTACTCTTTGTCCTGAGATGGTTTCTACTACACGAAAAAGGATTGAGAGGTACATCTGGGGACTTCCGCCTAGTATTCAAGGAAATGTCACATCTTCTAAGCCAAGTACTCTCGAGGAGACAATTCGAATGTCTCACAATATGATGGACCAAGTTGTTCAAGCAAGGGCTACTCGAGATGTCAACGACAACAATAGCAACAAAAGGAAGAGGCATAATGACCAGGGAGACAAGCATACTCTGCAACAAGATAAGAAACAAGAAGTGGTGAAAGACTATGCTGTCGGGCCAGGTGATAAGAAAAGGTATGCTGGAACCCTACCTGAGTGCAACAAATGTAAGTATCACCACACTGGACCTTGCCCCGCTACGTGTTGGAATTGCAAAAGGCCGGTCATCAAGCTAAAGATTGTAGGGTCCCTACCCCAGTAACTTGCTTTGAATGTGGTGAAAAAGGACACCTTAGGAGTGATTGCCCAAAGCTGAGGAATCAAAATGGAGGAAGAACTCGTGGGGGAGCATACGCATTAATAGGAGGAGAGGCTTGCCATGATCCTGTCGATGTTACGAGCGAAGATGATGTTTAAGGAAAAGTTTATGCTTGTATAATAAAACCGAAGTCTAAACCCTCTAGGGTTATATTTCTTTTGTGTTTTACATTAAGTACTTTCGTATAAGTTTTATGTATTATTACGAATTTCTGTCTAATGAATGTTCTATCTTTTATCATCGTCGTGAAACGACAACTCTCGTCCATTACACTCCTAATATCACTATTCTTTCTCAATTGCTTTACAAGAATACGATACTACTCTGTTATAAACTAATTTATTTACATCCTGTAAAATGTCTGAATTTTATCCTATAGACTCTTGCCACCTTATAAAATGTTTTGCTAATTACTGAATAAATCTGTTTTTTACCACTTTACAATCTACTTTACAACCATCCTATAAGCTACTTTTGCTATCGCCCCACAAACTGTATTACTCCTTTGAAAACTATCTTTACCGTCATTTTATAAACAAAATGATTAATACTATTAAACTTTAAGAAACATAATGTTATTTTTTACTAAACCGAGCATTACATCATTAGTCCTCAATTATACATAGCCTGGCCACCTATGTCTAATTCCGGAAGAATCATGTTATGATTGGAATAGTCACCTTCAAACCTTACCTAAAACTAAACTTTTGATGGGCAAAAGTTATAAGCCATTCATTGGCACTCGCCTCAAAAAGCACCGTAACCGAGAAAACTTTAACCCAACCCTATCTTGAAAGACTAACCCCATTTCATACCATGTCCCGTGCTAATAAAGTCGAATTCTTATCGTCAAGGTTCGCTAAAATTCTCAACGAGGTCCCGAGTTCACTTGGGAACGAGAAGATCAGATCCGTCAAAAGTATATGCACCTCTTCACTGACACCACTCCAACGACTAACACTGACTGAATCTCGTGGACGAGATTCCTTTTATGGGTGGTAGACTATAACAACCCAAAATTTTCCACGTCAACATTTAATTCTAAACTCTAAGTCATTACTTTGAAATTTACAAGAATACTTTATACGTATAACTTTCAGTTAAATAAACGTAAAACTAGGAACAACCCCCTTATGCACTAGGACTTTAGGCTATATTTAGTACACAACATTCCAACACCTTGCTCCTACTCCGATTTGAAATTTTAAACCCTAAAACAATTCCCTTTTTATTTATTTACGTTTATTAAGTTAACAAACGCTTTTCGCGATTTAAATGAACAATGCACCCAACACCCCTAACAATTATTTTTAATGCATTATTACCAAAGTTCCAAAAATATTTCCCTATGCCTAATGTTATTTCTTTAATTATAACGTTTAATTACGTATAACTTACGTTAATCACCAAACCGATAACCAATACCTATTATTAATACCCAATACATACAACATATACACTTTTGTACAAAATTAACTCATCTACTCCTAATATTGCCCATATTGCCGTCTCCCCCCCCCCCCCACCCGCGCTCTTGTTCCATAATAATCACAAGACAATATTTCTACTACAATTAATTACTAGACAAATACCTTGAAACATGGAGTTGTCAAGACAAGTTTTTGGAGGCTTGACCAAGCTTTCCCCCCCACCCTCCTAGCCTATTCAGCTAAACCACCATCAAAGCCACCCTTATGTCTCTTTGTTCTTGACTAACTATTCCAAATTGGACTTTCCCTCCATATATATGTAAGACCTGAGCACAATTTATACACCATAGCACAAAAGAAAAAAATATATATAAACACTTACCCTCCTCATCTAGTTCGATCCACCAAGGAAAGAAAGATGGAAGAAGAGAACTTATTTTGGTTAATCAAGCATAATTAGGACACACTTGTAAAGGGTTTAGAAGCACTAGTCTTGGGTTAAACAAGTAAATTGTCTCCTCATCATACTAATCTCCCTATGTAAGTAACACTTTGTATTGATAAATTTCATACTCTTTATATCTTGATATTAGTCTCAAGTTGCATATACTTATTTATCAATTTGTACATGTTAATAAAACCTTATAACCACAATGATCTTTTAACTAATGACTATGTTTCAAATATATTTTCATGAACACACAAGATAATTGGTAATCTTAACAAGAAAGTGGAAATAAAAACACTATATATATATAAACTAGTAAGCTTGTTATATTAACTAGTCTTGATGATTACTTAAATTTATGAGAAAGTGAACTTTTTAATATTGCTAAGTTTATTGTTAAATCACTATTGACATGTTGAGAAATCGGTGGAAGAGCTAGGATTAGTTTGGGAGTTGTTGTTAAGCGGTTTTGGATAATTAGAAGGCTAGGAAACGTGTTTTGACACTTTTAGAAGAGAGGCTGTCCCATTTGACCTCACCCAGAAAAATCAGTAACTTGGTGGCAAGATTAGGCTAGAAATATAGAAAATAGACTCTATAACGAAAACGTAGCCGCTTGAATGAGATAAAACGGACTTATAACGAAGAAGATGCGTTAGTTTTAAGTTGTGCGACGAAAATGAATTTTCTGAAAAAGTAGTTGCTGTTGGGAAGTTTTAAGGGGTAAAATCTGACGTTAAAAGTTAACTAGACTAGTCGAGGCACTAAAAACATGTTAGTATACTTAAACACAAACCCGGGGATGTATAAAACTTAAGAATTGAAGCTAAGACGAGAAAGTTATGGCCTAGTGAAGTTGCGACGAAATATAAACTTTTGACAGCTTTTATTTTTGGCTATTAGAAAGCTGATGGAAATATTTAATGTGGATTTTGGACACTTTAGGGTCGGCTTTAACTAAAATGACGTAAACAAAAATGGTAGAACGTTATGTATACTTGTTAGGCGCGTTAGAGATTTTCAAAAATACTTATTAACAAGATGACTATAGTTTAATCACGAGATAAACTAGTTATGTTTTCTAAAAAGAGTTGCTTTGCTTAATAAATGGACACATTGACGCAACTATATTTTTTGTCGATAAATATTGTAACAAACATGTACAAGTGATATAATAGTATAAGAACTTGCATGCACGACATTGTTTTCAAACCTAAGCCATGGTATTTATTTAGGTTGCGTTTAGAGTTATCGGACCTTTATTCACGTTTTACCGTATTTCTAATCGAGATTTGATAACTAATGTGAGTTTCATAGCCCCATTTTTACTTGTTTTACTATTCAATTTGAAATACTTGGGATGGGAATACATTGCTTGTTTTTACATATGGACACAAGTGCATTAAACATTTATTGATTGCCTAAGTTGTTTTCGTTTGCCATAAATTCCCCACAATCATGAACCGTTAATTACTTTGTAAGCGCAAATGTTGTGAATAGATCTATTAGGGGTAAACTCCCCCGTCCGGGTTGGTCGCTTCAACTTGTCAAACAGACACATTTCATTTGATGTCGTACAGGTGTTTGGCAAAGCACCTGTTTGGGGTGATAACATGAACTAACTATTAAGGCTTCGGTGCCATGAGCTTAGTGCAACAGTAATACTTTTCATGAACATATTTGGAATACATTATCGTTGAAATCTTGTAGTCCATACATAACTTGTTGTTTAATTAAACCTATGAACTCACCAGCTTTATGCTGACCCTTTTAGCATGTATTCTCAGGTGTAGATCTTTATTACAGCACAATCTATTGTTGGAGGTGCTTGGCAAGGGCACAGTCATAGGCTACTCTGATATATTTGGGACCACTTGTTTACTTATATGGGCCTTATTTCCGCATCAAATTAAATGTTGTAAACTTATTTACTATGATCATGTAACTAATTTTTCCAAATGTATAAGGTAAATCCATTATCTTTACTTTGTGTTGTGATCCAATTTAGTAGCACCCCAACGGCATCATCTTCCGCTGCGACCTGTTTTGGGGGTGTTACACTACACCTCTCCTATTTTCAAACATTCTCTAATCATTTGTAAATTCTCTTCATACCCAACAAATGATTATATACACTTTTCCATATAATCCTAACATTCCTATAAACATTCTTTAGCAAATCCCTAAATCATTCCTTAATCATTATTGCCTAATTCTTTTCTTTCTTAATGGCAATATGATTCTCACATAATCAATCATTTGATTATTCCTATCCTTGCATCTGGGAAGAACAGAGAAAACTGGAAAGACTCTGCACCCTACTGGCGACGGTCCTAAAAACATATGAGCGGTCCCTTATATATATGAGACCATCCCTTGTTTACAGGACCGTCCACAGTAAAGGTTTCATGAACTGGTTCACTGTTTTTCTTTTTATGCATCCTTGACTCACCACTCTCTAGACCAGTTTCTTTCTCTTTAAACAATACTTTGAACCATCCTACACCATGCCTTTTTCCAAAATAACAACCATTTTGATCATCTTAACACTTATCCCTTCACTCTCCTTCATTCTCTTCTTTCTATGACTTATACATACAATTGGTACCACCCATGAGAATCCCTTCAAAAACTTCTTCTTCTTCACTCTCTAGACCATATTCATAGTCCATTGTACCATCCCTCTTTTTTTTTCTCACATCTACCTCTTCTTAATAAAGCACCCAACAAAACTAGGATAGTATGTACCTTCTTTAAAGTCTCCCATCTTCCTCACTTCTTTTCATCCTCACTCATTGTAAGTGCAAAGGGTCCTTTCATTGTTTCCCTACACACATCTCTTCTCATCCCCTTCAACACAAGCCTAAATTAAACCATTATCTTCAAATATGAAGTCTCTTATCTTCCTTCTCATCTTTACATCATCCTTGCCAATCTTGGCTTAAAACTTTCTTTCTTCATTTCCGTTCATCCTCTCCCACTTCTCCACTTTAAATAGTCATCTTCATTCTCATCTAGGAGCATATCATCTTTACTCTATATCACCTAGACATTAGACACTTATCTTGGAAGAAGTTAGAGAATGGTGTGTTGATATATAATCAATAATTTTATATGTTTAGTTTCAATACCTTTTGTGTAATACTTTAGAATACTCATGTTTGAGTCATGCATGTATTAATCTCCGATAATGTCTTGCTATATGTATCATCATTATTATATATATGTGCACTTGTCTACTAACTCTGTTTTGTAGCATTACTTCATCGCTAAATTTTTTGGTAGCCCAAACAAGGGGGAGCATACACCAAGGTGGAGCATTTGCAAATGTCAAACTCATTTGCAAATCGTTGATGCATCTACACATTCCTTGCTATGTGTAGTCCACCTCTATAATGCTACTCATATCCTTTTACATACTTTGTTGCTTGAAACTAACCCTTGATGTAGGTTAAGCATTTGCAACATATTTGATTCATGGATACGCTTAAGTCAATGGGGATGCAATGAGCTAGGGGGAGCTCAGAAATAGTTAGGTACATGGTTTGGAGTTGGTTAAACCATGGTGATAGGAGCAAGGCTTCACTAGGATGATGCAAGCTCACTTCTTTGAATGATGGGATTTGGGATCGTCAAATACATTGAGGGATCATACACAATCAACTAGGAATCTTCTCAAGTCCTCCTCTCAATATTCTTTCTCAAGTTTTCATCTATAGGCTCAAGTTATCTTCTCAACTCTTCTTCTCAAGTTTTCCTCTCAAGTCTTCCTCTAATACAAGCCTCTAATACAAGCAAAGACATATCTTCTTCTCAAGCCTTCTTATAAAGTCTTCTTCTCAAGTCTTCCTTTTAAGTTATCTTCTCAAGCATTCTTCTCAAGACATCTTCTCAAGTCTTATGCTTGAGTACTTCTCTCAAGTCTTCTTCTCGAGTCATTTTCTCAAGTATACCTCTCAAGTTCTCGCTGATCTTCTTTCTACCTCTACATTGGCGACACCTTTTTGCTTCGACAAAAGGGGGAGAGGGAATGTAAACAAGTAACTTCTACACTTTGCTATGAGTTACGGTTTACATATTTGTCATCACCAAAATGGGGGAGATTGTTAGTGCAAACGTTAGACGTTTAATCTATACAGTGTCTTCATGTTTTAATGATGACAAACATGTAACTTGTAATACATAACGTAAAGTGCACAAGTTACTCGTTTACACAAATCATCAATGCCGGAACGCATCAACATCTCTCGACGGCTCAAGTCTACATCACTTAAGGTATGAACAAACTCTATACCAATTTTGTTAAGTGATCAAAGAAAATATTTTTGTCCTTAAACCTCACATTTTATAAATGTGTTATTTTTGTATTTATAAATAAATTTTTTAAAGAAAAATAAATTTGAATTTCAAATTCACAACAACCATTTTTCCCACCAAAATCAGATAAATTTTCACCAGATAAATTTTCACCACTAAAGGACAAAAAGAGGAGCGTCTGTCAGGACGGTCCCGTAAATAGGTGACGGTCCCTTATATATAAGGGACCGTCCAAGGTTTAAGGGACCGTCCCCGCTCCTCCTGGTGCCTATAAATACTGCACTGTTTTCTCAGAAAAATCAACCCTCTTTGCACAAAAATGTTCTGTTCTTTTTCCCTCTTTCTTTGATCACTATAACTCTTTGGTATGTGTTTATAAGTGATCTTGTCATCCTCTATCTCAAGTGCAAGACAAGAACACTCAAAGTCATCAAGAATCAAAGGGTTATAATGTAGTCCACACACACGTAACTTGTGTTACAATTCTCTTCTTCCTCCAAACTCTCTCATTTGTAAATTAGTGTATCCGACTTGTGTGTGAGTCGTGATTAGGTGTGTAAGTGTAAATCCGGACAAAGTGCAAGTCCGTGGGTGATTGTGTAGATTAGGATGGTGTGTACGTCCGTAGGTGATTGCGTGTAGATTAGGACGATGTGTACGTCTGTGTGTAGATTAGGACCAGGTGATGGTCCGTGAAGACTTTGATTGGGTGATGATTCAAGTGGACGGTGTGTACGTCCGTGTGTTGATTAGGGCCGGGTGAAGGTCCGTGAAGACTTGGATTGGGTGTGATGCGTGGGTTTTGCAACCTTACAACAGGTTTTACCTCTCGAGGGATCTCAAGAGGCTTACAACCCCACCAGGCAGTGTACCTGACCGATGTAGTATAGTGTAGTGGTAAGTACGGGGGATTGATCGTTCTCCACAGGGAATAGTGTTCGTTAGGTGTGAAAGGCTACTCTAATTAGGTCTAAGGGTTGAGGAAGATTCTTTTTATGTTTTTATAATTTTATGAAAGCAAGTAAAATCTCGGGTTTTGAAGGAGTGGGCGGAATTAGTTGCTAGTCAACTAACCCAAATTACTACAAATGCAAATAAAATAAAATAACAAAAATGAAAAGTGGTGAGAAACTTATGTGTAGAGAAATGTGTTTACTTAGATTTCCTTACTCCCTAACTATCTTTTACCGGTTAATTAGTGTGTATTAGTCGCGTGGATGACGGGTGTATTCCTTAATACCATTCGTGGGGTGGCGTACTTACTTCCCCAAACTCTACAAGCTCCTACTTCACTCCTATGTCGAGCCGGCTAGGAAGCTCCTAACATGGGATCACTAGAATTCGCTTGTGCATTAAATACAACCATAAAAACCTTTAGTACGCGTTTGGTTCATGTTTCTTAAGACGTTCAAGCAAGTTACCGAATAGGAAGTTAGCCAGTTTTCTTAAGCCTAACATAGATAAACAATCATCCAATACAACTAATAACACACTAACAACCAATAATCAATAGCTAGGTTTCATTAGATCTAAGCAAACACAAGATAAAATTAGCCTAACATGTTAAACAAAAGACAAGCATAAGATAGAATCAAACAACACATAGACATATTGAATGATTAATTGATAACTTATCTTTCAATGAAACATGGAAGATCTCAAGGCAAAAAGCCCTGAAAAAGTAGCTAAAATCGTCTTAGGGTTTTATCCCAAAATTCCACACACTAAGCTCTCTCTTTTATGACAAAAAATTAGAAAACTATATATAGACTTTGACATCTGACGGCGTCACCTTATGCATTGTGACGCCGTCACCTCGCCGCTTTTAGGGTTCCCGGATGACCATCTTGACGCCGTCCCTCTTTAGCTCTTCAAAAATCCATTCTGGCTTATCAAGGCTTGACGCCGTCGGATCCTGAACGTGACGCCGTCCCCTTATGATTTAAGCCGTGACGCCCTTGATTTAGTTAAAGCGTGACGCCGTCAGAATTCTCATGCAAACTCACTGGCCCGTCATGAGTAAATTTCACATCCAACTTTTCTTGCCAAGGCATGACGCCGTCCCATGTTAATTGTGACACCGTCAAGAGTAACTTTTAGCCGATTCTTGAGACTTTGCCGTTTTCTTCACTTTTATGCTCCAAAAACGTCCAAAATGCCTCCTTTTCCAGATTTCTCCTCAAAAGTACCTAAAATGACAAAAGGAACGATTTAGGGCAATATTTGATCAAATAAATACGATTTCGGGCTTAAATGACCCCTTAAAAGCGGTACACTTTTCGCCTCATCAAATACCCTTACACTTGAGATTTGCTTGTCCTCAAGCAAATGCGCTTTTATTCCAATCAAAATACAAGTTAGGGGTCATTTAATGCAAACATAAAAGTAATTACAACAAATAATCGTTCCACTTCAATCATAATAAGCACGGAGATTACATACTAGCACCTCACAAGTAGTGTTTAGATACTCACATCTCTCAAGTGTCATCAAAATAAATCTCATAAATGAAAACGGAAAATATCTCTCACTACCTGTCATAGCAAATAGATTACCATAGGCTTGGGAAAGGATCGAAAACCTCCTCCACTAGGCGTAAGCACCTAAGATAAACTATCAAAGAGGGCTTTTAAATGGGTTATAACGTTAGGTGTAGGGAAAAGGAAAACACGGTTTTGTTGGATACGGGATATTTTACTGGTGGCGAGTTAAAGATCTTGATCAATTACATGTACTATACAATGTTGCTAAGCCAAGACTAGACTCGATCTTAAGCTAGAAACAAAATAACATAAACATAAAATAAACATAAAATAAAACGGGATGGTAGTCCGTATGTTTTTTCTATTTTTCTTTTTCTCATTTTTTTGTATTTTTCTCGATTTTTTCGATTTTTTTTTTTTTTTTTTTTTTTTTTTTTTTTTTTTTTTTTTTTTTTTTTTTTGCATACACTTTTACCCTACCATCCAAAATAATACATCATAGGGGCGTTGCATCCCCTTACACTTGAACTTTTACATAACTTTACAAATAACTATTCTAATGACTCGAATTAAGATAATTGAAAAACTTGGAGTACTTTTAAAACATTTAGCACATATGGGGGTAATAAATGATGTTCTTCCCCATTACTCCATTACACTAGTACTTTACCCATGAGTCCCAATCGTCCCAAAACAATATGTACAAGGATATGACTCGACTTAGCAACCATGTAATCAACTAGATAATTAACTTGGGTTTAAACAAATGTTGTCACAATAATGCACTAAAAATGAGTGCATACAAGGTAGGCTAAGGCGATTTGGGTGTACATTTTAGTGGGGTGTAACAAATTCTTCCTTTAAGTAAAATGCTTAAAGGTTGAAACGAAAAGATAGGCTCTGAGGGGTGTACTAGGGGTATCGTGTACTAAAAATGAGTACAAACGCAAAGGGTGTGGGAGAATTACTTGACCAATGTAGCCAATGTAATTATAACAAAAACACAGGTGTAAAACATGGGTTAATCCTAATGCCTCTTATCATGTAGTAAATCTAACTACACGAATGTAGTCTCACTTGTGGCCTCGGAATGGTCCTAACGCAAGTTCTAGAATCTAAGTGCTACCGGTACACACATCATAGCATAAATGCTTTTCCTACCAATTCTAGGGGCGAACCTCACATATTTGGGGGTGGAAAATTTTTTAGTGGTACGGTTTTTGTGCTAGTCATATAACTCCTATCCGTGAGACGCTCATTAAGATCAAAGTTTCACTCCTATATGTTGTAAAAAATTTTAAATTTGGCACTAAAATTACCTTAACAAGTATTTCTCTCAGTTTTATTACACATCTACCATCAAACAAACAAAAATCAAGCGCAATTGTATTCTCTAAAATCGTACTTTTACCCTCCCCTTACACTTAAGATGAACATTGTCCCCAATGTTCAAATAACAAGATGTAAAAGAATAAAGTAAAAGAATGAAATCAAATACTCCCCTGATTCGCTCGTTGGATAATGAATTTACACGGTTAAATCTTCCTCCAAAGAGAATGTTGAAGCTCCATGACTAATGCATCGCCATAAGCTTGATTCAAAACATTTCCTTGTCCAAAATAACCTGTTGAACCTGAGAAAACAAACACGAAAACCTGCATAACATCGGCGGGATAAAATCTATATATAAGGATATAATGCTTGTGGAATGATAACTTTGCAGATTCCTGGAGATTATAAGTTGGAGATTTTAATAAAAACTTTTTATGAAAACAAAATTTTCAAAAATTTCTGGAAATTAAATCTGACGCCGTCAGGTTATAACCCCTGACGCCGTCAGAAATGACCTGACAAAAATTTTCATTTTAAGTTTCCGGAAAATTTCTGGAAAAACCTTTACCTTACTTCCTGGAAATCCTGCAAAACATCATTATGACTCGATACAAGCATTTGACTCAAACAAACACGAATATGTATGTTAATTTATTATTATTACGATTCATGTTAATTTGTGTTCTAATAAACCGATTTAGATTTCCCTTACACTTATCTTTTGCAAAATACCTTTATATGTAGTTAAGACGAAGTTAAAAACAACATAAAGCATTTTCACAATTTTAGTCTTGAACATGAATCAATAATGATAAAAATTAAACACACATACGGAAACAAATAAAACAAGCACACAAACAAATGATCACACAAAGCAAATAAAATAAATAAAGATTGGGTTGCCTCCCAAGAAGCGCTTTTCTTTATTAACGAGTCTTGTAGCTAGACTCAAAGTCACGTACATTACGTGACTCCATCATCGGTCACGGTTCCTAGGCCATTCTCCTTCCCGGTTTTATATTCCGGTCATAATTTCAAACAATCCTTATAGAAACCGAATATCCTTTCCATAACATAGTCTACTCCTTTACTTCTATCCATATCATTCCTATAGTAGACCGCTTGTTTAAGCTCCTTCTCAACATTTGACAAGTGTTGGAATTGTTCTATCTTATATGGCATTTGGTAGCTTACTTCATCGGTCTCATCCTTAAATCTAACTATCCCTAAGGAAGGTTCATAAGTCATTCTAGAGACCTCAACAAATGGTTTTCCAAAAACCACTTGAGTCAAGGATGCATCGACTATTGGACGGATATCTTCTACAATTACAAAGTCGGTGACATAGGTGAAGTTTCCTACATAAACCGGTAATCCCTTAACTCTTCCCGTGAAGTTACTCATCCAACCCTTGTCAGGGAACATCCTATACCCAAGTTGATTTTTCATTATCAAGTTGTAGTGGGCTCTAGTCATGATGTTTATGGGCGATCTAAGGTCGATGTAAGCTTTCCACACATGTAGATGTCCGATGTTGCATGGTATGTTGAGATTAGAAGGGTCGCCTATTTCAATGATTGGTTTACCTAGGAAGTATGGTGTTTCGGGGTCATCGAATAAGTTTGTATGATATGCGCGCTCTTCCTTAGTGGGTAGCCTATTGAAGTAGTCCTCATCATCATCTACTTCTTCAATCACACTTGTCCTAACTTCCTTATCAACCTCGACTTTCCTATCCTCATCCTTAGGTTCACTATTATCTTCATTCCTATCAATTTGTTTAATAGTGACAATGTTGACAAAGTGGACGTGTTTGGATGAAGAGGGGTCTTTTACTTGGGGTCCGCTATTTGTGTTCCTAGCGTCCTTATGTGGAGGTGATAACACTTGGTTATGGAGGGCTTTCAACAAGTTGTCAATTTTATTGGTCATCTCAGTTTGTTGTTGATTGAATTCGGTCTCGAATCTAGCTATCCGAGCTTCTTGAGATGCCATAAATTGAGACATCAATCCTTCAAAGTTATTGGTACTACCATTGCCGGAAGGATTGTTGTTGAAAGTACGGTTCGAGTTGGAACCGCTTGATTGGAAACGAGTAGGTGGGTTGGAAGAATTGGGTTGTTGTGTGTTTTGGTTTTGTTTCCACCTAAGGTTCGGGTGATTTTTTCCATGAGGGGTTATATGAATCACCATAAGGGTTTGGCTCGGGCTTGAAAGTGTACCACTTATCTCCCGCTCCGTCGGTACGCGATGATGCGTAGTCCACAAAAGCTTGTTCGGGGAGTTCCATGCAATCACGAGTGTCGTGGGGACCACTACATAACTCACATGAAGAAGTGATTTTGTTCACTTGGCTTGAAGGTTTAGGAGCCTCGTAGGATTTCATGAGAAACTTGACTTGGTCTTCAAGTTCTATGATCCTACGGTCGGAAGTGCTTGAATTGTTCAAGGGCAAAGATATTGCCTTGACCGTTTTATTCAAATCACGGGGATCACTCCAACTTTCGTTGTCATAAAGAGCAAGATCCTCTAGGAGAGCCCATGATTGTTCCGCACTTAGATCACGTAGCTTGCCACCGGCCGATTGGTCAATGGTTTGCCTCGTGGAGAGATTGATATGGTCATAGAAGATTTGGACTTGGAGCCAAAGTTCTATGCCATGGTGAGGGACTTTTTGGAGTAAGTCCTTGAATCGAGTCCATGCCTCATAGAGAGTTTCGCCTTGACGTTGTTGGAACATCAAGATATCATTCCTTAGCTTGGTAGTTCTTCCCGGTGGGAAAAACTGAGCAAGGAAACGAGTGGTGAGATCATCCCAAGAGGTGATGGATCCTGCGGGTTGACGTTCTAGCCACTGACTAGCTTGGTCCCGCAGAGAGAATTGGAAGAGACGCAATCGGGTCGTCTCTCGAGTGGCAACATCAAGGTCTATAGAATCAACGATTTTAAGAAAGTCCTTGAGATGTTGATTAGGATCTTCAGAACGAAGTCCATGGAATGCGCATCCGCTTTGCACCAACCGGATGGTGTCGGATCGCAAGGGTGTGATATTGGCTCCTTGTGTGAGCTCAATGGTGTTTCGATAGCCGTGGTGGCTAGGACGGGAATACTCTCCTAAAGTACGGGCTCTAGGAGGTGGTGGTGGTTGTTGTGGTGGTGGGTTGTGTGGGTTAAGGATATTACCATCTTCCATGATGTCGGATGGTAATGGTTACGAACAAAGACACGAAGAAAATAGATAGACTAAAGAAAACCTAGAAAAAAAAATAAAAATCTCACTAGAAAGGAATCTAGTGAGTAGACCTAATAGAAATAAAAATTCACCCTAAACAATAACTATTCCCCGGCAGCGGCGCCAAAAACTTGATGCGTGGGTTTTGCAACCTTACAACAGGTTTTACCTCTCGAGGGATCTCAAGAGGCTTACAACCCCACCAGGCAGTGTACCTGACCGATGTAGTATAGTGTAGTGGTAAGTACGGGGGATTGATCGTTCTCCACAGGGAATAGTGTTCGTTAGGTGTGAAAGGCTACTCTAATTAGGTCTAAGGGTTGAGGAAGATTCTTTTTATGTTTTTATAATTTTATGAAAGCAAGTAAAATCTCGGGTTTTGAAGGAGTGGGCGGAATTAGTTGCTAGTCAACTAACCCAAATTACTACAAATGCAAATAAAATAAAATAACAAAAATGAAAAGTGGTGAGAAACTTATGTGTAGAGAAATGTGTTTACTTAGATTTCCTTACTCCCTAACTATCTTTTACCGGTTAATTAGTGTGTATTAGTCGCGTGGATGACGGGTGTATTCCTTAATACCATTCGTGGGGTGGCGTACTTACTTCCCCAAACTCTACAAGCTCCTACTTCACTCCTATGTCGAGCCGGCTAGGAAGCTCCTAACATGGGATCACTAGAATTCGCTTGTGCATTAAATACAACCATAAAAACCTTTAGTACGCGTTTGGTTCATGTTTCTTAAGACGTTCAAGCAAGTTACCGAATAGGAAGTTAGCCAGTTTTCTTAAGCCTAACATAGATAAACAATCATCCAATACAACTAATAACACACTAACAACCAATAATCAATAGCTAGGTTTCATTAGATCTAAGCAAACACAAGATAAAATTAGCCTAACATGTTAAACAAAAGACAAGCATAAGATAGAATCAAACAACACATAGACATATTGAATGATTAATTGATAACTTATCTTTCAATGAAACATGGAAGATCTCAAGGCAAAAAGCCCTGAAAAAGTAGCTAAAATCGTCTTAGGGTTTTATCCCAAAATTCCACACACTAAGCTCTCTCTTTTATGACAAAAAATTAGAAAACTATATATAGACTTTGACATCTGACGGCGTCACCTTATGCATTGTGACGCCGTCACCTCGCCGCTTTTAGGGTTCCCGGATGACCATCTTGACGCCGTCCCTCTTTAGCTCTTCAAAAATCCATTCTGGCTTATCAAGGCTTGACGCCGTCGGATCCTGAACGTGACGCCGTCCCCTTATGATTTAAGCCGTGACGCCCTTGATTTAGTTAAAGCGTGACGCCGTCAGAATTCTCATGCAAACTCACTGGCCCGTCATGAGTAAATTTCACATCCAACTTTTCTTGCCAAGGCATGACGCCGTCCCATGTTAATTGTGACGCCGTCAAGAGTAACTTTTAGCCGATTCTTGAGACTTTGCCGTTTTCTTCACTTTTATGCTCCAAAAACGTCCAAAATGCCTCCTTTTCCAGATTTCTCCTCAAAAGTACCTAAAATGACAAAAGGAACGATTTAGGGCAATATTTGATCAAATAAATACGATTTCGGGCTTAAATGACCCCTTAAAAGCGGTACACTTTTCGCCTCATCAGGGTGATGATTCAAGTGGACGGTGTATACGTCCGTGTAGCCACGTGGGCTTGTGTGTAGATTGGTTCTAGCTAGGATTAGGACAAGACATTCCGCTTAGTGTCGTTAAATTGGTGTAAGCTTTGGTGTACGGTTTGTTCCGCCTAAAGGGAGCGTGTTGACTAGTCATGTAACTCTCGAGTTGGGTGCTCGGGGAGTGGAGTAGGGCGAAGAGGTGCTTCGTGCCGAACCACTGTAAATCATTGTGTCTGGTTTGCGCTTTCTTTTACCTCATCTCTTTACTTTTTATTCGTGCATTTATCGTTAGTAGTTACACTTGCATTAAGTTTGTGTGGCTTCTCGCTTATATTGAGAATGTGAGTGTGACATAACCTGAGATAACTTAAAATACGCCAATACATAATTCATCAACTGTCTAAAACACGCCACTGCTGGCGGTCCTTTAAACAGACAGACGGTCCCAAATATTTATGGGACCGTCCGTATATATAAGGGACCGTCCACAGAGTCTAACTAAACTAGCTCTAATTTCTCTTACTCGTTCTGTGTGTCTGTTGTTGTAAGTTGGATATAAATATACATAGTTGTTATCATAACCACTATTCATAATTTAGCCACGCTTGATTGGAAATTTGATACGAAACATTTAAGATTTTAATTAGGAACGTATTCACCCCCCCCTACATTTCTACAGTTTTTACATTTTGTTATCATCAAAACGTAGAGATGCCGAAAAATAGAAATAACGTTTTTAGACATTATTTGTATCAACAATCTCCCCCTTTTGATAATGACAAAACAAAAACTCATTTTAGGTGAAAATTAATTTAGCAAGTTTCTAATTTGAGTTTATATCCCATTTCTCCCCCTTTTTTGTCAAAGCAAAAAGAATGGCGTAACAACGATAAGACCCCCCCTTGATGTATGTTCCCCCTTGTTTGGAGGGCACCAAGAAATCGAGCAATAGTTCTTGCCACAAAACAAAGTTAGATGAAAAAGATACAAAATCTAACATGTAGCACCCAAGACAAATATCCAACCATAAAACACTATAAAAGAGAAGCTAAGTAAGCAAATATAAAATGTCAACCAACCATATCTAACTAATAATAATAAAAACAAGTCCATTCATTCATAACTAAGAAAGAAAGGAATCATACATAAAGTATGATTACAATACAAACAAGAAAATTAAACTACAAGAAGCACATAATAATCTTTAGTGACTTGAGAGGCCCTAATATTTGCTTCTAGTCCAAAAGGGATCCAAATCATTTATTCTTAAAAACTAAACATAAACATTTTTAGTTGGATGGGCTATTGGTTGGTGGAGGTGGTGGTATGATTAGAGCTTGTGGTGGTGTCAAGAGGTGTTCAACGTAGGAGAACATAAAGTGAAGTTCATCCCTTAAAGAGAAGATGAGGTTGCGGTTGTAAAGACAACATAGGCAATTAGCACTATGTAAATCAACCGGATAAAGTTGGATAGGCTGCCCCATGATTGGAGATCGAGGAGGTGGTATGTATGAGTATGTTGGTGTTGGCATGGCATAGTCCAAAGGAGTTATTGGTGAGAGAGAAAGTGTGATATCCATAGATGATGGCATGGTGCCAAAAGAAGAGGATGATGAAGAAATTGTCCTAGTGGATGGTGTCTTGGAAGGAGCATTTAGTGGAGATGGTGAGTTAGGAGTGCTTTGGGAAGGTGGTGTTGTGGCTTCATCATCATTGGTGAGATCAATGAGAATAGGTTTGGATGGTGGCCTAACGGTAATCCTAGGTTTCTTGTAGATGTGAGTTGTTGATGCTTGGGTGGAAGAAATGGTGAATGGGTAATCTGAGGTTGAAGATGAAATGCAAGAAATGCTTGCAATGGTGAAGCCTTATATAGGCAAGAATGGTGTGATTTGAATTACAGTTAGTGGAGGTGTCCTATGGTAGAGTAAGGGAATCTTAGGGTCATGATAGTTTGCAAAACATTGCAGGTTATGAGGTGAGGTGTAAAACCCTAAAAATTTGATTCACATTTTTATTTGATAATTTGAATTATAACCTAAGTTTGAATATAAATTTCTTACATTTGAACTATATG